>JAOWCC010000062.1:0-89218 GCA_030867875.1 Actinernus sp. WN-2022
CCGTATTTGGTGTAGAAAACCCGAAAATGTGGTTTTTGTAAGCTAACCTGAATCTCTCAAAGTTACTTGTGTACCCTAAAATCTTCAAAGTGGCGCCATTTCTCGAGCTTTTGATGGATTTCGATGTACTACACGTCAAAACAACGGTCTCTTCCAGTACTTTAAGACTAGCGTGCCAGTTTTGCCGTATTTGGTGTAGAAAACCCCGAAAATGTGGTTTTTGTAAGCTAACCTGAATCTCTCAAAGTTACTTGTGTACCCTAAAATCTTCAAAGTGGCGCCATTTCTCGAGCTTTTGATGGATTTCGATGCACTATACGGCAATACAACGTTCTCTTAATGTAGATTGCGTTTACTGGATGGAAGTTTCCTGTATTTTGAGTAACAATACCAGAAAATGGCCTTTTTCTAACCTAAGCATAACCTCTAGGTCTCAAATAAAGAAATTATGGGATGGAGCTAAGTCAAGTCAATTATGGGATAGAAAGGCCAGAAAATACTTCAACTGTCATTTGCCCTTTCAAGAAAACGGCAAAAACACGAGTTACTGGCTTTTAAAGCTTAAAGGCACACAAGATCTAGCATGTTTTCACAAAAGGGGGTGTTAGGTTCAAAGGCTCCTTTTGTGAAAACATGCTAGATCTTGTGTACCTTACAAATTTCAAAGTGGAGCCATTTCTCGAGCTTTTGATGGATTTCGATGTACTACACGTCAAAACAACGGTCTCTTCCAGTACTTTAAGACTAGCGTGCCAGTTTTGCCGTATTTGGTGTAGAAAACCCGAAAATGTGGTTTTTGTAAGCTAACCTGAATCTCTCAAAGTTACTTGTGTACCCTAAAATCTTCAAAGTGGCGCCATTTCTCGAGCTTTTGATGGATTTCGATGTACTACACGTCAAAACAACGGTCTCTTCCAGTACTTTAAGACTAGCGTGCCAGTTTTGCCGTATTTGGTGTAGAAAACCCGAAAATGTGGTTTTTGTAAGCTAACCTGAATCTCTCAAAGTTACTTGTGTACCCTAAAATCTTCAAAGTGGCGCCATTTCTCGAGCTTTTGATGGATTTCGATGTACTACACGTCAAAACAACGGTCTCTTCCAGTACTTTAAGACTAGCGTGCCAGTTTTGCCGTATTTGGTGTAGAAAACCCGAAAATGTGGTTTTTGTAAGCTAACCTGAATCTCTCAAAGTTACTTGTGTACCCTAAAATCTTCAAAGTGGCGCCATTTCTCGAGCTTTTGATGGATTTCGATGTACTACACGTCAAAACAACGGTCTCTTCCAGTACTTTAAGACTAGCGTGCCAGTTTTGCCGTATTTGGTGTAGAAAACCCGAAAATGTGGTTTTTGTAAGCTAACCTGAATCTCTCAAAGTTACTTGTGTACCCTAAAATCTTCAAAGTGGCGCCATTTCTCGAGCTTTTGATGGATTTCGATGTACTACACGTCAAAACAACGGTCTCTTCCAGTACTTTAAGACTAGCGTGCCAGTTTTGCCGTATTTGGTGTAGAAAACCCGAAAATGTGGTTTTTGTAAGCTAACCTGAATCTCTCAAAGTTACTTGTGTACCCTAAAATCTTCAAAGTGGCGCCATTTCTCGAGCTTTTGATGGATTTCGATGCACTATACGGCAATACAACGTTCTCTTAATGTAGATTGCGTTTACTGGATGGAAGTTTCCTGTATTTTGAGTAACAATACCAGAAAATGGCCTTTTTCTAACCTAAGCATAACCTCTAGGTCTCAAATAAAGAAATTATGGGATGGAGCTAAGTCAAGTCAATTATGGGATAGAAAGGCCAGAAAATACTTCAACTGTCATTTGCCCTTTCAAGAAAACGGCAAAAACACGAGTTACTGGCTTTTAAAGCTTAAAGGCACACAAGATCTAGCATGTTTTCACAAAAGGGGGTGTTAGGTTCAAAGGCTCCTTTTGTGAAAACATGCTAGATCTTGTGTACCTTACAAATTTCAAAGTGGAGCCATTTCTCGAGCTTTTGATGGATTTCGATGTACTACACGTCAAAACAACGGTCTCTTCCAGTACTTTAAGACTAGCGTGCCAGTTTTGCCGTATTTGGTGTAGAAAACCCGAAAATGTGGTTTTTGTAAGCTAACCTGAATCTCTCAAAGTTACTTGTGTACCCTAAAATCTTCAAAGTGGCGCCATTTCTCGAGCTTTTGATGGATTTCGATGTACTACACGTCAAAACAACGGTCTCTTCCAGTACTTTAAGACTAGCGTGCCAGTTTTGCCGTATTTGGTGTAGAAAACCCGAAAATGTGGTTTTTGTAAGCTAACCTGAATCTCTCAAAGTTACTTGTGTACCCTAAAATCTTCAAAGTGGCGCCATTTCTCGAGCTTTTGATGGATTTCGATGTACTACACGTCAAAACAACGGTCTCTTCCAGTACTTTAAGACTAGCGTGCCAGTTTTGCCGTATTTGGTGTAGAAAACCCGAAAATGTGGTTTTTGTAAGCTAACCTGAATCTCTCAAAGTTACTTGTGTACCCTAAAATCTTCAAAGTGGCGCCATTTCTCGAGCTTTTGATGGATTTCGATGCACTATACGGCAATACAACGTTCTCTTAATGTAGATTGCGTTTACTGGATGGAAGTTTCCTGTATTTTGAGTAACAATACCAGAAAATGGCCTTTTTCTAACCTAAGCATAACCTCTAGGTCTCAAATAAAGAAATTATGGGATGGAGCTAAGTCAAGTCAATTATGGGATAGAAAGGCCAGAAAATACTTCAACTGTCATTTGCCCTTTCAAGAAAACGGCAAAAACACGAGTTACTGGCTTTTAAAGCTTAAAGGCACACAAGATCTAGCATGTTTTCACAAAAGGGGGTGTTAGGTTCAAAGGCTCCTTTTGTGAAAACATGCTAGATCTTGTGTACCTTACAAATTTCAAAGTGGAGCCATTTCTCGAGCTTTTGATGGATTTCGATGTACTACACGTCAAAACAACGGTCTCTTCCAGTACTTTAAGACTAGCGTGCCAGTTTTGCCGTATTTGGTGTAGAAAACCCGAAAATGTGGTTTTTGTAAGCTAACCTGAATCTCTCAAAGTTACTTGTGTACCCTAAAATCTTCAAAGTGGCGCCATTTCTCGAGCTTTTGATGGATTTCGATGCACTATACGGCAATACAACGTTCTCTTAATGTAGATTGCGTTTACTGGATGGAAGTTTCCTGTATTTTGAGTAACAATACCAGAAAATGGCCTTTTTCTAACCTAAGCATAACCTCTAGGTCTCAAATAAAGAAATTATGGGATGGAGCTAAGTCAAGTCAATTATGGGATAGAAAGGCCAGAAAATACTTCAACTGTCATTTGCCCTTTCAAGAAAACGGCAAAAACACGAGTTACTGGCTTTTAAAGCTTAAAGGCACACAAGATCTAGCATGTTTTCACAAAAGGGGGTGTTAGGTTCAAAGGCTCCTTTTGTGAAAACATGCTAGATCTTGTGTACCTTACAAATTTCAAAGTGGAGCCATTTCTCGAGCTTTTGATGGATTTCGATGTACTACACGTCAAAACAACGGTCTCTTCCAGTACTTTAAGACTAGCGTGCCAGTTTTGCCGTATTTGGTGTAGAAAACCCGAAAATGTGGTTTTTGTAAGCTAACCTGAATCTCTCAAAGTTACTTGTGTACCCTAAAATCTTCAAAGTGGCGCCATTTCTCGAGCTTTTGATGGATTTCGATGTACTACACGTCAAAACAACGGTCTCTTCCAGTACTTTAAGACTAGCGTGCCAGTTTTGCCGTATTTGGTGTAGAAAACCCGAAAATGTGGTTTTTGTAAGCTAACCTGAATCTCTCAAAGTTACTTGTGTACCCTAAAATCTTCAAAGTGGCGCCATTTCTCGAGCTTTTGATGGATTTCGATGCACTATACGGCAATACAACGTTCTCTTAATGTAGATTGCGTTTACTGGATGGAAGTTTCCTGTATTTTGAGTAACAATACCAGAAAATGGCCTTTTTCTAACCTAAGCATAACCTCTAGGTCTCAAATAAAGAAATTATGGGATGGAGCTAAGTCAAGTCAATTATGGGATAGAAAGGCCAGAAAATACTTCAACTGTCATTTGCCCTTTCAAGAAAACGGCAAAAACACGAGTTACTGGCTTTTAAAGCTTAAAGGCACACAAGATCTAGCATGTTTTCACAAAAGGGGGTGTTAGGTTCAAAGGCTCCTTTTGTGAAAACATGCTAGATCTTGTGTACCTTACAAATTTCAAAGTGGAGCCATTTCTCGAGCTTTTGATGGATTTCGATGTACTACACGTCAAAACAACGGTCTCTTCCAGTACTTTAAGACTAGCGTGCCAGTTTTGCCGTATTTGGTGTAGAAAACCCGAAAATGTGGTTTTTGTAAGCTAACCTGAATCTCTCAAAGTTACTTGTGTACCCTAAAATCTTCAAAGTGGCGCCATTTCTCGAGCTTTTGATGGATTTCGATGTACTACACGTCAAAACAACGGTCTCTTCCAGTACTTTAAGACTAGCGTGCCAGTTTTGCCGTATTTGGTGTAGAAAACCCGAAAATGTGGTTTTTGTAAGCTAACCTGAATCTCTCAAAGTTACTTGTGTACCCTAAAATCTTCAAAGTGGCGCCATTTCTCGAGCTTTTGATGGATTTCGATGCACTATACGGCAATACAACGTTCTCTTAATGTAGATTGCGTTTACTGGATGGAAGTTTCCTGTATTTTGAGTAACAATACCAGAAAATGGCCTTTTTCTAACCTAAGCATAACCTCTAGGTCTCAAATAAAGAAATTATGGGATGGAGCTAAGTCAAGTCAATTATGGGATAGAAAGGCCAGAAAATACTTCAACTGTCATTTGCCCTTTCAAGAAAACGGCAAAAACACGAGTTACTGGCTTTTAAAGCTTAAAGGCACACAAGATCTAGCATGTTTTCACAAAAGGGGGTGTTAGGTTCAAAGGCTCCTTTTGTGAAAACATGCTAGATCTTGTGTACCTTACAAATTTCAAAGTGGAGCCATTTCTCGAGCTTTTGATGGATTTCGATGTACTACACGTCAAAACAACGGTCTCTTCCAGTACTTTAAGACTAGCGTGCCAGTTTTGCCGTATTTGGTGTAGAAAACCCGAAAATGTGGTTTTTGTAAGCTAACCTGAATCTCTCAAAGTTACTTGTGTACCCTAAAATCTTCAAAGTGGCGCCATTTCTCGAGCTTTTGATGGATTTCGATGTACTACACGTCAAAACAACGGTCTCTTCCAGTACTTTAAGACTAGCGTGCCAGTTTTGCCGTATTTGGTGTAGAAAACCCGAAAATGTGGTTTTTGTAAGCTAACCTGAATCTCTCAAAGTTACTTGTGTACCCTAAAATCTTCAAAGTGGCGCCATTTCTCGAGCTTTTGATGGATTTCGATGTACTACACGTCAAAACAACGGTCTCTTCCAGTACTTTAAGACTAGCGTGCCAGTTTTGCCGTATTTGGTGTAGAAAACCCGAAAATGTGGTTTTTGTAAGCTAACCTGAATCTCTCAAAGTTACTTGTGTACCCTAAAATCTTCAAAGTGGCGCCATTTCTCGAGCTTTTGATGGATTTCGATGTACTACACGTCAAAACAACGGTCTCTTCCAGTACTTTAAGACTAGCGTGCCAGTTTTGCCGTATTTGGTGTAGAAAACCCGAAAATGTGGTTTTTGTAAGCTAACCTGAATCTCTCAAAGTTACTTGTGTACCCTAAAATCTTCAAAGTGGCGCCATTTCTCGAGCTTTTGATGGATTTCGATGTACTACACGTCAAAACAACGGTCTCTTCCAGTACTTTAAGACTAGCGTGCCAGTTTTGCCGTATTTGGTGTAGAAAACCCGAAAATGTGGTTTTTGTAAGCTAACCTGAATCTCTCAAAGTTACTTGTGTACCCTAAAATCTTCAAAGTGGCGCCATTTCTCGAGCTTTTGATGGATTTCGATGCACTATACGGCAATACAACGTTCTCTTAATGTAGATTGCGTTTACTGGATGGAAGTTTCCTGTATTTTGAGTAACAATACCAGAAAATGGCCTTTTTCTAACCTAAGCATAACCTCTAGGTCTCAAATAAAGAAATTATGGGATGGAGCTAAGTCAAGTCAATTATGGGATAGAAAGGCCAGAAAATACTTCAACTGTCATTTGCCCTTTCAAGAAAACGGCAAAAACACGAGTTACTGGCTTTTAAAGCTTAAAGGCACACAAGATCTAGCATGTTTTCACAAAAGGGGGTGTTAGGTTCAAAGGCTCCTTTTGTGAAAACATGCTAGATCTTGTGTACCTTACAAATTTCAAAGTGGAGCCATTTCTCGAGCTTTTGATGGATTTCGATGTACTACACGTCAAAACAACGGTCTCTTCCAGTACTTTAAGACTAGCGTGCCAGTTTTGCCGTATTTGGTGTAGAAAACCCGAAAATGTGGTTTTTGTAAGCTAACCTGAATCTCTCAAAGTTACTTGTGTACCCTAAAATCTTCAAAGTGGCGCCATTTCTCGAGCTTTTGATGGATTTCGATGTACTACACGTCAAAACAACGGTCTCTTCCAGTACTTTAAGACTAGCGTGCCAGTTTTGCCGTATTTGGTGTAGAAAACCCGAAAATGTGGTTTTTGTAAGCTAACCTGAATCTCTCAAAGTTACTTGTGTACCCTAAAATCTTCAAAGTGGCGCCATTTCTCGAGCTTTTGATGGATTTCGATGTACTACACGTCAAAACAACGGTCTCTTCCAGTACTTTAAGACTAGCGTGCCAGTTTTGCCGTATTTGGTGTAGAAAACCCGAAAATGTGGTTTTTGTAAGCTAACCTGAATCTCTCAAAGTTACTTGTGTACCCTAAAATCTTCAAAGTGGCGCCATTTCTCGAGCTTTTGATGGATTTCGATGCACTATACGGCAATACAACGTTCTCTTAATGTAGATTGCGTTTACTGGATGGAAGTTTCCTGTATTTTGAGTAACAATACCAGAAAATGGCCTTTTTCTAACCTAAGCATAACCTCTAGGTCTCAAATAAAGAAATTATGGGATGGAGCTAAGTCAAGTCAATTATGGGATAGAAAGGCCAGAAAATACTTCAACTGTCATTTGCCCTTTCAAGAAAACGGCAAAAACACGAGTTACTGGCTTTTAAAGCTTAAAGGCACACAAGATCTAGCATGTTTTCACAAAAGGGGGTGTTAGGTTCAAAGGCTCCTTTTGTGAAAACATGCTAGATCTTGTGTACCTTACAAATTTCAAAGTGGAGCCATTTCTCGAGCTTTTGATGGATTTCGATGTACTACACGTCAAAACAACGGTCTCTTCCAGTACTTTAAGACTAGCGTGCCAGTTTTGCCGTATTTGGTGTAGAAAACCCGAAAATGTGGTTTTTGTAAGCTAACCTGAATCTCTCAAAGTTACTTGTGTACCCTAAAATCTTCAAAGTGGCGCCATTTCTCGAGCTTTTGATGGATTTCGATGTACTACACGTCAAAACAACGGTCTCTTCCAGTACTTTAAGACTAGCGTGCCAGTTTTGCCGTATTTGGTGTAGAAAACCCGAAAATGTGGTTTTTGTAAGCTAACCTGAATCTCTCAAAGTTACTTGTGTACCCTAAAATCTTCAAAGTGGCGCCATTTCTCGAGCTTTTGATGGATTTCGATGCACTATACGGCAATACAACGTTCTCTTAATGTAGATTGCGTTTACTGGATGGAAGTTTCCTGTATTTTGAGTAACAATACCAGAAAATGGCCTTTTTCTAACCTAAGCATAACCTCTAGGTCTCAAATAAAGAAATTATGGGATGGAGCTAAGTCAAGTCAATTATGGGATAGAAAGGCCAGAAAATACTTCAACTGTCATTTGCCCTTTCAAGAAAACGGCAAAAACACGAGTTACTGGCTTTTAAAGCTTAAAGGCACACAAGATCTAGCATGTTTTCACAAAAGGGGGTGTTAGGTTCAAAGGCTCCTTTTGTGAAAACATGCTAGATCTTGTGTACCTTACAAATTTCAAAGTGGAGCCATTTCTCGAGCTTTTGATGGATTTCGATGTACTACACGTCAAAACAACGGTCTCTTCCAGTACTTTAAGACTAGCGTGCCAGTTTTGCCGTATTTGGTGTAGAAAACCCGAAAATGTGGTTTTTGTAAGCTAACCTGAATCTCTCAAAGTTACTTGTGTACCCTAAAATCTTCAAAGTGGCGCCATTTCTCGAGCTTTTGATGGATTTCGATGTACTACACGTCAAAACAACGGTCTCTTCCAGTACTTTAAGACTAGCGTGCCAGTTTTGCCGTATTTGGTGTAGAAAACCCGAAAATGTGGTTTTTGTAAGCTAACCTGAATCTCTCAAAGTTACTTGTGTACCCTAAAATCTTCAAAGTGGCGCCATTTCTCGAGCTTTTGATGGATTTCGATGTACTACACGTCAAAACAACGGTCTCTTCCAGTACTTTAAGACTAGCGTGCCAGTTTTGCCGTATTTGGTGTAGAAAACCCGAAAATGTGGTTTTTGTAAGCTAACCTGAATCTCTCAAAGTTACTTGTGTACCCTAAAATCTTCAAAGTGGCGCCATTTCTCGAGCTTTTGATGGATTTCGATGTACTACACGTCAAAACAACGGTCTCTTCCAGTACTTTAAGACTAGCGTGCCAGTTTTGCCGTATTTGGTGTAGAAAACCCGAAAATGTGGTTTTTGTAAGCTAACCTGAATCTCTCAAAGTTACTTGTGTACCCTAAAATCTTCAAAGTGGCGCCATTTCTCGAGCTTTTGATGGATTTCGATGTACTACACGTCAAAACAACGGTCTCTTCCAGTACTTTAAGACTAGCGTGCCAGTTTTGCCGTATTTGGTGTAGAAAACCCGAAAATGTGGTTTTTGTAAGCTAACCTGAATCTCTCAAAGTTACTTGTGTACCCTAAAATCTTCAAAGTGGCGCCATTTCTCGAGCTTTTGATGGATTTCGATGCACTATACGGCAATACAACGTTCTCTTAATGTAGATTGCGTTTACTGGATGGAAGTTTCCTGTATTTTGAGTAACAATACCAGAAAATGGCCTTTTTCTAACCTAAGCATAACCTCTAGGTCTCAAATAAAGAAATTATGGGATGGAGCTAAGTCAAGTCAATTATGGGATAGAAAGGCCAGAAAATACTTCAACTGTCATTTGCCCTTTCAAGAAAACGGCAAAAACACGAGTTACTGGCTTTTAAAGCTTAAAGGCACACAAGATCTAGCATGTTTTCACAAAAGGGGGTGTTAGGTTCAAAGGCTCCTTTTGTGAAAACATGCTAGATCTTGTGTACCTTACAAATTTCAAAGTGGAGCCATTTCTCGAGCTTTTGATGGATTTCGATGTACTACACGTCAAAACAACGGTCTCTTCCAGTACTTTAAGACTAGCGTGCCAGTTTTGCCGTATTTGGTGTAGAAAACCCGAAAATGTGGTTTTTGTAAGCTAACCTGAATCTCTCAAAGTTACTTGTGTACCCTAAAATCTTCAAAGTGGCGCCATTTCTCGAGCTTTTGATGGATTTCGATGTACTACACGTCAAAACAACGGTCTCTTCCAGTACTTTAAGACTAGCGTGCCAGTTTTGCCGTATTTGGTGTAGAAAACCCGAAAATGTGGTTTTTGTAAGCTAACCTGAATCTCTCAAAGTTACTTGTGTACCCTAAAATCTTCAAAGTGGCGCCATTTCTCGAGCTTTTGATGGATTTCGATGCACTATACGGCAATACAACGTTCTCTTAATGTAGATTGCGTTTACTGGATGGAAGTTTCCTGTATTTTGAGTAACAATACCAGAAAATGGCCTTTTTCTAACCTAAGCATAACCTCTAGGTCTCAAATAAAGAAATTATGGGATGGAGCTAAGTCAAGTCAATTATGGGATAGAAAGGCCAGAAAATACTTCAACTGTCATTTGCCCTTTCAAGAAAACGGCAAAAACACGAGTTACTGGCTTTTAAAGCTTAAAGGCACACAAGATCTAGCATGTTTTCACAAAAGGGGGTGTTAGGTTCAAAGGCTCCTTTTGTGAAAACATGCTAGATCTTGTGTACCTTACAAATTTCAAAGTGGAGCCATTTCTCGAGCTTTTGATGGATTTCGATGTACTACACGTCAAAACAACGGTCTCTTCCAGTACTTTAAGACTAGCGTGCCAGTTTTGCCGTATTTGGTGTAGAAAACCCGAAAATGTGGTTTTTGTAAGCTAACCTGAATCTCTCAAAGTTACTTGTGTACCCTAAAATCTTCAAAGTGGCGCCATTTCTCGAGCTTTTGATGGATTTCGATGTACTACACGTCAAAACAACGGTCTCTTCCAGTACTTTAAGACTAGCGTGCCAGTTTTGCCGTATTTGGTGTAGAAAACCCGAAAATGTGGTTTTTGTAAGCTAACCTGAATCTCTCAAAGTTACTTGTGTACCCTAAAATCTTCAAAGTGGCGCCATTTCTCGAGCTTTTGATGGATTTCGATGCACTATACGGCAATACAACGTTCTCTTAATGTAGATTGCGTTTACTGGATGGAAGTTTCCTGTATTTTGAGTAACAATACCAGAAAATGGCCTTTTTCTAACCTAAGCATAACCTCTAGGTCTCAAATAAAGAAATTATGGGATGGAGCTAAGTCAAGTCAATTATGGGATAGAAAGGCCAGAAAATACTTCAACTGTCATTTGCCCTTTCAAGAAAACGGCAAAAACACGAGTTACTGGCTTTTAAAGCTTAAAGGCACACAAGATCTAGCATGTTTTCACAAAAGGGGGTGTTAGGTTCAAAGGCTCCTTTTGTGAAAACATGCTAGATCTTGTGTACCTTACAAATTTCAAAGTGGAGCCATTTCTCGAGCTTTTGATGGATTTCGATGTACTACACGTCAAAACAACGGTCTCTTCCAGTACTTTAAGACTAGCGTGCCAGTTTTGCCGTATTTGGTGTAGAAAACCCGAAAATGTGGTTTTTGTAAGCTAACCTGAATCTCTCAAAGTTACTTGTGTACCCTAAAATCTTCAAAGTGGCGCCATTTCTCGAGCTTTTGATGGATTTCGATGTACTACACGTCAAAACAACGGTCTCTTCCAGTACTTTAAGACTAGCGTGCCAGTTTTGCCGTATTTGGTGTAGAAAACCCGAAAATGTGGTTTTTGTAAGCTAACCTGAATCTCTCAAAGTTACTTGTGTACCCTAAAATCTTCAAAGTGGCGCCATTTCTCGAGCTTTTGATGGATTTCGATGTACTACACGTCAAAACAACGGTCTCTTCCAGTACTTTAAGACTAGCGTGCCAGTTTTGCCGTATTTGGTGTAGAAAACCCGAAAATGTGGTTTTTGTAAGCTAACCTGAATCTCTCAAAGTTACTTGTGTACCCTAAAATCTTCAAAGTGGCGCCATTTCTCGAGCTTTTGATGGATTTCGATGTACTACACGTCAAAACAACGGTCTCTTCCAGTACTTTAAGACTAGCGTGCCAGTTTTGCCGTATTTGGTGTAGAAAACCCGAAAATGTGGTTTTTGTAAGCTAACCTGAATCTCTCAAAGTTACTTGTGTACCCTAAAATCTTCAAAGTGGCGCCATTTCTCGAGCTTTTGATGGATTTCGATGTACTACACGTCAAAACAACGGTCTCTTCCAGTACTTTAAGACTAGCGTGCCAGTTTTGCCGTATTTGGTGTAGAAAACCCGAAAATGTGGTTTTTGTAAGCTAACCTGAATCTCTCAAAGTTACTTGTGTACCCTAAAATCTTCAAAGTGGCGCCATTTCTCGAGCTTTTGATGGATTTCGATGCACTATACGGCAATACAACGTTCTCTTAATGTAGATTGCGTTTACTGGATGGAAGTTTCCTGTATTTTGAGTAACAATACCAGAAAATGGCCTTTTTCTAACCTAAGCATAACCTCTAGGTCTCAAATAAAGAAATTATGGGATGGAGCTAAGTCAAGTCAATTATGGGATAGAAAGGCCAGAAAATACTTCAACTGTCATTTGCCCTTTCAAGAAAACGGCAAAAACACGAGTTACTGGCTTTTAAAGCTTAAAGGCACACAAGATCTAGCATGTTTTCACAAAAGGGGGTGTTAGGTTCAAAGGCTCCTTTTGTGAAAACATGCTAGATCTTGTGTACCTTACAAATTTCAAAGTGGAGCCATTTCTCGAGCTTTTGATGGATTTCGATGTACTACACGTCAAAACAACGGTCTCTTCCAGTACTTTAAGACTAGCGTGCCAGTTTTGCCGTATTTGGTGTAGAAAACCCGAAAATGTGGTTTTTGTAAGCTAACCTGAATCTCTCAAAGTTACTTGTGTACCCTAAAATCTTCAAAGTGGCGCCATTTCTCGAGCTTTTGATGGATTTCGATGTACTACACGTCAAAACAACGGTCTCTTCCAGTACTTTAAGACTAGCGTGCCAGTTTTGCCGTATTTGGTGTAGAAAACCCGAAAATGTGGTTTTTGTAAGCTAACCTGAATCTCTCAAAGTTACTTGTGTACCCTAAAATCTTCAAAGTGGCGCCATTTCTCGAGCTTTTGATGGATTTCGATGCACTATACGGCAATACAACGTTCTCTTAATGTAGATTGCGTTTACTGGATGGAAGTTTCCTGTATTTTGAGTAACAATACCAGAAAATGGCCTTTTTCTAACCTAAGCATAACCTCTAGGTCTCAAATAAAGAAATTATGGGATGGAGCTAAGTCAAGTCAATTATGGGATAGAAAGGCCAGAAAATACTTCAACTGTCATTTGCCCTTTCAAGAAAACGGCAAAAACACGAGTTACTGGCTTTTAAAGCTTAAAGGCACACAAGATCTAGCATGTTTTCACAAAAGGGGGTGTTAGGTTCAAAGGCTCCTTTTGTGAAAACATGCTAGATCTTGTGTACCTTACAAATTTCAAAGTGGAGCCATTTCTCGAGCTTTTGATGGATTTCGATGTACTACACGTCAAAACAACGGTCTCTTCCAGTACTTTAAGACTAGCGTGCCAGTTTTGCCGTATTTGGTGTAGAAAACCCGAAAATGTGGTTTTTGTAAGCTAACCTGAATCTCTCAAAGTTACTTGTGTACCCTAAAATCTTCAAAGTGGCGCCATTTCTCGAGCTTTTGATGGATTTCGATGTACTACACGTCAAAACAACGGTCTCTTCCAGTACTTTAAGACTAGCGTGCCAGTTTTGCCGTATTTGGTGTAGAAAACCCGAAAATGTGGTTTTTGTAAGCTAACCTGAATCTCTCAAAGTTACTTGTGTACCCTAAAATCTTCAAAGTGGCGCCATTTCTCGAACTTTTGATGGATTTCGATGTACTACACGTCAAAACAACGGTCTCTTCCAATACTTTAAGACTAGCGTGCCAGTTTTGCCGTATTTGGTGTAGAAAACCCGAAAATGTGGTTTTTGTAAGCTAACCTGAATCTCTCAAAGTTACTTGTGTACCCTAAAATCTTCAAAGTGGCGCCATTTCTCGAACTTTTGATGGATTTCGATGTACTACACGTCAAAACAACGGTCTCTTCCAATACTTTAAGACTAGCGTGCCAGTTTTGCCGTATTTGGTGTAGAAAACCCGAAAATGTGGTTTTTGTAAGCTAACCTGAATCTCTCAAAGTTACTTGTGTACCCTAAAATCTTCAAAGTGGCGCCATTTCTCGAGCTTTTGATGGATTTCGATGTACTACACGTCAAAACAACGGTCTCTTCCAGTACTTTAAGACTAGCGTGCCAGTTTTGCCGTATTTGGTGTAGAAAACCCGAAAATGTGGTTTTTGTAAGCTAACCTGAATCTCTCAAAGTTACTTGTGTACCCTAAAATCTTCAAAGTGGCGCCATTTCTCGAGCTTTTGATGGATTTCGATGTACTACACGTCAAAACAACGGTCTCTTCCAGTACTTTAAGACTAGCGTGCCAGTTTTGCCGTATTTGGTGTAGAAAACCCGAAAATGTGGTTTTTGTAAGCTAACCTGAATCTCTCAAAGTTACTTGTGTACCCTAAAATCTTCAAAGTGGCGCCATTTCTCGAGCTTTTGATGGATTTCGATGTACTACACGTCAAAACAACGGTCTCTTCCAGTACTTTAAGACTAGCGTGCCAGTTTTGCCGTATTTGGTGTAGAAAACCCGAAAATGTGGTTTTTGTAAGCTAACCTGAATCTCTCAAAGTTACTTGTGTACCCTAAAATCTTCAAAGTGGCGCCATTTCTCGAGCTTTTGATGGATTTCGATGCACTATACGGCAATACAACGTTCTCTTAATGTAGATTGCGTTTACTGGATGGAAGTTTCCTGTATTTTGAGTAACAATACCAGAAAATGGCCTTTTTCTAACCTAAGCATAACCTCTAGGTCTCAAATAAAGAAATTATGGGATGGAGCTAAGTCAAGTCAATTATGGGATAGAAAGGCCAGAAAATACTTCAACTGTCATTTGCCCTTTCAAGAAAACGGCAAAAACACGAGTTACTGGCTTTTAAAGCTTAAAGGCACACAAGATCTAGCATGTTTTCACAAAAGGGGGTGTTAGGTTCAAAGGCTCCTTTTGTGAAAACATGCTAGATCTTGTGTACCTTACAAATTTCAAAGTGGAGCCATTTCTCGAGCTTTTGATGGATTTCGATGTACTACACGTCAAAACAACGGTCTCTTCCAGTACTTTAAGACTAGCGTGCCAGTTTTGCCGTATTTGGTGTAGAAAACCCGAAAATGTGGTTTTTGTAAGCTAACCTGAATCTCTCAAAGTTACTTGTGTACCCTAAAATCTTCAAAGTGGCGCCATTTCTCGAGCTTTTGATGGATTTCGATGTACTACACGTCAAAACAACGGTCTCTTCCAGTACTTTAAGACTAGCGTGCCAGTTTTGCCGTATTTGGTGTAGAAAACCCGAAAATGTGGTTTTTGTAAGCTAACCTGAATCTCTCAAAGTTACTTGTGTACCCTAAAATCTTCAAAGTGGCGCCATTTCTCGAGCTTTTGATGGATTTCGATGCACTATACGGCAATACAACGTTCTCTTAATGTAGATTGCGTTTACTGGATGGAAGTTTCCTGTATTTTGAGTAACAATACCAGAAAATGGCCTTTTTCTAACCTAAGCATAACCTCTAGGTCTCAAATAAAGAAATTATGGGATGGAGCTAAGTCAAGTCAATTATGGGATAGAAAGGCCAGAAAATACTTCAACTGTCATTTGCCCTTTCAAGAAAACGGCAAAAACACGAGTTACTGGCTTTTAAAGCTTAAAGGCACACAAGATCTAGCATGTTTTCACAAAAGGGGGTGTTAGGTTCAAAGGCTCCTTTTGTGAAAACATGCTAGATCTTGTGTACCTTACAAATTTCAAAGTGGAGCCATTTCTCGAGCTTTTGATGGATTTCGATGTACTACACGTCAAAACAACGGTCTCTTCCAGTACTTTAAGACTAGCGTGCCAGTTTTGCCGTATTTGGTGTAGAAAACCCGAAAATGTGGTTTTTGTAAGCTAACCTGAATCTCTCAAAGTTACTTGTGTACCCTAAAATCTTCAAAGTGGCGCCATTTCTCGAGCTTTTGATGGATTTCGATGTACTACACGTCAAAACAACGGTCTCTTCCAGTACTTTAAGACTAGCGTGCCAGTTTTGCCGTATTTGGTGTAGAAAACCCGAAAATGTGGTTTTTGTAAGCTAACCTGAATCTCTCAAAGTTACTTGTGTACCCTAAAATCTTCAAAGTGGCGCCATTTCTCGAGCTTTTGATGGATTTCGATGCACTATACGGCAATACAACGTTCTCTTAATGTAGATTGCGTTTACTGGATGGAAGTTTCCTGTATTTTGAGTAACAATACCAGAAAATGGCCTTTTTCTAACCTAAGCATAACCTCTAGGTCTCAAATAAAGAAATTATGGGATGGAGCTAAGTCAAGTCAATTATGGGATAGAAAGGCCAGAAAATACTTCAACTGTCATTTGCCCTTTCAAGAAAACGGCAAAAACACGAGTTACTGGCTTTTAAAGCTTAAAGGCACACAAGATCTAGCATGTTTTCACAAAAGGGGGTGTTAGGTTCAAAGGCTCCTTTTGTGAAAACATGCTAGATCTTGTGTACCTTACAAATTTCAAAGTGGAGCCATTTCTCGAGCTTTTGATGGATTTCGATGTACTACACGTCAAAACAACGGTCTCTTCCAGTACTTTAAGACTAGCGTGCCAGTTTTGCCGTATTTGGTGTAGAAAACCCGAAAATGTGGTTTTTGTAAGCTAACCTGAATCTCTCAAAGTTACTTGTGTACCCTAAAATCTTCAAAGTGGCGCCATTTCTCGAGCTTTTGATGGATTTCGATGTACTACACGTCAAAACAACGGTCTCTTCCAGTACTTTAAGACTAGCGTGCCAGTTTTGCCGTATTTGGTGTAGAAAACCCGAAAATGTGGTTTTTGTAAGCTAACCTGAATCTCTCAAAGTTACTTGTGTACCCTAAAATCTTCAAAGTGGCGCCATTTCTCGAACTTTTGATGGATTTCGATGTACTACACGTCAAAACAACGGTCTCTTCCAATACTTTAAGACTAGCGTGCCAGTTTTGCCGTATTTGGTGTAGAAAACCCGAAAATGTGGTTTTTGTAAGCTAACCTGAATCTCTCAAAGTTACTTGTGTACCCTAAAATCTTCAAAGTGGCGCCATTTCTCGAGCTTTTGATGGATTTCGATGTACTACACGTCAAAACAACGGTCTCTTCCAGTACTTTAAGACTAGCGTGCCAGTTTTGCCGTATTTGGTGTAGAAAACCCGAAAATGTGGTTTTTGTAAGCTAACCTGAATCTCTCAAAGTTACTTGTGTACCCTAAAATCTTCAAAGTGGCGCCATTT
Source organism: Actinernus sp. WN-2022 (assembly GCA_030867875.1). Taxonomy (NCBI): domain Eukaryota; kingdom Metazoa; phylum Cnidaria; class Anthozoa; order Actiniaria; family Actinernidae; genus Actinernus; species Actinernus sp. WN-2022. The sequence goes on from JAOWCC010000062.1 coordinate 16,887, forward strand.
CTCGAACTTTTGATGGATTTCGATGTACTACACGTCAAAACAACGGTCTCTTCCAGTACTTTAAGACTAGCGTGCCAGTTTTGCCGTATTTGGTGTAGAAAACCCGAAAATGTGGTTTTTGTAAGCTAACCTGAATCTCTCAAAGTTACTTGTGTACCCTAAAATCTTCAAAGTGGCGCCATTTCTCGAACTTTTGATGGATTTCGATGTACTACACGTCAAAACAACGGTCTCTTCCAATACTTTAAGACTAGCGTGCCAGTTTTGCCGTATTTGGTGTAGAAAACCCGAAAATATGGTTTTTGTAAGCTAACCTGAATCTCTCAAAGTTACTTGTGTACCCTAAAATCTTCAAAGTGGCGCCATTTCTCGAGCTTTTGATGGATTTCGATGTACTACACGTCAAAACAACGGTCTCTTCCAGTACTTTAAGACTAGCGTGCCAGTTTTGCCGTATTTGGTGTAGAAAACCCGAAAATGTGGTTTTTGTAAGCTAACCTGAATCTCTCAAAGTTACTTGTGTACCCTAAAATCTTCAAAGTGGCGCCATTTCTCGAACTTTTGATGGATTTCGATGTACTACACGTCAAAACAACGGTCTCTTCCAATACTTTAAGACTAGCGTGCCAGTTTTGCCGTATTTGGTGTAGAAAACCCGAAAATGTGGTTTTTGTAAGCTAACCTGAATCTCTCAAAGTTACTTGTGTACCCTAAAATCTTCAAAGTGGCGCCATTTCTCGAACTTTTGATGGATTTCGATGTACTACACGTCAAAACAACGGTCTCTTCCAGTACTTTAAGACTAGCGTGCCAGTTTTGCCGTATTTGGTGTAGAAAACCCGAAAATGTGGTTTTTGTAAGCTAACCTGAATCTCTCAAAGTTACTTGTGTACCCTAAAATCTTCAAAGTGGCGCCATTTCTCGAACTTTTGATGGATTTCGATGTACTACACGTCAAAACAACGGTCTCTTCCAGTACTTTAAGACTAGCGTGCCAGTTTTGCCGTATTTGGTGTAGAAAACCCGAAAATGTGGTTTTTGTAAGCTAACCTGAATCTCTCAAAGTTACTTGTGTACCCTAAAATCTTCAAAGTGGCGCCATTTCTCGAGCTTTTGATGGATTTCGATGCACTATACGGCAATACAACGTTCTCTTAATGTAGATTGCGTTTACTGGATGGAAGTTTCCTGTATTTTGAGTAACAATACCAGAAAATGGCCTTTTTCTAACCTAAGCATAACCTCTAGGTCTCAAATAAAGAAATTATGGGATGGAGCTAAGTCAAGTCAATTATGGGATAGAAAGGCCAGAAAATACTTCAACTGTCATTTGCCCTTTCAAGAAAACGGCAAAAACACGAGTTACTGGCTTTTAAAGCTTAAAGGCACACAAGATCTAGCATGTTTTCACAAAAGGGGGTGTTAGGTTCAAAGGCTCCTTTTGTGAAAACATGCTAGATCTTGTGTACCTTACAAATTTCAAAGTGGAGCCATTTCTCGAGCTTTTGATGGATTTCGATGTACTACACGTCAAAACAACGGTCTCTTCCAGTACTTTAAGACTAGCGTGCCAGTTTTGCCGTATTTGGTGTAGAAAACCCGAAAATGTGGTTTTTGTAAGCTAACCTGAATCTCTCAAAGTTACTTGTGTACCCTAAAATCTTCAAAGTGGCGCCATTTCTCGAGCTTTTGATGGATTTCGATGTACTACACGTCAAAACAACGGTCTCTTCCAGTACTTTAAGACTAGCGTGCCAGTTTTGCCGTATTTGGTGTAGAAAACCCGAAAATGTGGTTTTTGTAAGCTAACCTGAATCTCTCAAAGTTACTTGTGTACCCTAAAATCTTCAAAGTGGCGCCATTTCTCGAACTTTTGATGGATTTCGATGTACTACACGTCAAAACAACGGTCTCTTCCAATACTTTAAGACTAGCGTGCCAGTTTTGCCGTATTTGGTGTAGAAAACCCGAAAATGTGGTTTTTGTAAGCTAACCTGAATCTCTCAAAGTTACTTGTGTACCCTAAAATCTTCAAAGTGGCGCCATTTCTCGAGCTTTTGATGGATTTCGATGTACTACACGTCAAAACAACGGTCTCTTCCAGTACTTTAAGACTAGCGTGCCAGTTTTGCCGTATTTGGTGTAGAAAACCCGAAAATGTGGTTTTTGTAAGCTAACCTGAATCTCTCAAAGTTACTTGTGTACCCTAAAATCTTCAAAGTGGCGCCATTTCTCGAACTTTTGATGGATTTCGATGTACTACACGTCAAAACAACGGTCTCTTCCAGTACTTTAAGACTAGCGTGCCAGTTTTGCCGTATTTGGTGTAGAAAACCCGAAAATGTGGTTTTTGTAAGCTAACCTGAATCTCTCAAAGTTACTTGTGTACCCTAAAATCTTCAAAGTGGCGCCATTTCTCGAGCTTTTGATGGATTTCGATGTACTACACGTCAAAACAACGGTCTCTTCCAGTACTTTAAGACTAGCGTGCCAGTTTTGCCGTATTTGGTGTAGAAAACCCGAAAATGTGGTTTTTGTAAGCTAACCTGAATCTCTCAAAGTTACTTGTGTACCCTAAAATCTTCAAAGTGGCGCCATTTCTCGAACTTTTGATGGATTTCGATGTACTACACGTCAAAACAACGGTCTCTTCCAATACTTTAAGACTAGCGTGCCAGTTTTGCCGTATTTGGTGTAGAAAACCCGAAAATGTGGTTTTTGTAAGCTAACCTGAATCTCTCAAAGTTACTTGTGTACCCTAAAATCTTCAAAGTGGCGCCATTTCTCGAACTTTTGATGGATTTCGATGTACTACACGTCAAAACAACGGTCTCTTCCAATACTTTAAGACTAGCGTGCCAGTTTTGCCGTATTTGGTGTAGAAAACCCGAAAATGTGGTTTTTGTAAGCTAACCTGAATCTCTCAAAGTTACTTGTGTACCCTAAAATCTTCAAAGTGGCGCCATTTCTCGAGCTTTTGATGGATTTCGATGTACTACACGTCAAAACAACGGTCTCTTCCAGTACTTTAAGACTAGCGTGCCAGTTTTGCCGTATTTGGTGTAGAAAACCCGAAAATGTGGTTTTTGTAAGCTAACCTGAATCTCTCAAAGTTACTTGTGTACCCTAAAATCTTCAAAGTGGCGCCATTTCTCGAACTTTTGATGGATTTCGATGTACTACACGTCAAAACAACGGTCTCTTCCAGTACTTTAAGACTAGCGTGCCAGTTTTGCCGTATTTGGTGTAGAAAACCCGAAAATGTGGTTTTTGTAAGCTAACCTGAATCTCTCAAAGTTACTTGTGTACCCTAAAATCTTCAAAGTGGCGCCATTTCTCGAACTTTTGATGGATTTCGATGTACTACACGTCAAAACAACGGTCTCTTCCAATACTTTAAGACTAGCGTGCCAGTTTTGCCGTATTTGGTGTAGAAAACCCGAAAATATGGTTTTTGTAAGCTAACCTGAATCTCTCAAAGTTACTTGTGTACCCTAAAATCTTCAAAGTGGCGCCATTTCTCGAGCTTTTGATGGATTTCGATGTACTACACGTCAAAACAACGGTCTCTTCCAGTACTTTAAGACTAGCGTGCCAGTTTTGCCGTATTTGGTGTAGAAAACCCGAAAATGTGGTTTTTGTAAGCTAACCTGAATCTCTCAAAGTTACTTGTGTACCCTAAAATCTTCAAAGTGGCGCCATTTCTCGAGCTTTTGATGGATTTCGATGTACTACACGTCAAAACAACGGTCTCTTCCAGTACTTTAAGACTAGCGTGCCAGTTTTGCCGTATTTGGTGTAGAAAACCCGAAAATGTGGTTTTTGTAAGCTAACCTGAATCTCTCAAAGTTACTTGTGTACCCTAAAATCTTCAAAGTGGCGCCATTTCTCGAACTTTTGATGGATTTCGATGTACTACACGTCAAAACAACGGTCTCTTCCAATACTTTAAGACTAGCGTGCCAGTTTTGCCGTATTTGGTGTAGAAAACCCGAAAATGTGGTTTTTGTAAGCTAACCTGAATCTCTCAAAGTTACTTGTGTACCCTAAAATCTTCAAAGTGGCGCCATTTCTCGAGCTTTTGATGGATTTCGATGTACTACACGTCAAAACAACGGTCTCTTCCAGTACTTTAAGACTAGCGTGCCAGTTTTGCCGTATTTGGTGTAGAAAACCCGAAAATGTGGTTTTTGTAAGCTAACCTGAATCTCTCAAAGTTACTTGTGTACCCTAAAATCTTCAAAGTGGCGCCATTTCTCGAACTTTTGATGGATTTCGATGTACTACACGTCAAAACAACGGTCTCTTCCAGTACTTTAAGACTAGCGTGCCAGTTTTGCCGTATTTGGTGTAGAAAACCCGAAAATGTGGTTTTTGTAAGCTAACCTGAATCTCTCAAAGTTACTTGTGTACCCTAAAATCTTCAAAGTGGCGCCATTTCTCGAGCTTTTGATGGATTTCGATGTACTACACGTCAAAACAACGGTCTCTTCCAGTACTTTAAGACTAGCGTGCCAGTTTTGCCGTATTTGGTGTAGAAAACCCGAAAATGTGGTTTTTGTAAGCTAACCTGAATCTCTCAAAGTTACTTGTGTACCCTAAAATCTTCAAAGTGGCGCCATTTCTCGAACTTTTGATGGATTTCGATGTACTACACGTCAAAACAACGGTCTCTTCCAGTACTTTAAGACTAGCGTGCCAGTTTTGCCGTATTTGGTGTAGAAAACCCGAAAATGTGGTTTTTGTAAGCTAACCTGAATCTCTCAAAGTTACTTGTGTACCCTAAAATCTTCAAAGTGGCGCCATTTCTCGAACTTTTGATGGATTTCGATGTACTACACGTCAAAACAACGGTCTCTTCCAGTACTTTAAGACTAGCGTGCCAGTTTTGCCGTATTTGGTGTAGAAAACCCGAAAATGTGGTTTTTGTAAGCTAACCTGAATCTCTCAAAGTTACTTGTGTACCCTAAAATCTTCAAAGTGGCGCCATTTCTCGAGCTTTTGATGGATTTCGATGCACTATACGGCAATACAACGTTCTCTTAATGTAGATTGCGTTTACTGGATGGAAGTTTCCTGTATTTTGAGTAACAATACCAGAAAATGGCCTTTTTCTAACCTAAGCATAACCTCTAGGTCTCAAATAAAGAAATTATGGGATGGAGCTAAGTCAAGTCAATTATGGGATAGAAAGGCCAGAAAATACTTCAACTGTCATTTGCCCTTTCAAGAAAACGGCAAAAACACGAGTTACTGGCTTTTAAAGCTTAAAGGCACACAAGATCTAGCATGTTTTCACAAAAGGGGGTGTTAGGTTCAAAGGCTCCTTTTGTGAAAACATGCTAGATCTTGTGTACCTTACAAATTTCAAAGTGGAGCCATTTCTCGAGCTTTTGATGGATTTCGATGTACTACACGTCAAAACAACGGTCTCTTCCAGTACTTTAAGACTAGCGTGCCAGTTTTGCCGTATTTGGTGTAGAAAACCCGAAAATGTGGTTTTTGTAAGCTAACCTGAATCTCTCAAAGTTACTTGTGTACCCTAAAATCTTCAAAGTGGCGCCATTTCTCGAGCTTTTGATGGATTTCGATGTACTACACGTCAAAACAACGGTCTCTTCCAGTACTTTAAGACTAGCGTGCCAGTTTTGCCGTATTTGGTGTAGAAAACCCGAAAATGTGGTTTTTGTAAGCTAACCTGAATCTCTCAAAGTTACTTGTGTACCCTAAAATCTTCAAAGTGGCGCCATTTCTCGAACTTTTGATGGATTTCGATGTACTACACGTCAAAACAACGGTCTCTTCCAATACTTTAAGACTAGCGTGCCAGTTTTGCCGTATTTGGTGTAGAAAACCCGAAAATGTGGTTTTTGTAAGCTAACCTGAATCTCTCAAAGTTACTTGTGTACCCTAAAATCTTCAAAGTGGCGCCATTTCTCGAGCTTTTGATGGATTTCGATGTACTACACGTCAAAACAACGGTCTCTTCCAGTACTTTAAGACTAGCGTGCCAGTTTTGCCGTATTTGGTGTAGAAAACCCGAAAATGTGGTTTTTGTAAGCTAACCTGAATCTCTCAAAGTTACTTGTGTACCCTAAAATCTTCAAAGTGGCGCCATTTCTCGAACTTTTGATGGATTTCGATGTACTACACGTCAAAACAACGGTCTCTTCCAGTACTTTAAGACTAGCGTGCCAGTTTTGCCGTATTTGGTGTAGAAAACCCGAAAATGTGGTTTTTGTAAGCTAACCTGAATCTCTCAAAGTTACTTGTGTACCCTAAAATCTTCAAAGTGGCGCCATTTCTCGAGCTTTTGATGGATTTCGATGTACTACACGTCAAAACAACGGTCTCTTCCAGTACTTTAAGACTAGCGTGCCAGTTTTGCCGTATTTGGTGTAGAAAACCCGAAAATGTGGTTTTTGTAAGCTAACCTGAATCTCTCAAAGTTACTTGTGTACCCTAAAATCTTCAAAGTGGCGCCATTTCTCGAACTTTTGATGGATTTCGATGTACTACACGTCAAAACAACGGTCTCTTCCAATACTTTAAGACTAGCGTGCCAGTTTTGCCGTATTTGGTGTAGAAAACCCGAAAATGTGGTTTTTGTAAGCTAACCTGAATCTCTCAAAGTTACTTGTGTACCCTAAAATCTTCAAAGTGGCGCCATTTCTCGAACTTTTGATGGATTTCGATGTACTACACGTCAAAACAACGGTCTCTTCCAATACTTTAAGACTAGCGTGCCAGTTTTGCCGTATTTGGTGTAGAAAACCCGAAAATGTGGTTTTTGTAAGCTAACCTGAATCTCTCAAAGTTACTTGTGTACCCTAAAATCTTCAAAGTGGCGCCATTTCTCGAGCTTTTGATGGATTTCGATGTACTACACGTCAAAACAACGGTCTCTTCCAGTACTTTAAGACTAGCGTGCCAGTTTTGCCGTATTTGGTGTAGAAAACCCGAAAATGTGGTTTTTGTAAGCTAACCTGAATCTCTCAAAGTTACTTGTGTACCCTAAAATCTTCAAAGTGGCGCCATTTCTCGAACTTTTGATGGATTTCGATGTACTACACGTCAAAACAACGGTCTCTTCCAGTACTTTAAGACTAGCGTGCCAGTTTTGCCGTATTTGGTGTAGAAAACCCGAAAATGTGGTTTTTGTAAGCTAACCTGAATCTCTCAAAGTTACTTGTGTACCCTAAAATCTTCAAAGTGGCGCCATTTCTCGAACTTTTGATGGATTTCGATGTACTACACGTCAAAACAACGGTCTCTTCCAATACTTTAAGACTAGCGTGCCAGTTTTGCCGTATTTGGTGTAGAAAACCCGAAAATATGGTTTTTGTAAGCTAACCTGAATCTCTCAAAGTTACTTGTGTACCCTAAAATCTTCAAAGTGGCGCCATTTCTCGAGCTTTTGATGGATTTCGATGTACTACACGTCAAAACAACGGTCTCTTCCAGTACTTTAAGACTAGCGTGCCAGTTTTGCCGTATTTGGTGTAGAAAACCCGAAAATGTGGTTTTTGTAAGCTAACCTGAATCTCTCAAAGTTACTTGTGTACCCTAAAATCTTCAAAGTGGCGCCATTTCTCGAGCTTTTGATGGATTTCGATGTACTACACGTCAAAACAACGGTCTCTTCCAGTACTTTAAGACTAGCGTGCCAGTTTTGCCGTATTTGGTGTAGAAAACCCGAAAATGTGGTTTTTGTAAGCTAACCTGAATCTCTCAAAGTTACTTGTGTACCCTAAAATCTTCAAAGTGGCGCCATTTCTCGAACTTTTGATGGATTTCGATGTACTACACGTCAAAACAACGGTCTCTTCCAATACTTTAAGACTAGCGTGCCAGTTTTGCCGTATTTGGTGTAGAAAACCCGAAAATGTGGTTTTTGTAAGCTAACCTGAATCTCTCAAAGTTACTTGTGTACCCTAAAATCTTCAAAGTGGCGCCATTTCTCGAGCTTTTGATGGATTTCGATGTACTACACGTCAAAACAACGGTCTCTTCCAGTACTTTAAGACTAGCGTGCCAGTTTTGCCGTATTTGGTGTAGAAAACCCGAAAATGTGGTTTTTGTAAGCTAACCTGAATCTCTCAAAGTTACTTGTGTACCCTAAAATCTTCAAAGTGGCGCCATTTCTCGAACTTTTGATGGATTTCGATGTACTACACGTCAAAACAACGGTCTCTTCCAGTACTTTAAGACTAGCGTGCCAGTTTTGCCGTATTTGGTGTAGAAAACCCGAAAATGTGGTTTTTGTAAGCTAACCTGAATCTCTCAAAGTTACTTGTGTACCCTAAAATCTTCAAAGTGGCGCCATTTCTCGAGCTTTTGATGGATTTCGATGTACTACACGTCAAAACAACGGTCTCTTCCAGTACTTTAAGACTAGCGTGCCAGTTTTGCCGTATTTGGTGTAGAAAACCCGAAAATGTGGTTTTTGTAAGCTAACCTGAATCTCTCAAAGTTACTTGTGTACCCTAAAATCTTCAAAGTGGCGCCATTTCTCGAACTTTTGATGGATTTCGATGTACTACACGTCAAAACAACGGTCTCTTCCAATACTTTAAGACTAGCGTGCCAGTTTTGCCGTATTTGGTGTAGAAAACCCGAAAATGTGGTTTTTGTAAGCTAACCTGAATCTCTCAAAGTTACTTGTGTACCCTAAAATCTTCAAAGTGGCGCCATTTCTCGAACTTTTGATGGATTTCGATGTACTACACGTCAAAACAACGGTCTCTTCCAATACTTTAAGACTAGCGTGCCAGTTTTGCCGTATTTGGTGTAGAAAACCCGAAAATGTGGTTTTTGTAAGCTAACCTGAATCTCTCAAAGTTACTTGTGTACCCTAAAATCTTCAAAGTGGCGCCATTTCTCGAGCTTTTGATGGATTTCGATGTACTACACGTCAAAACAACGGTCTCTTCCAGTACTTTAAGACTAGCGTGCCAGTTTTGCCGTATTTGGTGTAGAAAACCCGAAAATGTGGTTTTTGTAAGCTAACCTGAATCTCTCAAAGTTACTTGTGTACCCTAAAATCTTCAAAGTGGCGCCATTTCTCGAACTTTTGATGGATTTCGATGTACTACACGTCAAAACAACGGTCTCTTCCAGTACTTTAAGACTAGCGTGCCAGTTTTGCCGTATTTGGTGTAGAAAACCCGAAAATGTGGTTTTTGTAAGCTAACCTGAATCTCTCAAAGTTACTTGTGTACCCTAAAATCTTCAAAGTGGCGCCATTTCTCGAACTTTTGATGGATTTCGATGTACTACACGTCAAAACAACGGTCTCTTCCAATACTTTAAGACTAGCGTGCCAGTTTTGCCGTATTTGGTGTAGAAAACCCGAAAATATGGTTTTTGTAAGCTAACCTGAATCTCTCAAAGTTACTTGTGTACCCTAAAATCTTCAAAGTGGCGCCATTTCTCGAGCTTTTGATGGATTTCGATGTACTACACGTCAAAACAACGGTCTCTTCCAGTACTTTAAGACTAGCGTGCCAGTTTTGCCGTATTTGGTGTAGAAAACCCGAAAATGTGGTTTTTGTAAGCTAACCTGAATCTCTCAAAGTTACTTGTGTACCCTAAAATCTTCAAAGTGGCGCCATTTCTCGAACTTTTGATGGATTTCGATGTACTACACGTCAAAACAACGGTCTCTTCCAATACTTTAAGACTAGCGTGCCAGTTTTGCCGTATTTGGTGTAGAAAACCCGAAAATGTGGTTTTTGTAAGCTAACCTGAATCTCTCAAAGTTACTTGTGTACCCTAAAATCTTCAAAGTGGCGCCATTTCTCGAACTTTTGATGGATTTCGATGTACTACACGTCAAAACAACGGTCTCTTCCAGTACTTTAAGACTAGCGTGCCAGTTTTGCCGTATTTGGTGTAGAAAACCCGAAAATGTGGTTTTTGTAAGCTAACCTGAATCTCTCAAAGTTACTTGTGTACCCTAAAATCTTCAAAGTGGCGCCATTTCTCGAACTTTTGATGGATTTCGATGTACTACACGTCAAAACAACGGTCTCTTCCAGTACTTTAAGACTAGCGTGCCAGTTTTGCCGTATTTGGTGTAGAAAACCCGAAAATGTGGTTTTTGTAAGCTAACCTGAATCTCTCAAAGTTACTTGTGTACCCTAAAATCTTCAAAGTGGCGCCATTTCTCGAGCTTTTGATGGATTTCGATGCACTATACGGCAATACAACGTTCTCTTAATGTAGATTGCGTTTACTGGATGGAAGTTTCCTGTATTTTGAGTAACAATACCAGAAAATGGCCTTTTTCTAACCTAAGCATAACCTCTAGGTCTCAAATAAAGAAATTATGGGATGGAGCTAAGTCAAGTCAATTATGGGATAGAAAGGCCAGAAAATACTTCAACTGTCATTTGCCCTTTCAAGAAAACGGCAAAAACACGAGTTACTGGCTTTTAAAGCTTAAAGGCACACAAGATCTAGCATGTTTTCACAAAAGGGGGTGTTAGGTTCAAAGGCTCCTTTTGTGAAAACATGCTAGATCTTGTGTACCTTACAAATTTCAAAGTGGAGCCATTTCTCGAGCTTTTGATGGATTTCGATGTACTACACGTCAAAACAACGGTCTCTTCCAGTACTTTAAGACTAGCGTGCCAGTTTTGCCGTATTTGGTGTAGAAAACCCGAAAATGTGGTTTTTGTAAGCTAACCTGAATCTCTCAAAGTTACTTGTGTACCCTAAAATCTTCAAAGTGGCGCCATTTCTCGAGCTTTTGATGGATTTCGATGTACTACACGTCAAAACAACGGTCTCTTCCAGTACTTTAAGACTAGCGTGCCAGTTTTGCCGTATTTGGTGTAGAAAACCCGAAAATGTGGTTTTTGTAAGCTAACCTGAATCTCTCAAAGTTACTTGTGTACCCTAAAATCTTCAAAGTGGCGCCATTTCTCGAGCTTTTGATGGATTTCGATGCACTATACGGCAATACAACGTTCTCTTAATGTAGATTGCGTTTACTGGATGGAAGTTTCCTGTATTTTGAGTAACAATACCAGAAAATGGCCTTTTTCTAACCTAAGCATAACCTCTAGGTCTCAAATAAAGAAATTATGGGATGGAGCTAAGTCAAGTCAATTATGGGATAGAAAGGCCAGAAAATACTTCAACTGTCATTTGCCCTTTCAAGAAAACGGCAAAAACACGAGTTACTGGCTTTTAAAGCTTAAAGGCACACAAGATCTAGCATGTTTTCACAAAAGGGGGTGTTAGGTTCAAAGGCTCCTTTTGTGAAAACATGCTAGATCTTGTGTACCTTACAAATTTCAAAGTGGAGCCATTTCTCGAGCTTTTGATGGATTTCGATGTACTACACGTCAAAACAACGGTCTCTTCCAGTACTTTAAGACTAGCGTGCCAGTTTTGCCGTATTTGGTGTAGAAAACCCGAAAATGTGGTTTTTGTAAGCTAACCTGAATCTCTCAAAGTTACTTGTGTACCCTAAAATCTTCAAAGTGGCGCCATTTCTCGAGCTTTTGATGGATTTCGATGTACTACACGTCAAAACAACGGTCTCTTCCAGTACTTTAAGACTAGCGTGCCAGTTTTGCCGTATTTGGTGTAGAAAACCCGAAAATGTGGTTTTTGTAAGCTAACCTGAATCTCTCAAAGTTACTTGTGTACCCTAAAATCTTCAAAGTGGCGCCATTTCTCGAACTTTTGATGGATTTCGATGTACTACACGTCAAAACAACGGTCTCTTCCAATACTTTAAGACTAGCGTGCCAGTTTTGCCGTATTTGGTGTAGAAAACCCGAAAATGTGGTTTTTGTAAGCTAACCTGAATCTCTCAAAGTTACTTGTGTACCCTAAAATCTTCAAAGTGGCGCCATTTCTCGAGCTTTTGATGGATTTCGATGTACTACACGTCAAAACAACGGTCTCTTCCAGTACTTTAAGACTAGCGTGCCAGTTTTGCCGTATTTGGTGTAGAAAACCCGAAAATGTGGTTTTTGTAAGCTAACCTGAATCTCTCAAAGTTACTTGTGTACCCTAAAATCTTCAAAGTGGCGCCATTTCTCGAACTTTTGATGGATTTCGATGTACTACACGTCAAAACAACGGTCTCTTCCAGTACTTTAAGACTAGCGTGCCAGTTTTGCCGTATTTGGTGTAGAAAACCCGAAAATGTGGTTTTTGTAAGCTAACCTGAATCTCTCAAAGTTACTTGTGTACCCTAAAATCTTCAAAGTGGCGCCATTTCTCGAACTTTTGATGGATTTCGATGTACTACACGTCAAAACAACGGTCTCTTCCAATACTTTAAGACTAGCGTGCCAGTTTTGCCGTATTTGGTGTAGAAAACCCGAAAATGTGGTTTTTGTAAGCTAACCTGAATCTCTCAAAGTTACTTGTGTACCCTAAAATCTTCAAAGTGGCGCCATTTCTCGAGCTTTTGATGGATTTCGATGTACTACACGTCAAAACAACGGTCTCTTCCAGTACTTTAAGACTAGCGTGCCAGTTTTGCCGTATTTGGTGTAGAAAACCCGAAAATGTGGTTTTTGTAAGCTAACCTGAATCTCTCAAAGTTACTTGTGTACCCTAAAATCTTCAAAGTGGCGCCATTTCTCGAACTTTTGATGGATTTCGATGTACTACACGTCAAAACAACGGTCTCTTCCAATACTTTAAGACTAGCGTGCCAGTTTTGCCGTATTTGGTGTAGAAAACCCGAAAATGTGGTTTTTGTAAGCTAACCTGAATCTCTCAAAGTTACTTGTGTACCCTAAAATCTTCAAAGTGGCGCCATTTCTCGAACTTTTGATGGATTTCGATGTACTACACGTCAAAACAACGGTCTCTTCCAGTACTTTAAGACTAGCGTGCCAGTTTTGCCGTATTTGGTGTAGAAAACCCGAAAATGTGGTTTTTGTAAGCTAACCTGAATCTCTCAAAGTTACTTGTGTACCCTAAAATCTTCAAAGTGGCGCCATTTCTCGAACTTTTGATGGATTTCGATGTACTACACGTCAAAACAACGGTCTCTTCCAGTACTTTAAGACTAGCGTGCCAGTTTTGCCGTATTTGGTGTAGAAAACCCGAAAATGTGGTTTTTGTAAGCTAACCTGAATCTCTCAAAGTTACTTGTGTACCCTAAAATCTTCAAAGTGGCGCCATTTCTCGAGCTTTTGATGGATTTCGATGCACTATACGGCAATACAACGTTCTCTTAATGTAGATTGCGTTTACTGGATGGAAGTTTCCTGTATTTTGAGTAACAATACCAGAAAATGGCCTTTTTCTAACCTAAGCATAACCTCTAGGTCTCAAATAAAGAAATTATGGGATGGAGCTAAGTCAAGTCAATTATGGGATAGAAAGGCCAGAAAATACTTCAACTGTCATTTGCCCTTTCAAGAAAACGGCAAAAACACGAGTTACTGGCTTTTAAAGCTTAAAGGCACACAAGATCTAGCATGTTTTCACAAAAGGGGGTGTTAGGTTCAAAGGCTCCTTTTGTGAAAACATGCTAGATCTTGTGTACCTTACAAATTTCAAAGTGGAGCCATTTCTCGAGCTTTTGATGGATTTCGATGTACTACACGTCAAAACAACGGTCTCTTCCAGTACTTTAAGACTAGCGTGCCAGTTTTGCCGTATTTGGTGTAGAAAACCCGAAAATGTGGTTTTTGTAAGCTAACCTGAATCTCTCAAAGTTACTTGTGTACCCTAAAATCTTCAAAGTGGCGCCATTTCTCGAGCTTTTGATGGATTTCGATGTACTACACGTCAAAACAACGGTCTCTTCCAGTACTTTAAGACTAGCGTGCCAGTTTTGCCGTATTTGGTGTAGAAAACCCGAAAATGTGGTTTTTGTAAGCTAACCTGAATCTCTCAAAGTTACTTGTGTACCCTAAAATCTTCAAAGTGGCGCCATTTCTCGAACTTTTGATGGATTTCGATGTACTACACGTCAAAACAACGGTCTCTTCCAATACTTTAAGACTAGCGTGCCAGTTTTGCCGTATTTGGTGTAGAAAACCCGAAAATGTGGTTTTTGTAAGCTAACCTGAATCTCTCAAAGTTACTTGTGTACCCTAAAATCTTCAAAGTGGCGCCATTTCTCGAGCTTTTGATGGATTTCGATGTACTACACGTCAAAACAACGGTCTCTTCCAGTACTTTAAGACTAGCGTGCCAGTTTTGCCGTATTTGGTGTAGAAAACCCGAAAATGTGGTTTTTGTAAGCTAACCTGAATCTCTCAAAGTTACTTGTGTACCCTAAAATCTTCAAAGTGGCGCCATTTCTCGAACTTTTGATGGATTTCGATGTACTACACGTCAAAACAACGGTCTCTTCCAGTACTTTAAGACTAGCGTGCCAGTTTTGCCGTATTTGGTGTAGAAAACCCGAAAATGTGGTTTTTGTAAGCTAACCTGAATCTCTCAAAGTTACTTGTGTACCCTAAAATCTTCAAAGTGGCGCCATTTCTCGAGCTTTTGATGGATTTCGATGTACTACACGTCAAAACAACGGTCTCTTCCAGTACTTTAAGACTAGCGTGCCAGTTTTGCCGTATTTGGTGTAGAAAACCCGAAAATGTGGTTTTTGTAAGCTAACCTGAATCTCTCAAAGTTACTTGTGTACCCTAAAATCTTCAAAGTGGCGCCATTTCTCGAACTTTTGATGGATTTCGATGTACTACACGTCAAAACAACGGTCTCTTCCAATACTTTAAGACTAGCGTGCCAGTTTTGCCGTATTTGGTGTAGAAAACCCGAAAATGTGGTTTTTGTAAGCTAACCTGAATCTCTCAAAGTTACTTGTGTACCCTAAAATCTTCAAAGTGGCGCCATTTCTCGAACTTTTGATGGATTTCGATGTACTACACGTCAAAACAACGGTCTCTTCCAATACTTTAAGACTAGCGTGCCAGTTTTGCCGTATTTGGTGTAGAAAACCCGAAAATGTGGTTTTTGTAAGCTAACCTGAATCTCTCAAAGTTACTTGTGTACCCTAAAATCTTCAAAGTGGCGCCATTTCTCGAGCTTTTGATGGATTTCGATGTACTACACGTCAAAACAACGGTCTCTTCCAGTACTTTAAGACTAGCGTGCCAGTTTTGCCGTATTTGGTGTAGAAAACCCGAAAATGTGGTTTTTGTAAGCTAACCTGAATCTCTCAAAGTTACTTGTGTACCCTAAAATCTTCAAAGTGGCGCCATTTCTCGAACTTTTGATGGATTTCGATGTACTACACGTCAAAACAACGGTCTCTTCCAGTACTTTAAGACTAGCGTGCCAGTTTTGCCGTATTTGGTGTAGAAAACCCGAAAATGTGGTTTTTGTAAGCTAACCTGAATCTCTCAAAGTTACTTGTGTACCCTAAAATCTTCAAAGTGGCGCCATTTCTCGAACTTTTGATGGATTTCGATGTACTACACGTCAAAACAACGGTCTCTTCCAATACTTTAAGACTAGCGTGCCAGTTTTGCCGTATTTGGTGTAGAAAACCCGAAAATATGGTTTTTGTAAGCTAACCTGAATCTCTCAAAGTTACTTGTGTACCCTAAAATCTTCAAAGTGGCGCCATTTCTCGAGCTTTTGATGGATTTCGATGTACTACACGTCAAAACAACGGTCTCTTCCAGTACTTTAAGACTAGCGTGCCAGTTTTGCCGTATTTGGTGTAGAAAACCCGAAAATGTGGTTTTTGTAAGCTAACCTGAATCTCTCAAAGTTACTTGTGTACCCTAAAATCTTCAAAGTGGCGCCATTTCTCGAGCTTTTGATGGATTTCGATGTACTACACGTCAAAACAACGGTCTCTTCCAGTACTTTAAGACTAGCGTGCCAGTTTTGCCGTATTTGGTGTAGAAAACCCGAAAATGTGGTTTTTGTAAGCTAACCTGAATCTCTCAAAGTTACTTGTGTACCCTAAAATCTTCAAAGTGGCGCCATTTCTCGAACTTTTGATGGATTTCGATGTACTACACGTCAAAACAACGGTCTCTTCCAATACTTTAAGACTAGCGTGCCAGTTTTGCCGTATTTGGTGTAGAAAACCCGAAAATGTGGTTTTTGTAAGCTAACCTGAATCTCTCAAAGTTACTTGTGTACCCTAAAATCTTCAAAGTGGCGCCATTTCTCGAGCTTTTGATGGATTTCGATGTACTACACGTCAAAACAACGGTCTCTTCCAGTACTTTAAGACTAGCGTGCCAGTTTTGCCGTATTTGGTGTAGAAAACCCGAAAATGTGGTTTTTGTAAGCTAACCTGAATCTCTCAAAGTTACTTGTGTACCCTAAAATCTTCAAAGTGGCGCCATTTCTCGAACTTTTGATGGATTTCGATGTACTACACGTCAAAACAACGGTCTCTTCCAGTACTTTAAGACTAGCGTGCCAGTTTTGCCGTATTTGGTGTAGAAAACCCGAAAATGTGGTTTTTGTAAGCTAACCTGAATCTCTCAAAGTTACTTGTGTACCCTAAAATCTTCAAAGTGGCGCCATTTCTCGAGCTTTTGATGGATTTCGATGTACTACACGTCAAAACAACGGTCTCTTCCAGTACTTTAAGACTAGCGTGCCAGTTTTGCCGTATTTGGTGTAGAAAACCCGAAAATGTGGTTTTTGTAAGCTAACCTGAATCTCTCAAAGTTACTTGTGTACCCTAAAATCTTCAAAGTGGCGCCATTTCTCGAACTTTTGATGGATTTCGATGTACTACACGTCAAAACAACGGTCTCTTCCAATACTTTAAGACTAGCGTGCCAGTTTTGCCGTATTTGGTGTAGAAAACCCGAAAATGTGGTTTTTGTAAGCTAACCTGAATCTCTCAAAGTTACTTGTGTACCCTAAAATCTTCAAAGTGGCGCCATTTCTCGAGCTTTTGATGGATTTCGATGTACTACACGTCAAAACAACGGTCTCTTCCAGTACTTTAAGACTAGCGTGCCAGTTTTGCCGTATTTGGTGTAGAAAACCCGAAAATGTGGTTTTTGTAAGCTAACCTGAATCTCTCAAAGTTACTTGTGTACCCTAAAATCTTCAAAGTGGCGCCATTTCTCGAACTTTTGATGGATTTCGATGTACTACACGTCAAAACAACGGTCTCTTCCAGTACTTTAAGACTAGCGTGCCAGTTTTGCCGTATTTGGTGTAGAAAACCCGAAAATGTGGTTTTTGTAAGCTAACCTGAATCTCTCAAAGTTACTTGTGTACCCTAAAATCTTCAAAGTGGCGCCATTTCTCGAACTTTTGATGGATTTCGATGTACTACACGTCAAAACAACGGTCTCTTCCAATACTTTAAGACTAGCGTGCCAGTTTTGCCGTATTTGGTGTAGAAAACCCGAAAATATGGTTTTTGTAAGCTAACCTGAATCTCTCAAAGTTACTTGTGTACCCTAAAATCTTCAAAGTGGCGCCATTTCTCGAGCTTTTGATGGATTTCGATGTACTACACGTCAAAACAACGGTCTCTTCCAGTACTTTAAGACTAGCGTGCCAGTTTTGCCGTATTTGGTGTAGAAAACCCGAAAATGTGGTTTTTGTAAGCTAACCTGAATCTCTCAAAGTTACTTGTGTACCCTAAAATCTTCAAAGTGGCGCCATTTCTCGAGCTTTTGATGGATTTCGATGTACTACACGTCAAAACAACGGTCTCTTCCAGTACTTTAAGACTAGCGTGCCAGTTTTGCCGTATTTGGTGTAGAAAACCCGAAAATGTGGTTTTTGTAAGCTAACCTGAATCTCTCAAAGTTACTTGTGTACCCTAAAATCTTCAAAGTGGCGCCATTTCTCGAACTTTTGATGGATTTCGATGTACTACACGTCAAAACAACGGTCTCTTCCAATACTTTAAGACTAGCGTGCCAGTTTTGCCGTATTTGGTGTAGAAAACCCGAAAATGTGGTTTTTGTAAGCTAACCTGAATCTCTCAAAGTTACTTGTGTACCCTAAAATCTTCAAAGTGGCGCCATTTCTCGAGCTTTTGATGGATTTCGATGTACTACACGTCAAAACAACGGTCTCTTCCAGTACTTTAAGACTAGCGTGCCAGTTTTGCCGTATTTGGTGTAGAAAACCCGAAAATGTGGTTTTTGTAAGCTAACCTGAATCTCTCAAAGTTACTTGTGTACCCTAAAATCTTCAAAGTGGCGCCATTTCTCGAACTTTTGATGGATTTCGATGTACTACACGTCAAAACAACGGTCTCTTCCAGTACTTTAAGACTAGCGTGCCAGTTTTGCCGTATTTGGTGTAGAAAACCCGAAAATGTGGTTTTTGTAAGCTAACCTGAATCTCTCAAAGTTACTTGTGTACCCTAAAATCTTCAAAGTGGCGCCATTTCTCGAGCTTTTGATGGATTTCGATGTACTACACGTCAAAACAACGGTCTCTTCCAGTACTTTAAGACTAGCGTGCCAGTTTTGCCGTATTTGGTGTAGAAAACCCGAAAATGTGGTTTTTGTAAGCTAACCTGAATCTCTCAAAGTTACTTGTGTACCCTAAAATCTTCAAAGTGGCGCCATTTCTCGAACTTTTGATGGATTTCGATGTACTACACGTCAAAACAACGGTCTCTTCCAATACTTTAAGACTAGCGTGCCAGTTTTGCCGTATTTGGTGTAGAAAACCCGAAAATGTGGTTTTTGTAAGCTAACCTGAATCTCTCAAAGTTACTTGTGTACCCTAAAATCTTCAAAGTGGCGCCATTTCTCGAACTTTTGATGGATTTCGATGTACTACACGTCAAAACAACGGTCTCTTCCAATACTTTAAGACTAGCGTGCCAGTTTTGCCGTATTTGGTGTAGAAAACCCGAAAATGTGGTTTTTGTAAGCTAACCTGAATCTCTCAAAGTTACTTGTGTACCCTAAAATCTTCAAAGTGGCGCCATTTCTCGAGCTTTTGATGGATTTCGATGTACTACACGTCAAAACAACGGTCTCTTCCAGTACTTTAAGACTAGCGTGCCAGTTTTGCCGTATTTGGTGTAGAAAACCCGAAAATGTGGTTTTTGTAAGCTAACCTGAATCTCTCAAAGTTACTTGTGTACCCTAAAATCTTCAAAGTGGCGCCATTTCTCGAACTTTTGATGGATTTCGATGTACTACACGTCAAAACAACGGTCTCTTCCAGTACTTTAAGACTAGCGTGCCAGTTTTGCCGTATTTGGTGTAGAAAACCCGAAAATGTGGTTTTTGTAAGCTAACCTGAATCTCTCAAAGTTACTTGTGTACCCTAAAATCTTCAAAGTGGCGCCATTTCTCGAACTTTTGATGGATTTCGATGTACTACACGTCAAAACAACGGTCTCTTCCAATACTTTAAGACTAGCGTGCCAGTTTTGCCGTATTTGGTGTAGAAAACCCGAAAATATGGTTTTTGTAAGCTAACCTGAATCTCTCAAAGTTACTTGTGTACCCTAAAATCTTCAAAGTGGCGCCATTTCTCGAGCTTTTGATGGATTTCGATGTACTACACGTCAAAACAACGGTCTCTTCCAGTACTTTAAGACTAGCGTGCCAGTTTTGCCGTATTTGGTGTAGAAAACCCGAAAATGTGGTTTTTGTAAGCTAACCTGAATCTCTCAAAGTTACTTGTGTACCCTAAAATCTTCAAAGTGGCGCCATTTCTCGAACTTTTGATGGATTTCGATGTACTACACGTCAAAACAACGGTCTCTTCCAATACTTTAAGACTAGCGTGCCAGTTTTGCCGTATTTGGTGTAGAAAACCCGAAAATGTGGTTTTTGTAAGCTAACCTGAATCTCTCAAAGTTACTTGTGTACCCTAAAATCTTCAAAGTGGCGCCATTTCTCGAACTTTTGATGGATTTCGATGTACTACACGTCAAAACAACGGTCTCTTCCAGTACTTTAAGACTAGCGTGCCAGTTTTGCCGTATTTGGTGTAGAAAACCCGAAAATGTGGTTTTTGTAAGCTAACCTGAATCTCTCAAAGTTACTTGTGTACCCTAAAATCTTCAAAGTGGCGCCATTTCTCGAACTTTTGATGGATTTCGATGTACTACACGTCAAAACAACGGTCTCTTCCAGTACTTTAAGACTAGCGTGCCAGTTTTGCCGTATTTGGTGTAGAAAACCCGAAAATGTGGTTTTTGTAAGCTAACCTGAATCTCTCAAAGTTACTTGTGTACCCTAAAATCTTCAAAGTGGCGCCATTTCTCGAGCTTTTGATGGATTTCGATGCACTATACGGCAATACAACGTTCTCTTAATGTAGATTGCGTTTACTGGATGGAAGTTTCCTGTATTTTGAGTAACAATACCAGAAAATGGCCTTTTTCTAACCTAAGCATAACCTCTAGGTCTCAAATAAAGAAATTATGGGATGGAGCTAAGTCAAGTCAATTATGGGATAGAAAGGCCAGAAAATACTTCAACTGTCATTTGCCCTTTCAAGAAAACGGCAAAAACACGAGTTACTGGCTTTTAAAGCTTAAAGGCACACAAGATCTAGCATGTTTTCACAAAAGGGGGTGTTAGGTTCAAAGGCTCCTTTTGTGAAAACATGCTAGATCTTGTGTACCTTACAAATTTCAAAGTGGAGCCATTTCTCGAGCTTTTGATGGATTTCGATGTACTACACGTCAAAACAACGGTCTCTTCCAGTACTTTAAGACTAGCGTGCCAGTTTTGCCGTATTTGGTGTAGAAAACCCGAAAATGTGGTTTTTGTAAGCTAACCTGAATCTCTCAAAGTTACTTGTGTACCCTAAAATCTTCAAAGTGGCGCCATTTCTCGAGCTTTTGATGGATTTCGATGTACTACACGTCAAAACAACGGTCTCTTCCAGTACTTTAAGACTAGCGTGCCAGTTTTGCCGTATTTGGTGTAGAAAACCCGAAAATGTGGTTTTTGTAAGCTAACCTGAATCTCTCAAAGTTACTTGTGTACCCTAAAATCTTCAAAGTGGCGCCATTTCTCGAACTTTTGATGGATTTCGATGTACTACACGTCAAAACAACGGTCTCTTCCAATACTTTAAGACTAGCGTGCCAGTTTTGCCGTATTTGGTGTAGAAAACCCGAAAATGTGGTTTTTGTAAGCTAACCTGAATCTCTCAAAGTTACTTGTGTACCCTAAAATCTTCAAAGTGGCGCCATTTCTCGAGCTTTTGATGGATTTCGATGTACTACACGTCAAAACAACGGTCTCTTCCAGTACTTTAAGACTAGCGTGCCAGTTTTGCCGTATTTGGTGTAGAAAACCCGAAAATGTGGTTTTTGTAAGCTAACCTGAATCTCTCAAAGTTACTTGTGTACCCTAAAATCTTCAAAGTGGCGCCATTTCTCGAACTTTTGATGGATTTCGATGTACTACACGTCAAAACAACGGTCTCTTCCAGTACTTTAAGACTAGCGTGCCAGTTTTGCCGTATTTGGTGTAGAAAACCCGAAAATGTGGTTTTTGTAAGCTAACCTGAATCTCTCAAAGTTACTTGTGTACCCTAAAATCTTCAAAGTGGCGCCATTTCTCGAGCTTTTGATGGATTTCGATGTACTACACGTCAAAACAACGGTCTCTTCCAGTACTTTAAGACTAGCGTGCCAGTTTTGCCGTATTTGGTGTAGAAAACCCGAAAATGTGGTTTTTGTAAGCTAACCTGAATCTCTCAAAGTTACTTGTGTACCCTAAAATCTTCAAAGTGGCGCCATTTCTCGAACTTTTGATGGATTTCGATGTACTACACGTCAAAACAACGGTCTCTTCCAATACTTTAAGACTAGCGTGCCAGTTTTGCCGTATTTGGTGTAGAAAACCCGAAAATGTGGTTTTTGTAAGCTAACCTGAATCTCTCAAAGTTACTTGTGTACCCTAAAATCTTCAAAGTGGCGCCATTTCTCGAACTTTTGATGGATTTCGATGTACTACACGTCAAAACAACGGTCTCTTCCAATACTTTAAGACTAGCGTGCCAGTTTTGCCGTATTTGGTGTAGAAAACCCGAAAATGTGGTTTTTGTAAGCTAACCTGAATCTCTCAAAGTTACTTGTGTACCCTAAAATCTTCAAAGTGGCGCCATTTCTCGAACTTTTGATGGATTTCGATGTACTACACGTCAAAACAACGGTCTCTTCCAGTACTTTAAGACTAGCGTGCCAGTTTTGCCGTATTTGGTGTAGAAAACCCGAAAATGTGGTTTTTGTAAGCTAACCTGAATCTCTCAAAGTTACTTGTGTACCCTAAAATCTTCAAAGTGGCGCCATTTCTCGAACTTTTGATGGATTTCGATGTACTACACGTCAAAACAACGGTCTCTTCCAGTACTTTAAGACTAGCGTGCCAGTTTTGCCGTATTTGGTGTAGAAAACCCGAAAATGTGGTTTTTGTAAGCTAACCTGAATCTCTCAAAGTTACTTGTGTACCCTAAAATCTTCAAAGTGGCGCCATTTCTCGAGCTTTTGATGGATTTCGATGCACTATACGGCAATACAACGTTCTCTTAATGTAGATTGCGTTTACTGGATGGAAGTTTCCTGTATTTTGAGTAACAATACCAGAAAATGGCCTTTTTCTAACCTAAGCATAACCTCTAGGTCTCAAATAAAGAAATTATGGGATGGAGCTAAGTCAAGTCAATTATGGGATAGAAAGGCCAGAAAATACTTCAACTGTCATTTGCCCTTTCAAGAAAACGGCAAAAACACGAGTTACTGGCTTTTAAAGCTTAAAGGCACACAAGATCTAGCATGTTTTCACAAAAGGGGGTGTTAGGTTCAAAGGCTCCTTTTGTGAAAACATGCTAGATCTTGTGTACCTTACAAATTTCAAAGTGGAGCCATTTCTCGAGCTTTTGATGGATTTCGATGTACTACACGTCAAAACAACGGTCTCTTCCAGTACTTTAAGACTAGCGTGCCAGTTTTGCCGTATTTGGTGTAGAAAACCCGAAAATGTGGTTTTTGTAAGCTAACCTGAATCTCTCAAAGTTACTTGTGTACCCTAAAATCTTCAAAGTGGCGCCATTTCTCGAGCTTTTGATGGATTTCGATGTACTACACGTCAAAACAACGGTCTCTTCCAGTACTTTAAGACTAGCGTGCCAGTTTTGCCGTATTTGGTGTAGAAAACCCGAAAATGTGGTTTTTGTAAGCTAACCTGAATCTCTCAAAGTTACTTGTGTACCCTAAAATCTTCAAAGTGGCGCCATTTCTCGAACTTTTGATGGATTTCGATGTACTACACGTCAAAACAACGGTCTCTTCCAATACTTTAAGACTAGCGTGCCAGTTTTGCCGTATTTGGTGTAGAAAACCCGAAAATGTGGTTTTTGTAAGCTAACCTGAATCTCTCAAAGTTACTTGTGTACCCTAAAATCTTCAAAGTGGCGCCATTTCTCGAGCTTTTGATGGATTTCGATGTACTACACGTCAAAACAACGGTCTCTTCCAGTACTTTAAGACTAGCGTGCCAGTTTTGCCGTATTTGGTGTAGAAAACCCGAAAATGTGGTTTTTGTAAGCTAACCTGAATCTCTCAAAGTTACTTGTGTACCCTAAAATCTTCAAAGTGGCGCCATTTCTCGAACTTTTGATGGATTTCGATGTACTACACGTCAAAACAACGGTCTCTTCCAGTACTTTAAGACTAGCGTGCCAGTTTTGCCGTATTTGGTGTAGAAAACCCGAAAATGTGGTTTTTGTAAGCTAACCTGAATCTCTCAAAGTTACTTGTGTACCCTAAAATCTTCAAAGTGGCGCCATTTCTCGAGCTTTTGATGGATTTCGATGTACTACACGTCAAAACAACGGTCTCTTCCAGTACTTTAAGACTAGCGTGCCAGTTTTGCCGTATTTGGTGTAGAAAACCCGAAAATGTGGTTTTTGTAAGCTAACCTGAATCTCTCAAAGTTACTTGTGTACCCTAAAATCTTCAAAGTGGCGCCATTTCTCGAACTTTTGATGGATTTCGATGTACTACACGTCAAAACAACGGTCTCTTCCAATACTTTAAGACTAGCGTGCCAGTTTTGCCGTATTTGGTGTAGAAAACCCGAAAATGTGGTTTTTGTAAGCTAACCTGAATCTCTCAAAGTTACTTGTGTACCCTAAAATCTTCAAAGTGGCGCCATTTCTCGAGCTTTTGATGGATTTCGATGTACTACACGTCAAAACAACGGTCTCTTCCAGTACTTTAAGACTAGCGTGCCAGTTTTGCCGTATTTGGTGTAGAAAACCCGAAAATGTGGTTTTTGTAAGCTAACCTGAATCTCTCAAAGTTACTTGTGTACCCTAAAATCTTCAAAGTGGCGCCATTTCTCGAACTTTTGATGGATTTCGATGTACTACACGTCAAAACAACGGTCTCTTCCAATACTTTAAGACTAGCGTGCCAGTTTTGCCGTATTTGGTGTAGAAAACCCGAAAATGTGGTTTTTGTAAGCTAACCTGAATCTCTCAAAGTTACTTGTGTACCCTAAAATCTTCAAAGTGGCGCCATTTCTCGAACTTTTGATGGATTTCGATGTACTACACGTCAAAACAACGGTCTCTTCCAGTACTTTAAGACTAGCGTGCCAGTTTTGCCGTATTTGGTGTAGAAAACCCGAAAATGTGGTTTTTGTAAGCTAACCTGAATCTCTCAAAGTTACTTGTGTACCCTAAAATCTTCAAAGTGGCGCCATTTCTCGAACTTTTGATGGATTTCGATGTACTACACGTCAAAACAACGGTCTCTTCCAATACTTTAAGACTAGCGTGCCAGTTTTGCCGTATTTGGTGTAGAAAACCCGAAAATGTGGTTTTTGTAAGCTAACCTGAATCTCTCAAAGTTACTTGTGTACCCTAAAATCTTCAAAGTGGCGCCATTTCTCGAGCTTTTGATGGATTTCGATGTACTACACGTCAAAACAACGGTCTCTTCCAGTACTTTAAGACTAGCGTGCCAGTTTTGCCGTATTTGGTGTAGAAAACCCGAAAATGTGGTTTTTGTAAGCTAACCTGAATCTCTCAAAGTTACTTGTGTACCCTAAAATCTTCAAAGTGGCGCCATTTCTCGAACTTTTGATGGATTTCGATGTACTACACGTCAAAACAACGGTCTCTTCCAATACTTTAAGACTAGCGTGCCAGTTTTGCCGTATTTGGTGTAGAAAACCCGAAAATGTGGTTTTTGTAAGCTAACCTGAATCTCTCAAAGTTACTTGTGTACCCTAAAATCTTCAAAGTGGCGCCATTTCTCGAGCTTTTGATGGATTTCGATGTACTACACGTCAAAACAACGGTCTCTTCCAGTACTTTAAGACTAGCGTGCCAGTTTTGCCGTATTTGGTGTAGAAAACCCGAAAATGTGGTTTTTGTAAGCTAACCTGAATCTCTCAAAGTTACTTGTGTACCCTAAAATCTTCAAAGTGGCGCCATTTCTCGAACTTTTGATGGATTTCGATGTACTACACGTCAAAACAACGGTCTCTTCCAATACTTTAAGACTAGCGTGCCAGTTTTGCCGTATTTGGTGTAGAAAACCCGAAAATGTGGTTTTTGTAAGCTAACCTGAATCTCTCAAAGTTACTTGTGTACCCTAAAATCTTCAAAGTGGCGCCATTTCTCGAACTTTTGATGGATTTCGATGTACTACACGTCAAAACAACGGTCTCTTCCAGTACTTTAAGACTAGCGTGCCAGTTTTGCCGTATTTGGTGTAGAAAACCCGAAAATGTGGTTTTTGTAAGCTAACCTGAATCTCTCAAAGTTACTTGTGTACCCTAAAATCTTCAAAGTGGCGCCATTTCTCGAGCTTTTGATGGATTTCGATGTACTACACGTCAAAACAACGGTCTCTTCCAGTACTTTAAGACTAGCGTGCCAGTTTTGCCGTATTTGGAGTAGAAAACCCGAAAATGTGGTTTTTGTAAGCTAACCTGAATCTCTCAAAGTTACTTGTGTACCCTAAAATCTTCAAAGTGGCGCCATTTCTCGAGCTTTTGATGGATTTCGATGTACTACACGTCAAAACAACGGTCTCTTCCAGTACTTTAAGACTAGCGTGCCAGTTTTGCCGTATTTGGAGTAGAAAACCCGAAAATGTGGTTTTTGTAAGCTAACCTGAATCTCTCAAAGTTACTTGTGTACCCTAAAATTTTCAAAGTGGCGCCATTTCTCGAGCTTTTGATGGATTTCGATGTACTACACGTCAAAACAACGGTCTCTTCCAGTACTTTAAGACTAGCGTGCCAGTTTTGCCGTATTTGGTGTAGAAAACCCGAAAATGTGGTTTTTGTAAGCTAACCTGAATCTCTCAAAGTTACTTGTGTACCCTAAAATCTTCAAAGTGGCGCCATTTCTCGAACTTTTGATGGATTTCGATGTACTACACGTCAAAACAACGGTCTCTTCCAATACTTTAAGACTAGCGTGCCAGTTTTGCCGTATTTGGTGTAGAAAACCCGAAAATGTGGTTTTTGTAAGCTAACCTGAATCTCTCAAAGTTACTTGTGTACCCTAAAATCTTCAAAGTGGCGCCATTTCTCGAGCTTTTGATGGATTTCGATGTACTACACGTCAAAACAACGGTCTCTTCCAGTACTTTAAGACTAGCGTGCCAGTTTTGCCGTATTTGGTGTAGAAAACCCGAAAATGTGGTTTTTGTAAGCTAACCTGAATCTCTCAAAGTTACTTGTGTACCCTAAAATCTTCAAAGTGGCGCCATTTCTCGAGCTTTTGATGGATTTCGATGCACTATACGGCAATACAACGTTCTCTTAATGTAGATTGCGTTTACTGGATGGAAGTTTCCTGTATTTTGAGTAACAATACCAGAAAATGGCCTTTTTCTAACCTAAGCATAACCTCTAGGTCTCAAATAAAGAAATTATGGGATGGAGCTAAGTCAAGTCAATTATGGGATAGAAAGGCCAGAAAATACTTCAACTGTCATTTGCCCTTTCAAGAAAACGGCAAAAACACGAGTTACTGGCTTTTAAAGCTTAAAGGCACACAAGATCTAGCATGTTTTCACAAAAGGGGGTGTTAGGTTCAAAGGCTCCTTTTGTGAAAACATGCTAGATCTTGTGTACCTTACAAATTTCAAAGTGGAGCCATTTCTCGAGCTTTTGATGGATTTCGATGTACTACACGTCAAAACAACGGTCTCTTCCAGTACTTTAAGACTAGCGTGCCAGTTTTGCCGTATTTGGTGTAGAAAACCCGAAAATGTGGTTTTTGTAAGCTAACCTGAATCTCTCAAAGTTACTTGTGTACCCTAAAATCTTCAA
This sequence comes from Actinernus sp. WN-2022, assembly GCA_030867875.1. Lineage (NCBI taxonomy): Eukaryota > Metazoa > Cnidaria > Anthozoa > Actiniaria > Actinernidae > Actinernus > Actinernus sp. WN-2022. The sequence continues at coordinate 44,114 of JAOWCC010000062.1, forward strand.
AGTGGCGCCATTTCTCGAGCTTTTGATGGATTTCGATGTACTACACGTCAAAACAACGGTCTCTTCCAGTACTTTAAGACTAGCGTGCCAGTTTTGCCGTATTTGGTGTAGAAAACCCGAAAATGTGGTTTTTGTAAGCTAACCTGAATCTCTCAAAGTTACTTGTGTACCCTAAAATCTTCAAAGTGGCGCCATTTCTCGAGCTTTTGATGGATTTCGATGCACTATACGGCAATACAACGTTCTCTTAATGTAGATTGCGTTTACTGGATGGAAGTTTCCTGTATTTTGAGTAACAATACCAGAAAATGGCCTTTTTCTAACCTAAGCATAACCTCTAGGTCTCAAATAAAGAAATTATGGGATGGAGCTAAGTCAAGTCAATTATGGGATAGAAAGGCCAGAAAATACTTCAACTGTCATTTGCCCTTTCAAGAAAACGGCAAAAACACGAGTTACTGGCTTTTAAAGCTTAAAGGCACACAAGATCTAGCATGTTTTCACAAAAGGGGGTGTTAGGTTCAAAGGCTCCTTTTGTGAAAACATGCTAGATCTTGTGTACCTTACAAATTTCAAAGTGGAGCCATTTCTCGAGCTTTTGATGGATTTCGATGTACTACACGTCAAAACAACGGTCTCTTCCAGTACTTTAAGACTAGCGTGCCAGTTTTGCCGTATTTGGTGTAGAAAACCCGAAAATGTGGTTTTTGTAAGCTAACCTGAATCTCTCAAAGTTACTTGTGTACCCTAAAATCTTCAAAGTGGCGCCATTTCTCGAGCTTTTGATGGATTTCGATGTACTACACGTCAAAACAACGGTCTCTTCCAGTACTTTAAGACTAGCGTGCCAGTTTTGCCGTATTTGGTGTAGAAAACCCGAAAATGTGGTTTTTGTAAGCTAACCTGAATCTCTCAAAGTTACTTGTGTACCCTAAAATCTTCAAAGTGGCGCCATTTCTCGAGCTTTTGATGGATTTCGATGCACTATACGGCAATACAACGTTCTCTTAATGTAGATTGCGTTTACTGGATGGAAGTTTCCTGTATTTTGAGTAACAATACCAGAAAATGGCCTTTTTCTAACCTAAGCATAACCTCTAGGTCTCAAATAAAGAAATTATGGGATGGAGCTAAGTCAAGTCAATTATGGGATAGAAAGGCCAGAAAATACTTCAACTGTCATTTGCCCTTTCAAGAAAACGGCAAAAACACGAGTTACTGGCTTTTAAAGCTTAAAGGCACACAAGATCTAGCATGTTTTCACAAAAGGGGGTGTTAGGTTCAAAGGCTCCTTTTGTGAAAACATGCTAGATCTTGTGTACCTTACAAATTTCAAAGTGGAGCCATTTCTCGAGCTTTTGATGGATTTCGATGTACTACACGTCAAAACAACGGTCTCTTCCAGTACTTTAAGACTAGCGTGCCAGTTTTGCCGTATTTGGTGTAGAAAATCCGAAAATGTGGTTTTTGTAAGCTAACCTGAATCTCTCAAAGTTACTTGTGTACCCTAAAATCTTCAAAGTGGCGCCATTTCTCGAACTTTTGATGGATTTCGATGTACTACACGTCAAAACAACGGTCTCTTCCAATACTTTAAGACTAGCGTGCCAGTTTTGCCGTATTTGGTGTAGAAAACCCGAAAATGTGGTTTTTGTAAGCTAACCTGAATCTCTCAAAGTTACTTGTGTACCCTAAAATCTTCAAAGTGGCGCCATTTCTCGAGCTTTTGATGGATTTCGATGTACTACACGTCAAAACAACGGTCTCTTCCAGTACTTTAAGACTAGCGTGCCAGTTTTGCCGTATTTGGTGTAGAAAACCCGAAAATGTGGTTTTTGTAAGCTAACCTGAATCTCTCAAAGTTACTTGTGTACCCTAAAATCTTCAAAGTGGCGCCATTTCTCGAACTTTTGATGGATTTCGATGTACTACACGTCAAAACAACGGTCTCTTCCAATACTTTAAGACTAGCGTGCCAGTTTTGCCGTATTTGGTGTAGAAAACCCGAAAATGTGGTTTTTGTAAGCTAACCTGAATCTCTCAAAGTTACTTGTGTACCCTAAAATCTTCAAAGTGGCGCCATTTCTCGAACTTTTGATGGATTTCGATGTACTACACGTCAAAACAACGGTCTCTTCCAGTACTTTAAGACTAGCGTGCCAGTTTTGCCGTATTTGGTGTAGAAAACCCGAAAATGTGGTTTTTGTAAGCTAACCTGAATCTCTCAAAGTTACTTGTGTACCCTAAAATCTTCAAAGTGGCGCCATTTCTCGAACTTTTGATGGATTTCGATGTACTACACGTCAAAACAACGGTCTCTTCCAATACTTTAAGACTAGCGTGCCAGTTTTGCCGTATTTGGTGTAGAAAACCCGAAAATGTGGTTTTTGTAAGCTAACCTGAATCTCTCAAAGTTACTTGTGTACCCTAAAATCTTCAAAGTGGCGCCATTTCTCGAACTTTTGATGGATTTCGATGTACTACACGTCAAAACAACGGTCTCTTCCAGTACTTTAAGACTAGCGTGCCAGTTTTGCCGTATTTGGTGTAGAAAACCCGAAAATGTGGTTTTTGTAAGCTAACCTGAATCTCTCAAAGTTACTTGTGTACCCTAAAATCTTCAAAGTGGCGCCATTTCTCGAACTTTTGATGGATTTCGATGTACTACACGTCAAAACAACGGTCTCTTCCAATACTTTAAGACTAGCGTGCCAGTTTTGCCGTATTTGGTGTAGAAAACCCGAAAATGTGGTTTTTGTAAGCTAACCTGAATCTCTCAAAGTTACTTGTGTACCCTAAAATCTTCAAAGTGGCGCCATTTCTCGAGCTTTTGATGGATTTCGATGTACTACACGTCAAAACAACGGTCTCTTCCAGTACTTTAAGACTAGCGTGCCAGTTTTGCCGTATTTGGTGTAGAAAACCCGAAAATGTGGTTTTTGTAAGCTAACCTGAATCTCTCAAAGTTACTTGTGTACCCTAAAATCTTCAAAGTGGCGCCATTTCTCGAACTTTTGATGGATTTCGATGTACTACACGTCAAAACAACGGTCTCTTCCAGTACTTTAAGACTAGCGTGCCAGTTTTGCCGTATTTGGTGTAGAAAACCCGAAAATGTGGTTTTTGTAAGCTAACCTGAATCTCTCAAAGTTACTTGTGTACCCTAAAATCTTCAAAGTGGCGCCATTTCTCGAACTTTTGATGGATTTCGATGTACTACACGTCAAAACAACGGTCTCTTCCAATACTTTAAGACTAGCGTGCCAGTTTTGCCGTATTTGGTGTAGAAAACCCGAAAATGTGGTTTTTGTAAGCTAACCTGAATCTCTCAAAGTTACTTGTGTACCCTAAAATCTTCAAAGTGGCGCCATTTCTCGAGCTTTTGATGGATTTCGATGTACTACACGTCAAAACAACGGTCTCTTCCAGTACTTTAAGACTAGCGTGCCAGTTTTGCCGTATTTGGTGTAGAAAACCCGAAAATGTGGTTTTTGTAAGCTAACCTGAATCTCTCAAAGTTACTTGTGTACCCTAAAATCTTCAAAGTGGCGCCATTTCTCGAACTTTTGATGGATTTCGATGTACTACACGTCAAAACAACGGTCTCTTCCAATACTTTAAGACTAGCGTGCCAGTTTTGCCGTATTTGGTGTAGAAAACCCGAAAATGTGGTTTTTGTAAGCTAACCTGAATCTCTCAAAGTTACTTGTGTACCCTAAAATCTTCAAAGTGGCGCCATTTCTCGAGCTTTTGATGGATTTCGATGTACTACACGTCAAAACAACGGTCTCTTCCAGTACTTTAAGACTAGCGTGCCAGTTTTGCCGTATTTGGTGTAGAAAACCCGAAAATGTGGTTTTTGTAAGCTAACCTGAATCTCTCAAAGTTACTTGTGTACCCTAAAATCTTCAAAGTGGCGCCATTTCTCGAGCTTTTGATGGATTTCGATGCACTATACGGCAATACAACGTTCTCTTAATGTAGATTGCGTTTACTGGATGGAAGTTTCCTGTATTTTGAGTAACAATACCAGAAAATGGCCTTTTTCTAACCTAAGCATAACCTCTAGGTCTCAAATAAAGAAATTATGGGATGGAGCTAAGTCAAGTCAATTATGGGATAGAAAGGCCAGAAAATACTTCAACTGTCATTTGCCCTTTCAAGAAAACGGCAAAAACACGAGTTACTGGCTTTTAAAGCTTAAAGGCACACAAGATCTAGCATGTTTTCACAAAAGGGGGTGTTAGGTTCAAAGGCTCCTTTTGTGAAAACATGCTAGATCTTGTGTACCTTACAAATTTCAAAGTGGAGCCATTTCTCGAGCTTTTGATGGATTTCGATGTACTACACGTCAAAACAACGGTCTCTTCCAGTACTTTAAGACTAGCGTGCCAGTTTTGCCGTATTTGGTGTAGAAAACCCGAAAATGTGGTTTTTGTAAGCTAACCTGAATCTCTCAAAGTTACTTGTGTACCCTAAAATCTTCAAAGTGGCGCCATTTCTCGAGCTTTTGATGGATTTCGATGTACTACACGTCAAAACAACGGTCTCTTCCAGTACTTTAAGACTAGCGTGCCAGTTTTGCCGTATTTGGTGTAGAAAACCCGAAAATGTGGTTTTTGTAAGCTAACCTGAATCTCTCAAAGTTACTTGTGTACCCTAAAATCTTCAAAGTGGCGCCATTTCTCGAGCTTTTGATGGATTTCGATGCACTATACGGCAATACAACGTTCTCTTAATGTAGATTGCGTTTACTGGATGGAAGTTTCCTGTATTTTGAGTAACAATACCAGAAAATGGCCTTTTTCTAACCTAAGCATAACCTCTAGGTCTCAAATAAAGAAATTATGGGATGGAGCTAAGTCAAGTCAATTATGGGATAGAAAGGCCAGAAAATACTTCAACTGTCATTTGCCCTTTCAAGAAAACGGCAAAAACACGAGTTACTGGCTTTTAAAGCTTAAAGGCACACAAGATCTAGCATGTTTTCACAAAAGGGGGTGTTAGGTTCAAAGGCTCCTTTTGTGAAAACATGCTAGATCTTGTGTACCTTACAAATTTCAAAGTGGAGCCATTTCTCGAGCTTTTGATGGATTTCGATGTACTACACGTCAAAACAACGGTCTCTTCCAGTACTTTAAGACTAGCGTGCCAGTTTTGCCGTATTTGGTGTAGAAAACCCGAAAATGTGGTTTTTGTAAGCTAACCTGAATCTCTCAAAGTTACTTGTGTACCCTAAAATCTTCAAAGTGGCGCCATTTCTCGAGCTTTTGATGGATTTCGATGTACTACACGTCAAAACAACGGTCTCTTCCAGTACTTTAAGACTAGCGTGCCAGTTTTGCCGTATTTGGTGTAGAAAACCCGAAAATGTGGTTTTTGTAAGCTAACCTGAATCTCTCAAAGTTACTTGTGTACCCTAAAATCTTCAAAGTGGCGCCATTTCTCGAGCTTTTGATGGATTTCGATGCACTATACGGCAATACAACGTTCTCTTAATGTAGATTGCGTTTACTGGATGGAAGTTTCCTGTATTTTGAGTAACAATACCAGAAAATGGCCTTTTTCTAACCTAAGCATAACCTCTAGGTCTCAAATAAAGAAATTATGGGATGGAGCTAAGTCAAGTCAATTATGGGATAGAAAGGCCAGAAAATACTTCAACTGTCATTTGCCCTTTCAAGAAAACGGCAAAAACACGAGTTACTGGCTTTTAAAGCTTAAAGGCACACAAGATCTAGCATGTTTTCACAAAAGGGGGTGTTAGGTTCAAAGGCTCCTTTTGTGAAAACATGCTAGATCTTGTGTACCTTACAAATTTCAAAGTGGAGCCATTTCTCGAGCTTTTGATGGATTTCGATGTACTACACGTCAAAACAACGGTCTCTTCCAGTACTTTAAGACTAGCGTGCCAGTTTTGCCGTATTTGGTGTAGAAAACCCGAAAATGTGGTTTTTGTAAGCTAACCTGAATCTCTCAAAGTTACTTGTGTACCCTAAAATCTTCAAAGTGGCGCCATTTCTCGAGCTTTTGATGGATTTCGATGTACTACACGTCAAAACAACGGTCTCTTCCAGTACTTTAAGACTAGCGTGCCAGTTTTGCCGTATTTGGTGTAGAAAACCCGAAAATGTGGTTTTTGTAAGCTAACCTGAATCTCTCAAAGTTACTTGTGTACCCTAAAATCTTCAAAGTGGCGCCATTTCTCGAGCTTTTGATGGATTTCGATGCACTATACGGCAATACAACGTTCTCTTAATGTAGATTGCGTTTACTGGATGGAAGTTTCCTGTATTTTGAGTAACAATACCAGAAAATGGCCTTTTTCTAACCTAAGCATAACCTCTAGGTCTCAAATAAAGAAATTATGGGATGGAGCTAAGTCAAGTCAATTATGGGATAGAAAGGCCAGAAAATACTTCAACTGTCATTTGCCCTTTCAAGAAAACGGCAAAAACACGAGTTACTGGCTTTTAAAGCTTAAAGGCACACAAGATCTAGCATGTTTTCACAAAAGGGGGTGTTAGGTTCAAAGGCTCCTTTTGTGAAAACATGCTAGATCTTGTGTACCTTACAAATTTCAAAGTGGAGCCATTTCTCGAGCTTTTGATGGATTTCGATGTACTACACGTCAAAACAACGGTCTCTTCCAGTACTTTAAGACTAGCGTGCCAGTTTTGCCGTATTTGGTGTAGAAAACCCGAAAATGTGGTTTTTGTAAGCTAACCTGAATCTCTCAAAGTTACTTGTGTACCCTAAAATCTTCAAAGTGGCGCCATTTCTCGAGCTTTTGATGGATTTCGATGTACTACACGTCAAAACAACGGTCTCTTCCAGTACTTTAAGACTAGCGTGCCAGTTTTGCCGTATTTGGTGTAGAAAACCCGAAAATGTGGTTTTTGTAAGCTAACCTGAATCTCTCAAAGTTACTTGTGTACCCTAAAATCTTCAAAGTGGCGCCATTTCTCGAGCTTTTGATGGATTTCGATGCACTATACGGCAATACAACGTTCTCTTAATGTAGATTGCGTTTACTGGATGGAAGTTTCCTGTATTTTGAGTAACAATACCAGAAAATGGCCTTTTTCTAACCTAAGCATAACCTCTAGGTCTCAAATAAAGAAATTATGGGATGGAGCTAAGTCAAGTCAATTATGGGATAGAAAGGCCAGAAAATACTTCAACTGTCATTTGCCCTTTCAAGAAAACGGCAAAAACACGAGTTACTGGCTTTTAAAGCTTAAAGGCACACAAGATCTAGCATGTTTTCACAAAAGGGGGTGTTAGGTTCAAAGGCTCCTTTTGTGAAAACATGCTAGATCTTGTGTACCTTACAAATTTCAAAGTGGAGCCATTTCTCGAGCTTTTGATGGATTTCGATGTACTACACGTCAAAACAACGGTCTCTTCCAGTACTTTAAGACTAGCGTGCCAGTTTTGCCGTATTTGGTGTAGAAAATCCGAAAATGTGGTTTTTGTAAGCTAACCTGAATCTCTCAAAGTTACTTGTGTACCCTAAAATCTTCAAAGTGGCGCCATTTCTCGAGCTTTTGATGGATTTCGATGTACTACACGTCAAAACAACGGTCTCTTCCAGTACTTTAAGACTAGCGTGCCAGTTTTGCCGTATTTGGTGTAGAAAACCCGAAAATGTGGTTTTTGTAAGCTAACCTGAATCTCTCAAAGTTACTTGTGTACCCTAAAATCTTCAAAGTGGCGCCATTTCTCGAACTTTTGATGGATTTCGATGTACTACACGTCAAAACAACGGTCTCTTCCAATACTTTAAGACTAGCGTGCCAGTTTTGCCGTATTTGGTGTAGAAAACCCGAAAATGTGGTTTTTGTAAGCTAACCTGAATCTCTCAAAGTTACTTGTGTACCCTAAAATCTTCAAAGTGGCGCCATTTCTCGAGCTTTTGATGGATTTCGATGTACTACACGTCAAAACAACGGTCTCTTCCAGTACTTTAAGACTAGCGTGCCAGTTTTGCCGTATTTGGTGTAGAAAACCCGAAAATGTGGTTTTTGTAAGCTAACCTGAATCTCTCAAAGTTACTTGTGTACCCTAAAATCTTCAAAGTGGCGCCATTTCTCGAACTTTTGATGGATTTCGATGTACTACACGTCAAAACAACGGTCTCTTCCAATACTTTAAGACTAGCGTGCCAGTTTTGCCGTATTTGGTGTAGAAAACCCGAAAATGTGGTTTTTGTAAGCTAACCTGAATCTCTCAAAGTTACTTGTGTACCCTAAAATCTTCAAAGTGGCGCCATTTCTCGAGCTTTTGATGGATTTCGATGTACTACACGTCAAAACAACGGTCTCTTCCAGTACTTTAAGACTAGCGTGCCAGTTTTGCCGTATTTGGTGTAGAAAACCCGAAAATGTGGTTTTTGTAAGCTAACCTGAATCTCTCAAAGTTACTTGTGTACCCTAAAATCTTCAAAGTGGCGCCATTTCTCGAACTTTTGATGGATTTCGATGTACTACACGTCAAAACAACGGTCTCTTCCAGTACTTTAAGACTAGCGTGCCAGTTTTGCCGTATTTGGTGTAGAAAACCCGAAAATGTGGTTTTTGTAAGCTAACCTGAATCTCTCAAAGTTACTTGTGTACCCTAAAATCTTCAAAGTGGCGCCATTTCTCGAACTTTTGATGGATTTCGATGTACTACACGTCAAAACAACGGTCTCTTCCAATACTTTAAGACTAGCGTGCCAGTTTTGCCGTATTTGGTGTAGAAAACCCGAAAATGTGGTTTTTGTAAGCTAACCTGAATCTCTCAAAGTTACTTGTGTACCCTAAAATCTTCAAAGTGGCGCCATTTCTCGAGCTTTTGATGGATTTCGATGTACTACACGTCAAAACAACGGTCTCTTCCAGTACTTTGAGACTAGCGTGCCAGTTTTGCCGTATTTGGTGTAGAAAACCCGAAAATGTGGTTTTTGTAAGCTAACCTGAATCTCTCAAAGTTACTTGTGTACCCTAAAATCTTCAAAGTGGCGCCATTTCTCGAACTTTTGATGGATTTCGATGTACTACACGTCAAAACAACGGTCTCTTCCAATACTTTAAGACTAGCGTGCCAGTTTTGCCGTATTTGGTGTAGAAAACCCGAAAATGTGGTTTTTGTAAGCTAACCTGAATCTCTCAAAGTTACTTGTGTACCCTAAAATCTTCAAAGTGGCGCCATTTCTCGAGCTTTTGATGGATTTCGATGTACTACACGTCAAAACAACGGTCTCTTCCAGTACTTTAAGACTAGCGTGCCAGTTTTGCCGTATTTGGTGTAGAAAACCCGAAAATGTGGTTTTTGTAAGCTAACCTGAATCTCTCAAAGTTACTTGTGTACCCTAAAATCTTCAAAGTGGCGCCATTTCTCGAGCTTTTGATGGATTTCGATGCACTATACGGCAATACAACGTTCTCTTAATGTAGATTGCGTTTACTGGATGGAAGTTTCCTGTATTTTGAGTAACAATACCAGAAAATGGCCTTTTTCTAACCTAAGCATAACCTCTAGGTCTCAAATAAAGAAATTATGGGATGGAGCTAAGTCAAGTCAATTATGGGATAGAAAGGCCAGAAAATACTTCAACTGTCATTTGCCCTTTCAAGAAAACGGCAAAAACACGAGTTACTGGCTTTTAAAGCTTAAAGGCACACAAGATCTAGCATGTTTTCACAAAAGGGGGTGTTAGGTTCAAAGGCTCCTTTTGTGAAAACATGCTAGATCTTGTGTACCTTACAAATTTCAAAGTGGAGCCATTTCTCGAGCTTTTGATGGATTTCGATGTACTACACGTCAAAACAACGGTCTCTTCCAGTACTTTAAGACTAGCGTGCCAGTTTTGCCGTATTTGGTGTAGAAAACCCGAAAATGTGGTTTTTGTAAGCTAACCTGAATCTCTCAAAGTTACTTGTGTACCCTAAAATCTTCAAAGTGGCGCCATTTCTCGAGCTTTTGATGGATTTCGATGTACTACACGTCAAAACAACGGTCTCTTCCAGTACTTTAAGACTAGCGTGCCAGTTTTGCCGTATTTGGTGTAGAAAACCCGAAAATGTGGTTTTTGTAAGCTAACCTGAATCTCTCAAAGTTACTTGTGTACCCTAAAATCTTCAAAGTGGCGCCATTTCTCGAGCTTTTGATGGATTTCGATGCACTATACGGCAATACAACGTTCTCTTAATGTAGATTGCGTTTACTGGATGGAAGTTTCCTGTATTTTGAGTAACAATACCAGAAAATGGCCTTTTTCTAACCTAAGCATAACCTCTAGGTCTCAAATAAAGAAATTATGGGATGGAGCTAAGTCAAGTCAATTATGGGATAGAAAGGCCAGAAAATACTTCAACTGTCATTTGCCCTTTCAAGAAAACGGCAAAAACACGAGTTACTGGCTTTTAAAGCTTAAAGGCACACAAGATCTAGCATGTTTTCACAAAAGGGGGTGTTAGGTTCAAAGGCTCCTTTTGTGAAAACATGCTAGATCTTGTGTACCTTACAAATTTCAAAGTGGAGCCATTTCTCGAGCTTTTGATGGATTTCGATGTACTACACGTCAAAACAACGGTCTCTTCCAGTACTTTAAGACTAGCGTGCCAGTTTTGCCGTATTTGGTGTAGAAAACCCGAAAATGTGGTTTTTGTAAGCTAACCTGAATCTCTCAAAGTTACTTGTGTACCCTAAAATCTTCAAAGTGGCGCCATTTCTCGAGCTTTTGATGGATTTCGATGTACTACACGTCAAAACAACGGTCTCTTCCAGTACTTTAAGACTAGCGTGCCAGTTTTGCCGTATTTGGTGTAGAAAATCCGAAAATGTGGTTTTTGTAAGCTAACCTGAATCTCTCAAAGTTACTTGTGTACCCTAAAATCTTCAAAGTGGCGCCATTTCTCGAGCTTTTGATGGATTTCGATGTACTACACGTCAAAACAACGGTCTCTTCCAGTACTTTAAGACTAGCGTGCCAGTTTTGCCGTATTTGGTGTAGAAAACCCGAAAATGTGGTTTTTGTAAGCTAACCTGAATCTCTCAAAGTTACTTGTGTACCCTAAAATCTTCAAAGTGGCGCCATTTCTCGAACTTTTGATGGATTTCGATGTACTACACGTCAAAACAACGGTCTCTTCCAATACTTTAAGACTAGCGTGCCAGTTTTGCCGTATTTGGTGTAGAAAACCCGAAAATGTGGTTTTTGTAAGCTAACCTGAATCTCTCAAAGTTACTTGTGTACCCTAAAATCTTCAAAGTGGCGCCATTTCTCGAGCTTTTGATGGATTTCGATGTACTACACGTCAAAACAACGGTCTCTTCCAGTACTTTAAGACTAGCGTGCCAGTTTTGCCGTATTTGGTGTAGAAAACCCGAAAATGTGGTTTTTGTAAGCTAACCTGAATCTCTCAAAGTTACTTGTGTACCCTAAAATCTTCAAAGTGGCGCCATTTCTCGAACTTTTGATGGATTTCGATGTACTACACGTCAAAACAACGGTCTCTTCCAATACTTTAAGACTAGCGTGCCAGTTTTGCCGTATTTGGTGTAGAAAACCCGAAAATGTGGTTTTTGTAAGCTAACCTGAATCTCTCAAAGTTACTTGTGTACCCTAAAATCTTCAAAGTGGCGCCATTTCTCGAGCTTTTGATGGATTTCGATGTACTACACGTCAAAACAACGGTCTCTTCCAGTACTTTAAGACTAGCGTGCCAGTTTTGCCGTATTTGGTGTAGAAAACCCGAAAATGTGGTTTTTGTAAGCTAACCTGAATCTCTCAAAGTTACTTGTGTACCCTAAAATCTTCAAAGTGGCGCCATTTCTCGAACTTTTGATGGATTTCGATGTACTACACGTCAAAACAACGGTCTCTTCCAGTACTTTAAGACTAGCGTGCCAGTTTTGCCGTATTTGGTGTAGAAAACCCGAAAATGTGGTTTTTGTAAGCTAACCTGAATCTCTCAAAGTTACTTGTGTACCCTAAAATCTTCAAAGTGGCGCCATTTCTCGAACTTTTGATGGATTTCGATGTACTACACGTCAAAACAACGGTCTCTTCCAATACTTTAAGACTAGCGTGCCAGTTTTGCCGTATTTGGTGTAGAAAACCCGAAAATGTGGTTTTTGTAAGCTAACCTGAATCTCTCAAAGTTACTTGTGTACCCTAAAATCTTCAAAGTGGCGCCATTTCTCGAGCTTTTGATGGATTTCGATGTACTACACGTCAAAACAACGGTCTCTTCCAGTACTTTGAGACTAGCGTGCCAGTTTTGCCGTATTTGGTGTAGAAAACCCGAAAATGTGGTTTTTGTAAGCTAACCTGAATCTCTCAAAGTTACTTGTGTACCCTAAAATCTTCAAAGTGGCGCCATTTCTCGAACTTTTGATGGATTTCGATGTACTACACGTCAAAACAACGGTCTCTTCCAATACTTTAAGACTAGCGTGCCAGTTTTGCCGTATTTGGTGTAGAAAACCCGAAAATGTGGTTTTTGTAAGCTAACCTGAATCTCTCAAAGTTACTTGTGTACCCTAAAATCTTCAAAGTGGCGCCATTTCTCGAGCTTTTGATGGATTTCGATGTACTACACGTCAAAACAACGGTCTCTTCCAGTACTTTAAGACTAGCGTGCCAGTTTTGCCGTATTTGGTGTAGAAAACCCGAAAATGTGGTTTTTGTAAGCTAACCTGAATCTCTCAAAGTTACTTGTGTACCCTAAAATCTTCAAAGTGGCGCCATTTCTCGAGCTTTTGATGGATTTCGATGCACTATACGGCAATACAACGTTCTCTTAATGTAGATTGCGTTTACTGGATGGAAGTTTCCTGTATTTTGAGTAACAATACCAGAAAATGGCCTTTTTCTAACCTAAGCATAACCTCTAGGTCTCAAATAAAGAAATTATGGGATGGAGCTAAGTCAAGTCAATTATGGGATAGAAAGGCCAGAAAATACTTCAACTGTCATTTGCCCTTTCAAGAAAACGGCAAAAACACGAGTTACTGGCTTTTAAAGCTTAAAGGCACACAAGATCTAGCATGTTTTCACAAAAGGGGGTGTTAGGTTCAAAGGCTCCTTTTGTGAAAACATGCTAGATCTTGTGTACCTTACAAATTTCAAAGTGGAGCCATTTCTCGAGCTTTTGATGGATTTCGATGTACTACACGTCAAAACAACGGTCTCTTCCAGTACTTTAAGACTAGCGTGCCAGTTTTGCCGTATTTGGTGTAGAAAACCCGAAAATGTGGTTTTTGTAAGCTAACCTGAATCTCTCAAAGTTACTTGTGTACCCTAAAATCTTCAAAGTGGCGCCATTTCTCGAGCTTTTGATGGATTTCGATGTACTACACGTCAAAACAACGGTCTCTTCCAGTACTTTAAGACTAGCGTGCCAGTTTTGCCGTATTTGGTGTAGAAAACCCGAAAATGTGGTTTTTGTAAGCTAACCTGAATCTCTCAAAGTTACTTGTGTACCCTAAAATCTTCAAAGTGGCGCCATTTCTCGAGCTTTTGATGGATTTCGATGCACTATACGGCAATACAACGTTCTCTTAATGTAGATTGCGTTTACTGGATGGAAGTTTCCTGTATTTTGAGTAACAATACCAGAAAATGGCCTTTTTCTAACCTAAGCATAACCTCTAGGTCTCAAATAAAGAAATTATGGGATGGAGCTAAGTCAAGTCAATTATGGGATAGAAAGGCCAGAAAATACTTCAACTGTCATTTGCCCTTTCAAGAAAACGGCAAAAACACGAGTTACTGGCTTTTAAAGCTTAAAGGCACACAAGATCTAGCATGTTTTCACAAAAGGGGGTGTTAGGTTCAAAGGCTCCTTTTGTGAAAACATGCTAGATCTTGTGTACCTTACAAATTTCAAAGTGGAGCCATTTCTCGAGCTTTTGATGGATTTCGATGTACTACACGTCAAAACAACGGTCTCTTCCAGTACTTTAAGACTAGCGTGCCAGTTTTGCCGTATTTGGTGTAGAAAACCCGAAAATGTGGTTTTTGTAAGCTAACCTGAATCTCTCAAAGTTACTTGTGTACCCTAAAATCTTCAAAGTGGCGCCATTTCTCGAGCTTTTGATGGATTTCGATGTACTACACGTCAAAACAACGGTCTCTTCCAGTACTTTAAGACTAGCGTGCCAGTTTTGCCGTATTTGGTGTAGAAAACCCGAAAATGTGGTTTTTGTAAGCTAACCTGAATCTCTCAAAGTTACTTGTGTACCCTAAAATCTTCAAAGTGGCGCCATTTCTCGAGCTTTTGATGGATTTCGATGCACTATACGGCAATACAACGTTCTCTTAATGTAGATTGCGTTTACTGGATGGAAGTTTCCTGTATTTTGAGTAACAATACCAGAAAATGGCCTTTTTCTAACCTAAGCATAACCTCTAGGTCTCAAATAAAGAAATTATGGGATGGAGCTAAGTCAAGTCAATTATGGGATAGAAAGGCCAGAAAATACTTCAACTGTCATTTGCCCTTTCAAGAAAACGGCAAAAACACGAGTTACTGGCTTTTAAAGCTTAAAGGCACACAAGATCTAGCATGTTTTCACAAAAGGGGGTGTTAGGTTCAAAGGCTCCTTTTGTGAAAACATGCTAGATCTTGTGTACCTTACAAATTTCAAAGTGGAGCCATTTCTCGAGCTTTTGATGGATTTCGATGTACTACACGTCAAAACAACGGTCTCTTCCAGTACTTTAAGACTAGCGTGCCAGTTTTGCCGTATTTGGTGTAGAAAACCCGAAAATGTGGTTTTTGTAAGCTAACCTGAATCTCTCAAAGTTACTTGTGTACCCTAAAATCTTCAAAGTGGCGCCATTTCTCGAGCTTTTGATGGATTTCGATGTACTACACGTCAAAACAACGGTCTCTTCCAGTACTTTAAGACTAGCGTGCCAGTTTTGCCGTATTTGGTGTAGAAAACCCGAAAATGTGGTTTTTGTAAGCTAACCTGAATCTCTCAAAGTTACTTGTGTACCCTAAAATCTTCAAAGTGGCGCCATTTCTCGAGCTTTTGATGGATTTCGATGTACTACACGTCAAAACAACGGTCTCTTCCAGTACTTTAAGACTAGCGTGCCAGTTTTGCCGTATTTGGTGTAGAAAACCCGAAAATGTGGTTTTTGTAAGCTAACCTGAATCTCTCAAAGTTACTTGTGTACCCTAAAATCTTCAAAGTGGCGCCATTTCTCGAACTTTTGATGGATTTCGATGTACTACACGTCAAAACAACGGTCTCTTCCAATACTTTAAGACTAGCGTGCCAGTTTTGCCGTATTTGGTGTAGAAAACCCGAAAATGTGGTTTTTGTAAGCTAACCTGAATCTCTCAAAGTTACTTGTGTACCCTAAAATCTTCAAAGTGGCGCCATTTCTCGAGCTTTTGATGGATTTCGATGTACTACACGTCAAAACAACGGTCTCTTCCAGTACTTTAAGACTAGCGTGCCAGTTTTGCCGTATTTGGTGTAGAAAACCCGAAAATGTGGTTTTTGTAAGCTAACCTGAATCTCTCAAAGTTACTTGTGTACCCTAAAATCTTCAAAGTGGCGCCATTTCTCGAGCTTTTGATGGATTTCGATGCACTATACGGCAATACAACGTTCTCTTAATGTAGATTGCGTTTACTGGATGGAAGTTTCCTGTATTTTGAGTAACAATACCAGAAAATGGCCTTTTTCTAACCTAAGCATAACCTCTAGGTCTCAAATAAAGAAATTATGGGATGGAGCTAAGTCAAGTCAATTATGGGATAGAAAGGCCAGAAAATACTTCAACTGTCATTTGCCCTTTCAAGAAAACGGCAAAAACACGAGTTACTGGCTTTTAAAGCTTAAAGGCACACAAGATCTAGCATGTTTTCACAAAAGGGGGTGTTAGGTTCAAAGGCTCCTTTTGTGAAAACATGCTAGATCTTGTGTACCTTACAAATTTCAAAGTGGAGCCATTTCTCGAGCTTTTGATGGATTTCGATGTACTACACGTCAAAACAACGGTCTCTTCCAGTACTTTAAGACTAGCGTGCCAGTTTTGCCGTATTTGGTGTAGAAAACCCGAAAATGTGGTTTTTGTAAGCTAACCTGAATCTCTCAAAGTTACTTGTGTACCCTAAAATCTTCAAAGTGGCGCCATTTCTCGAGCTTTTGATGGATTTCGATGTACTACACGTCAAAACAACGGTCTCTTCCAGTACTTTAAGACTAGCGTGCCAGTTTTGCCGTATTTGGTGTAGAAAACCCGAAAATGTGGTTTTTGTAAGCTAACCTGAATCTCTCAAAGTTACTTGTGTACCCTAAAATCTTCAAAGTGGCGCCATTTCTCGAGCTTTTGATGGATTTCGATGCACTATACGGCAATACAACGTTCTCTTAATGTAGATTGCGTTTACTGGATGGAAGTTTCCTGTATTTTGAGTAACAATACCAGAAAATGGCCTTTTTCTAACCTAAGCATAACCTCTAGGTCTCAAATAAAGAAATTATGGGATGGAGCTAAGTCAAGTCAATTATGGGATAGAAAGGCCAGAAAATACTTCAACTGTCATTTGCCCTTTCAAGAAAACGGCAAAAACACGAGTTACTGGCTTTTAAAGCTTAAAGGCACACAAGATCTAGCATGTTTTCACAAAAGGGGGTGTTAGGTTCAAAGGCTCCTTTTGTGAAAACATGCTAGATCTTGTGTACCTTACAAATTTCAAAGTGGAGCCATTTCTCGAGCTTTTGATGGATTTCGATGTACTACACGTCAAAACAACGGTCTCTTCCAGTACTTTAAGACTAGCGTGCCAGTTTTGCCGTATTTGGTGTAGAAAACCCGAAAATGTGGTTTTTGTAAGCTAACCTGAATCTCTCAAAGTTACTTGTGTACCCTAAAATCTTCAAAGTGGCGCCATTTCTCGAGCTTTTGATGGATTTCGATGTACTACACGTCAAAACAACGGTCTCTTCCAGTACTTTAAGACTAGCGTGCCAGTTTTGCCGTATTTGGTGTAGAAAACCCGAAAATGTGGTTTTTGTAAGCTAACCTGAATCTCTCAAAGTTACTTGTGTACCCTAAAATCTTCAAAGTGGCGCCATTTCTCGAGCTTTTGATGGATTTCGATGCACTATACGGCAATACAACGTTCTCTTAATGTAGATTGCGTTTACTGGATGGAAGTTTCCTGTATTTTGAGTAACAATACCAGAAAATGGCCTTTTTCTAACCTAAGCATAACCTCTAGGTCTCAAATAAAGAAATTATGGGATGGAGCTAAGTCAAGTCAATTATGGGATAGAAAGGCCAGAAAATACTTCAACTGTCATTTGCCCTTTCAAGAAAACGGCAAAAACACGAGTTACTGGCTTTTAAAGCTTAAAGGCACACAAGATCTAGCATGTTTTCACAAAAGGGGGTGTTAGGTTCAAAGGCTCCTTTTGTGAAAACATGCTAGATCTTGTGTACCTTACAAATTTCAAAGTGGAGCCATTTCTCGAGCTTTTGATGGATTTCGATGTACTACACGTCAAAACAACGGTCTCTTCCAGTACTTTAAGACTAGCGTGCCAGTTTTGCCGTATTTGGTGTAGAAAACCCGAAAATGTGGTTTTTGTAAGCTAACCTGAATCTCTCAAAGTTACTTGTGTACCCTAAAATCTTCAAAGTGGCGCCATTTCTCGAGCTTTTGATGGATTTCGATGTACTACACGTCAAAACAACGGTCTCTTCCAGTACTTTAAGACTAGCGTGCCAGTTTTGCCGTATTTGGTGTAGAAAACCCGAAAATGTGGTTTTTGTAAGCTAACCTGAATCTCTCAAAGTTACTTGTGTACCCTAAAATCTTCAAAGTGGCGCCATTTCTCGAGCTTTTGATGGATTTCGATGTACTACACGTCAAAACAACGGTCTCTTCCAGTACTTTAAGACTAGCGTGCCAGTTTTGCCGTATTTGGTGTAGAAAACCCGAAAATGTGGTTTTTGTAAGCTAACCTGAATCTCTCAAAGTTACTTGTGTACCCTAAAATCTTCAAAGTGGCGCCATTTCTCGAGCTTTTGATGGATTTCGATGTACTACACGTCAAAACAACGGTCTCTTCCAGTACTTTAAGACTAGCGTGCCAGTTTTGCCGTATTTGGTGTAGAAAACCCGAAAATGTGGTTTTTGTAAGCTAACCTGAATCTCTCAAAGTTACTTGTGTACCCTAAAATCTTCAAAGTGGCGCCATTTCTCGAGCTTTTGATGGATTTCGATGTACTACACGTCAAAACAACGGTCTCTTCCAGTACTTTAAGACTAGCGTGCCAGTTTTGCCGTATTTGGTGTAGAAAACCCGAAAATGTGGTTTTTGTAAGCTAACCTGAATCTCTCAAAGTTACTTGTGTACCCTAAAATCTTCAAAGTGGCGCCATTTCTCGAGCTTTTGATGGATTTCGATGCACTATACGGCAATACAACGTTCTCTTAATGTAGATTGCGTTTACTGGATGGAAGTTTCCTGTATTTTGAGTAACAATACCAGAAAATGGCCTTTTTCTAACCTAAGCATAACCTCTAGGTCTCAAATAAAGAAATTATGGGATGGAGCTAAGTCAAGTCAATTATGGGATAGAAAGGCCAGAAAATACTTCAACTGTCATTTGCCCTTTCAAGAAAACGGCAAAAACACGAGTTACTGGCTTTTAAAGCTTAAAGGCACACAAGATCTAGCATGTTTTCACAAAAGGGGGTGTTAGGTTCAAAGGCTCCTTTTGTGAAAACATGCTAGATCTTGTGTACCTTACAAATTTCAAAGTGGAGCCATTTCTCGAGCTTTTGATGGATTTCGATGTACTACACGTCAAAACAACGGTCTCTTCCAGTACTTTAAGACTAGCGTGCCAGTTTTGCCGTATTTGGTGTAGAAAACCCGAAAATGTGGTTTTTGTAAGCTAACCTGAATCTCTCAAAGTTACTTGTGTACCCTAAAATCTTCAAAGTGGCGCCATTTCTCGAGCTTTTGATGGATTTCGATGTACTACACGTCAAAACAACGGTCTCTTCCAGTACTTTAAGACTAGCGTGCCAGTTTTGCCGTATTTGGTGTAGAAAACCCGAAAATGTGGTTTTTGTAAGCTAACCTGAATCTCTCAAAGTTACTTGTGTACCCTAAAATCTTCAAAGTGGCGCCATTTCTCGAGCTTTTGATGGATTTCGATGCACTATACGGCAATACAACGTTCTCTTAATGTAGATTGCGTTTACTGGATGGAAGTTTCCTGTATTTTGAGTAACAATACCAGAAAATGGCCTTTTTCTAACCTAAGCATAACCTCTAGGTCTCAAATAAAGAAATTATGGGATGGAGCTAAGTCAAGTCAATTATGGGATAGAAAGGCCAGAAAATACTTCAACTGTCATTTGCCCTTTCAAGAAAACGGCAAAAACACGAGTTACTGGCTTTTAAAGCTTAAAGGCACACAAGATCTAGCATGTTTTCACAAAAGGGGGTGTTAGGTTCAAAGGCTCCTTTTGTGAAAACATGCTAGATCTTGTGTACCTTACAAATTTCAAAGTGGAGCCATTTCTCGAACTTTTGATGGATTTCGATGTACTACACGTCAAAACAACGGTCTCTTCCAGTACTTTAAGACTAGCGTGCCAGTTTTGCCGTATTTGGTGTAGAAAACCCGAAAATGTGGTTTTTGTAAGCTAACCTGAATCTCTCAAAGTTACTTGTGTACCCTAAAATCTTCAAAGTGGCGCCATTTCTCGAGCTTTTGATGGATTTCGATGTACTACACGTCAAAACAACGGTCTCTTCCAGTACTTTAAGACTAGCGTGCCAGTTTTGCCGTATTTGGTGTAGAAAACCCGAAAATGTGGTTTTTGTAAGCTAACCTGAATCTCTCAAAGTTACTTGTGTACCCTAAAATCTTCAAAGTGGCGCCATTTCTCGAGCTTTTGATGGATTTCGATGTACTACACGTCAAAACAACGGTCTCTTCCAGTACTTTAAGACTAGCGTGCCAGTTTTGCCGTATTTGGTGTAGAAAACCCGAAAATGTGGTTTTTGTAAGCTAACCTGAATCTCTCAAAGTTACTTGTGTACCCTAAAATCTTCAAAGTGGCGCCATTTCTCGAGCTTTTGATGGATTTCGATGTACTACACGTCAAAACAACGGTCTCTTCCAGTACTTTAAGACTAGCGTGCCAGTTTTGCCGTATTTGGTGTAGAAAACCCGAAAATGTGGTTTTTGTAAGCTAACCTGAATCTCTCAAAGTTACTTGTGTACCCTAAAATCTTCAAAGTGGCGCCATTTCTCGAGCTTTTGATGGATTTCGATGTACTACACGTCAAAACAACGGTCTCTTCCAGTACTTTAAGACTAGCGTGCCAGTTTTGCCGTATTTGGTGTAGAAAACCCGAAAATGTGGTTTTTGTAAGCTAACCTGAATCTCTCAAAGTTACTTGTGTACCCTAAAATCTTCAAAGTGGCGCCATTTCTCGAGCTTTTGATGGATTTCGATGCACTATACGGCAATACAACGTTCTCTTAATGTAGATTGCGTTTACTGGATGGAAGTTTCCTGTATTTTGAGTAACAATACCAGAAAATGGCCTTTTTCTAACCTAAGCATAACCTCTAGGTCTCAAATAAAGAAATTATGGGATGGAGCTAAGTCAAGTCAATTATGGGATAGAAAGGCCAGAAAATACTTCAACTGTCATTTGCCCTTTCAAGAAAACGGCAAAAACACGAGTTACTGGCTTTTAAAGCTTAAAGGCACACAAGATCTAGCATGTTTTCACAAAAGGGGGTGTTAGGTTCAAAGGCTCCTTTTGTGAAAACATGCTAGATCTTGTGTACCTTACAAATTTCAAAGTGGAGCCATTTCTCGAGCTTTTGATGGATTTCGATGTACTACACGTCAAAACAACGGTCTCTTCCAGTACTTTAAGACTAGCGTGCCAGTTTTGCCGTATTTGGTGTAGAAAACCCGAAAATGTGGTTTTTGTAAGCTAACCTGAATCTCTCAAAGTTACTTGTGTACCCTAAAATCTTCAAAGTGGCGCCATTTCTCGAGCTTTTGATGGATTTCGATGTACTACACGTCAAAACAACGGTCTCTTCCAGTACTTTAAGACTAGCGTGCCAGTTTTGCCGTATTTGGTGTAGAAAACCCGAAAATGTGGTTTTTGTAAGCTAACCTGAATCTCTCAAAGTTACTTGTGTACCCTAAAATCTTCAAAGTGGCGCCATTTCTCGAGCTTTTGATGGATTTCGATGCACTATACGGCAATACAACGTTCTCTTAATGTAGATTGCGTTTACTGGATGGAAGTTTCCTGTATTTTGAGTAACAATACCAGAAAATGGCCTTTTTCTAACCTAAGCATAACCTCTAGGTCTCAAATAAAGAAATTATGGGATGGAGCTAAGTCAAGTCAATTATGGGATAGAAAGGCCAGAAAATACTTCAACTGTCATTTGCCCTTTCAAGAAAACGGCAAAAACACGAGTTACTGGCTTTTAAAGCTTAAAGGCACACAAGATCTAGCATGTTTTCACAAAAGGGGGTGTTAGGTTCAAAGGCTCCTTTTGTGAAAACATGCTAGATCTTGTGTACCTTACAAATTTCAAAGTGGAGCCATTTCTCGAACTTTTGATGGATTTCGATGTACTACACGTCAAAACAACGGTCTCTTCCAGTACTTTAAGACTAGCGTGCCAGTTTTGCCGTATTTGGTGTAGAAAACCCGAAAATGTGGTTTTTGTAAGCTAACCTGAATCTCTCAAAGTTACTTGTGTACCCTAAAATCTTCAAAGTGGCGCCATTTCTCGAACTTTTGATGGATTTCGATGTACTACACGTCAAAACAACGGTCTCTTCCAATACTTTAAGACTAGCGTGCCAGTTTTGCCGTATTTGGTGTAGAAAACCCGAAAATGTGGTTTTTGTAAGCTAACCTGAATCTCTCAAAGTTACTTGTGTACCCTAAAATCTTCAAAGTGGCGCCATTTCTCGAGCTTTTGATGGATTTCGATGTACTACACGTCAAAACAACGGTCTCTTCCAGTACTTTAAGACTAGCGTGCCAGTTTTGCCGTATTTGGTGTAGAAAACCCGAAAATGTGGTTTTTGTAAGCTAACCTGAATCTCTCAAAGTTACTTGTGTACCCTAAAATCTTCAAAGTGGCGCCATTTCTCGAACTTTTGATGGATTTCGATGTACTACACGTCAAAACAACGGTCTCTTCCAATACTTTAAGACTAGCGTGCCAGTTTTGCCGTATTTGGTGTAGAAAACCCGAAAATGTGGTTTTTGTAAGCTAACCTGAATCTCTCAAAGTTACTTGTGTACCCTAAAATCTTCAAAGTGGCGCCATTTCTCGAGCTTTTGATGGATTTCGATGTACTACACGTCAAAACAACGGTCTCTTCCAGTACTTTAAGACTAGCGTGCCAGTTTTGCCGTATTTGGTGTAGAAAACCCGAAAATGTGGTTTTTGTAAGCTAACCTGAATCTCTCAAAGTTACTTGTGTACCCTAAAATCTTCAAAGTGGCGCCATTTCTCGAGCTTTTGATGGATTTCGATGCACTATACGGCAATACAACGTTCTCTTAATGTAGATTGCGTTTACTGGATGGAAGTTTCCTGTATTTTGAGTAACAATACCAGAAAATGGCCTTTTTCTAACCTAAGCATAACCTCTAGGTCTCAAATAAAGAAATTATGGGATGGAGCTAAGTCAAGTCAATTATGGGATAGAAAGGCCAGAAAATACTTCAACTGTCATTTGCCCTTTCAAGAAAACGGCAAAAACACGAGTTACTGGCTTTTAAAGCTTAAAGGCACACAAGATCTAGCATGTTTTCACAAAAGGGGGTGTTAGGTTCAAAGGCTCCTTTTGTGAAAACATGCTAGATCTTGTGTACCTTACAAATTTCAAAGTGGAGCCATTTCTCGAGCTTTTGATGGATTTCGATGTACTACACGTCAAAACAACGGTCTCTTCCAGTACTTTAAGACTAGCGTGCCAGTTTTGCCGTATTTGGTGTAGAAAACCCGAAAATGTGGTTTTTGTAAGCTAACCTGAATCTCTCAAAGTTACTTGTGTACCCTAAAATCTTCAAAGTGGCGCCATTTCTCGAGCTTTTGATGGATTTCGATGTACTACACGTCAAAACAACGGTCTCTTCCAGTACTTTAAGACTAGCGTGCCAGTTTTGCCGTATTTGGTGTAGAAAACCCGAAAATGTGGTTTTTGTAAGCTAACCTGAATCTCTCAAAGTTACTTGTGTACCCTAAAATCTTCAAAGTGGCGCCATTTCTCGAGCTTTTGATGGATTTCGATGCACTATACGGCAATACAACGTTCTCTTAATGTAGATTGCGTTTACTGGATGGAAGTTTCCTGTATTTTGAGTAACAATACCAGAAAATGGCCTTTTTCTAACCTAAGCATAACCTCTAGGTCTCAAATAAAGAAATTATGGGATGGAGCTAAGTCAAGTCAATTATGGGATAGAAAGGCCAGAAAATACTTCAACTGTCATTTGCCCTTTCAAGAAAACGGCAAAAACACGAGTTACTGGCTTTTAAAGCTTAAAGGCACACAAGATCTAGCATGTTTTCACAAAAGGGGGTGTTAGGTTCAAAGGCTCCTTTTGTGAAAACATGCTAGATCTTGTGTACCTTACAAATTTCAAAGTGGAGCCATTTCTCGAGCTTTTGATGGATTTCGATGTACTACACGTCAAAACAACGGTCTCTTCCAGTACTTTAAGACTAGCGTGCCAGTTTTGCCGTATTTGGTGTAGAAAACCCGAAAATGTGGTTTTTGTAAGCTAACCTGAATCTCTCAAAGTTACTTGTGTACCCTAAAATCTTCAAAGTGGCGCCATTTCTCGAGCTTTTGATGGATTTCGATGTACTACACGTCAAAACAACGGTCTCTTCCAGTACTTTAAGACTAGCGTGCCAGTTTTGCCGTATTTGGTGTAGAAAACCCGAAAATGTGGTTTTTGTAAGCTAACCTGAATCTCTCAAAGTTACTTGTGTACCCTAAAATCTTCAAAGTGGCGCCATTTCTCGAGCTTTTGATGGATTTCGATGCACTATACGGCAATACAACGTTCTCTTAATGTAGATTGCGTTTACTGGATGGAAGTTTCCTGTATTTTGAGTAACAATACCAGAAAATGGCCTTTTTCTAACCTAAGCATAACCTCTAGGTCTCAAATAAAGAAATTATGGGATGGAGCTAAGTCAAGTCAATTATGGGATAGAAAGGCCAGAAAATACTTCAACTGTCATTTGCCCTTTCAAGAAAACGGCAAAAACACGAGTTACTGGCTTTTAAAGCTTAAAGGCACACAAGATCTAGCATGTTTTCACAAAAGGGGGTGTTAGGTTCAAAGGCTCCTTTTGTGAAAACATGCTAGATCTTGTGTACCTTACAAATTTCAAAGTGGAGCCATTTCTCGAGCTTTTGATGGATTTCGATGTACTACACGTCAAAACAACGGTCTCTTCCAGTACTTTAAGACTAGCGTGCCAGTTTTGCCGTATTTGGTGTAGAAAACCCGAAAATGTGGTTTTTGTAAGCTAACCTGAATCTCTCAAAGTTACTTGTGTACCCTAAAATCTTCAAAGTGGCGCCATTTCTCGAGCTTTTGATGGATTTCGATGTACTACACGTCAAAACAACGGTCTCTTCCAGTACTTTAAGACTAGCGTGCCAGTTTTGCCGTATTTGGTGTAGAAAACCCGAAAATGTGGTTTTTGTAAGCTAACCTGAATCTCTCAAAGTTACTTGTGTACCCTAAAATCTTCAAAGTGGCGCCATTTCTCGAGCTTTTGATGGATTTCGATGCACTATACGGCAATACAACGTTCTCTTAATGTAGATTGCGTTTACTGGATGGAAGTTTCCTGTATTTTGAGTAACAATACCAGAAAATGGCCT
This sequence comes from Actinernus sp. WN-2022, assembly GCA_030867875.1. Taxonomy (NCBI): domain Eukaryota; kingdom Metazoa; phylum Cnidaria; class Anthozoa; order Actiniaria; family Actinernidae; genus Actinernus; species Actinernus sp. WN-2022. The sequence continues at coordinate 69,061 of JAOWCC010000062.1, forward strand.
TTTTCTAACCTAAGCATAACCTCTAGGTCTCAAATAAAGAAATTATGGGATGGAGCTAAGTCAAGTCAATTATGGGATAGAAAGGCCAGAAAATACTTCAACTGTCATTTGCCCTTTCAAGAAAACGGCAAAAACACGAGTTACTGGCTTTTAAAGCTTAAAGGCACACAAGATCTAGCATGTTTTCACAAAAGGGGGTGTTAGGTTCAAAGGCTCCTTTTGTGAAAACATGCTAGATCTTGTGTACCTTACAAATTTCAAAGTGGAGCCATTTCTCGAACTTTTGATGGATTTCGATGTACTACACGTCAAAACAACGGTCTCTTCCAGTACTTTAAGACTAGCGTGCCAGTTTTGCCGTATTTGGTGTAGAAAACCCGAAAATGTGGTTTTTGTAAGCTAACCTGAATCTCTCAAAGTTACTTGTGTACCCTAAAATCTTCAAAGTGGCGCCATTTCTCGAACTTTTGATGGATTTCGATGTACTACACGTCAAAACAACGGTCTCTTCCAATACTTTAAGACTAGCGTGCCAGTTTTGCCGTATTTGGTGTAGAAAACCCGAAAATGTGGTTTTTGTAAGCTAACCTGAATCTCTCAAAGTTACTTGTGTACCCTAAAATCTTCAAAGTGGCGCCATTTCTCGAACTTTTGATGGATTTCGATGTACTACACGTCAAAACAACGGTCTCTTCCAATACTTTAAGACTAGCGTGCCAGTTTTGCCGTATTTGGTGTAGAAAACCCGAAAATGTGGTTTTTGTAAGCTAACCTGAATCTCTCAAAGTTACTTGTGTACCCTAAAATCTTCAAAGTGGCGCCATTTCTCGAGCTTTTGATGGATTTCGATGTACTACACGTCAAAACAACGGTCTCTTCCAGTACTTTAAGACTAGCGTGCCAGTTTTGCCGTATTTGGTGTAGAAAACCCGAAAATGTGGTTTTTGTAAGCTAACCTGAATCTCTCAAAGTTACTTGTGTACCCTAAAATCTTCAAAGTGGCGCCATTTCTCGAGCTTTTGATGGATTTCGATGCACTATACGGCAATACAACGTTCTCTTAATGTAGATTGCGTTTACTGGATGGAAGTTTCCTGTATTTTGAGTAACAATACCAGAAAATGGCCTTTTTCTAACCTAAGCATAACCTCTAGGTCTCAAATAAAGAAATTATGGGATGGAGCTAAGTCAAGTCAATTATGGGATAGAAAGGCCAGAAAATACTTCAACTGTCATTTGCCCTTTCAAGAAAACGGCAAAAACACGAGTTACTGGCTTTTAAAGCTTAAAGGCACACAAGATCTAGCATGTTTTCACAAAAGGGGGTGTTAGGTTCAAAGGCTCCTTTTGTGAAAACATGCTAGATCTTGTGTACCTTACAAATTTCAAAGTGGAGCCATTTCTCGAGCTTTTGATGGATTTCGATGTACTACACGTCAAAACAACGGTCTCTTCCAGTACTTTAAGACTAGCGTGCCAGTTTTGCCGTATTTGGTGTAGAAAACCCGAAAATGTGGTTTTTGTAAGCTAACCTGAATCTCTCAAAGTTACTTGTGTACCCTAAAATCTTCAAAGTGGCGCCATTTCTCGAGCTTTTGATGGATTTCGATGTACTACACGTCAAAACAACGGTCTCTTCCAGTACTTTAAGACTAGCGTGCCAGTTTTGCCGTATTTGGTGTAGAAAACCCGAAAATGTGGTTTTTGTAAGCTAACCTGAATCTCTCAAAGTTACTTGTGTACCCTAAAATCTTCAAAGTGGCGCCATTTCTCGAGCTTTTGATGGATTTCGATGCACTATACGGCAATACAACGTTCTCTTAATGTAGATTGCGTTTACTGGATGGAAGTTTCCTGTATTTTGAGTAACAATACCAGAAAATGGCCTTTTTCTAACCTAAGCATAACCTCTAGGTCTCAAATAAAGAAATTATGGGATGGAGCTAAGTCAAGTCAATTATGGGATAGAAAGGCCAGAAAATACTTCAACTGTCATTTGCCCTTTCAAGAAAACGGCAAAAACACGAGTTACTGGCTTTTAAAGCTTAAAGGCACACAAGATCTAGCATGTTTTCACAAAAGGGGGTGTTAGGTTCAAAGGCTCCTTTTGTGAAAACATGCTAGATCTTGTGTACCTTACAAATTTCAAAGTGGAGCCATTTCTCGAGCTTTTGATGGATTTCGATGTACTACACGTCAAAACAACGGTCTCTTCCAGTACTTTAAGACTAGCGTGCCAGTTTTGCCGTATTTGGTGTAGAAAACCCGAAAATGTGGTTTTTGTAAGCTAACCTGAATCTCTCAAAGTTACTTGTGTACCCTAAAATCTTCAAAGTGGCGCCATTTCTCGAGCTTTTGATGGATTTCGATGTACTACACGTCAAAACAACGGTCTCTTCCAGTACTTTAAGACTAGCGTGCCAGTTTTGCCGTATTTGGTGTAGAAAACCCGAAAATGTGGTTTTTGTAAGCTAACCTGAATCTCTCAAAGTTACTTGTGTACCCTAAAATCTTCAAAGTGGCGCCATTTCTCGAGCTTTTGATGGATTTCGATGCACTATACGGCAATACAACGTTCTCTTAATGTAGATTGCGTTTACTGGATGGAAGTTTCCTGTATTTTGAGTAACAATACCAGAAAATGGCCTTTTTCTAACCTAAGCATAACCTCTAGGTCTCAAATAAAGAAATTATGGGATGGAGCTAAGTCAAGTCAATTATGGGATAGAAAGGCCAGAAAATACTTCAACTGTCATTTGCCCTTTCAAGAAAACGGCAAAAACACGAGTTACTGGCTTTTAAAGCTTAAAGGCACACAAGATCTAGCATGTTTTCACAAAAGGGGGTGTTAGGTTCAAAGGCTCCTTTTGTGAAAACATGCTAGATCTTGTGTACCTTACAAATTTCAAAGTGGAGCCATTTCTCGAGCTTTTGATGGATTTCGATGTACTACACGTCAAAACAACGGTCTCTTCCAGTACTTTAAGACTAGCGTGCCAGTTTTGCCGTATTTGGTGTAGAAAACCCGAAAATGTGGTTTTTGTAAGCTAACCTGAATCTCTCAAAGTTACTTGTGTACCCTAAAATCTTCAAAGTGGCGCCATTTCTCGAGCTTTTGATGGATTTCGATGTACTACACGTCAAAACAACGGTCTCTTCCAGTACTTTAAGACTAGCGTGCCAGTTTTGCCGTATTTGGTGTAGAAAACCCGAAAATGTGGTTTTTGTAAGCTAACCTGAATCTCTCAAAGTTACTTGTGTACCCTAAAATCTTCAAAGTGGCGCCATTTCTCGAGCTTTTGATGGATTTCGATGTACTACACGTCAAAACAACGGTCTCTTCCAGTACTTTAAGACTAGCGTGCCAGTTTTGCCGTATTTGGTGTAGAAAACCCGAAAATGTGGTTTTTGTAAGCTAACCTGAATCTCTCAAAGTTACTTGTGTACCCTAAAATCTTCAAAGTGGCGCCATTTCTCGAGCTTTTGATGGATTTCGATGTACTACACGTCAAAACAACGGTCTCTTCCAGTACTTTAAGACTAGCGTGCCAGTTTTGCCGTATTTGGTGTAGAAAACCCGAAAATGTGGTTTTTGTAAGCTAACCTGAATCTCTCAAAGTTACTTGTGTACCCTAAAATCTTCAAAGTGGCGCCATTTCTCGAGCTTTTGATGGATTTCGATGTACTACACGTCAAAACAACGGTCTCTTCCAGTACTTTAAGACTAGCGTGCCAGTTTTGCCGTATTTGGTGTAGAAAACCCGAAAATGTGGTTTTTGTAAGCTAACCTGAATCTCTCAAAGTTACTTGTGTACCCTAAAATCTTCAAAGTGGCGCCATTTCTCGAGCTTTTGATGGATTTCGATGCACTATACGGCAATACAACGTTCTCTTAATGTAGATTGCGTTTACTGGATGGAAGTTTCCTGTATTTTGAGTAACAATACCAGAAAATGGCCTTTTTCTAACCTAAGCATAACCTCTAGGTCTCAAATAAAGAAATTATGGGATGGAGCTAAGTCAAGTCAATTATGGGATAGAAAGGCCAGAAAATACTTCAACTGTCATTTGCCCTTTCAAGAAAACGGCAAAAACACGAGTTACTGGCTTTTAAAGCTTAAAGGCACACAAGATCTAGCATGTTTTCACAAAAGGGGGTGTTAGGTTCAAAGGCTCCTTTTGTGAAAACATGCTAGATCTTGTGTACCTTACAAATTTCAAAGTGGAGCCATTTCTCGAGCTTTTGATGGATTTCGATGTACTACACGTCAAAACAACGGTCTCTTCCAGTACTTTAAGACTAGCGTGCCAGTTTTGCCGTATTTGGTGTAGAAAACCCGAAAATGTGGTTTTTGTAAGCTAACCTGAATCTCTCAAAGTTACTTGTGTACCCTAAAATCTTCAAAGTGGCGCCATTTCTCGAGCTTTTGATGGATTTCGATGTACTACACGTCAAAACAACGGTCTCTTCCAGTACTTTAAGACTAGCGTGCCAGTTTTGCCGTATTTGGTGTAGAAAACCCGAAAATGTGGTTTTTGTAAGCTAACCTGAATCTCTCAAAGTTACTTGTGTACCCTAAAATCTTCAAAGTGGCGCCATTTCTCGAGCTTTTGATGGATTTCGATGCACTATACGGCAATACAACGTTCTCTTAATGTAGATTGCGTTTACTGGATGGAAGTTTCCTGTATTTTGAGTAACAATACCAGAAAATGGCCTTTTTCTAACCTAAGCATAACCTCTAGGTCTCAAATAAAGAAATTATGGGATGGAGCTAAGTCAAGTCAATTATGGGATAGAAAGGCCAGAAAATACTTCAACTGTCATTTGCCCTTTCAAGAAAACGGCAAAAACACGAGTTACTGGCTTTTAAAGCTTAAAGGCACACAAGATCTAGCATGTTTTCACAAAAGGGGGTGTTAGGTTCAAAGGCTCCTTTTGTGAAAACATGCTAGATCTTGTGTACCTTACAAATTTCAAAGTGGAGCCATTTCTCGAACTTTTGATGGATTTCGATGTACTACACGTCAAAACAACGGTCTCTTCCAGTACTTTAAGACTAGCGTGCCAGTTTTGCCGTATTTGGTGTAGAAAACCCGAAAATGTGGTTTTTGTAAGCTAACCTGAATCTCTCAAAGTTACTTGTGTACCCTAAAATCTTCAAAGTGGCGCCATTTCTCGAACTTTTGATGGATTTCGATGTACTACACGTCAAAACAACGGTCTCTTCCAATACTTTAAGACTAGCGTGCCAGTTTTGCCGTATTTGGTGTAGAAAACCCGAAAATGTGGTTTTTGTAAGCTAACCTGAATCTCTCAAAGTTACTTGTGTACCCTAAAATCTTCAAAGTGGCGCCATTTCTCGAGCTTTTGATGGATTTCGATGTACTACACGTCAAAACAACGGTCTCTTCCAGTACTTTAAGACTAGCGTGCCAGTTTTGCCGTATTTGGTGTAGAAAACCCGAAAATGTGGTTTTTGTAAGCTAACCTGAATCTCTCAAAGTTACTTGTGTACCCTAAAATCTTCAAAGTGGCGCCATTTCTCGAACTTTTGATGGATTTCGATGTACTACACGTCAAAACAACGGTCTCTTCCAATACTTTAAGACTAGCGTGCCAGTTTTGCCGTATTTGGTGTAGAAAACCCGAAAATGTGGTTTTTGTAAGCTAACCTGAATCTCTCAAAGTTACTTGTGTACCCTAAAATCTTCAAAGTGGCGCCATTTCTCGAGCTTTTGATGGATTTCGATGTACTACACGTCAAAACAACGGTCTCTTCCAGTACTTTAAGACTAGCGTGCCAGTTTTGCCGTATTTGGTGTAGAAAACCCGAAAATGTGGTTTTTGTAAGCTAACCTGAATCTCTCAAAGTTACTTGTGTACCCTAAAATCTTCAAAGTGGCGCCATTTCTCGAGCTTTTGATGGATTTCGATGCACTATACGGCAATACAACGTTCTCTTAATGTAGATTGCGTTTACTGGATGGAAGTTTCCTGTATTTTGAGTAACAATACCAGAAAATGGCCTTTTTCTAACCTAAGCATAACCTCTAGGTCTCAAATAAAGAAATTATGGGATGGAGCTAAGTCAAGTCAATTATGGGATAGAAAGGCCAGAAAATACTTCAACTGTCATTTGCCCTTTCAAGAAAACGGCAAAAACACGAGTTACTGGCTTTTAAAGCTTAAAGGCACACAAGATCTAGCATGTTTTCACAAAAGGGGGTGTTAGGTTCAAAGGCTCCTTTTGTGAAAACATGCTAGATCTTGTGTACCTTACAAATTTCAAAGTGGAGCCATTTCTCGAGCTTTTGATGGATTTCGATGTACTACACGTCAAAACAACGGTCTCTTCCAGTACTTTAAGACTAGCGTGCCAGTTTTGCCGTATTTGGTGTAGAAAACCCGAAAATGTGGTTTTTGTAAGCTAACCTGAATCTCTCAAAGTTACTTGTGTACCCTAAAATCTTCAAAGTGGCGCCATTTCTCGAGCTTTTGATGGATTTCGATGTACTACACGTCAAAACAACGGTCTCTTCCAGTACTTTAAGACTAGCGTGCCAGTTTTGCCGTATTTGGTGTAGAAAACCCGAAAATGTGGTTTTTGTAAGCTAACCTGAATCTCTCAAAGTTACTTGTGTACCCTAAAATCTTCAAAGTGGCGCCATTTCTCGAGCTTTTGATGGATTTCGATGCACTATACGGCAATACAACGTTCTCTTAATGTAGATTGCGTTTACTGGATGGAAGTTTCCTGTATTTTGAGTAACAATACCAGAAAATGGCCTTTTTCTAACCTAAGCATAACCTCTAGGTCTCAAATAAAGAAATTATGGGATGGAGCTAAGTCAAGTCAATTATGGGATAGAAAGGCCAGAAAATACTTCAACTGTCATTTGCCCTTTCAAGAAAACGGCAAAAACACGAGTTACTGGCTTTTAAAGCTTAAAGGCACACAAGATCTAGCATGTTTTCACAAAAGGGGGTGTTAGGTTCAAAGGCTCCTTTTGTGAAAACATGCTAGATCTTGTGTACCTTACAAATTTCAAAGTGGAGCCATTTCTCGAGCTTTTGATGGATTTCGATGTACTACACGTCAAAACAACGGTCTCTTCCAGTACTTTAAGACTAGCGTGCCAGTTTTGCCGTATTTGGTGTAGAAAACCCGAAAATGTGGTTTTTGTAAGCTAACCTGAATCTCTCAAAGTTACTTGTGTACCCTAAAATCTTCAAAGTGGCGCCATTTCTCGAGCTTTTGATGGATTTCGATGTACTACACGTCAAAACAACGGTCTCTTCCAGTACTTTAAGACTAGCGTGCCAGTTTTGCCGTATTTGGTGTAGAAAACCCGAAAATGTGGTTTTTGTAAGCTAACCTGAATCTCTCAAAGTTACTTGTGTACCCTAAAATCTTCAAAGTGGCGCCATTTCTCGAGCTTTTGATGGATTTCGATGCACTATACGGCAATACAACGTTCTCTTAATGTAGATTGCGTTTACTGGATGGAAGTTTCCTGTATTTTGAGTAACAATACCAGAAAATGGCCTTTTTCTAACCTAAGCATAACCTCTAGGTCTCAAATAAAGAAATTATGGGATGGAGCTAAGTCAAGTCAATTATGGGATAGAAAGGCCAGAAAATACTTCAACTGTCATTTGCCCTTTCAAGAAAACGGCAAAAACACGAGTTACTGGCTTTTAAAGCTTAAAGGCACACAAGATCTAGCATGTTTTCACAAAAGGGGGTGTTAGGTTCAAAGGCTCCTTTTGTGAAAACATGCTAGATCTTGTGTACCTTACAAATTTCAAAGTGGAGCCATTTCTCGAGCTTTTGATGGATTTCGATGTACTACACGTCAAAACAACGGTCTCTTCCAGTACTTTAAGACTAGCGTGCCAGTTTTGCCGTATTTGGTGTAGAAAACCCGAAAATGTGGTTTTTGTAAGCTAACCTGAATCTCTCAAAGTTACTTGTGTACCCTAAAATCTTCAAAGTGGCGCCATTTCTCGAGCTTTTGATGGATTTCGATGTACTACACGTCAAAACAACGGTCTCTTCCAGTACTTTAAGACTAGCGTGCCAGTTTTGCCGTATTTGGTGTAGAAAACCCGAAAATGTGGTTTTTGTAAGCTAACCTGAATCTCTCAAAGTTACTTGTGTACCCTAAAATCTTCAAAGTGGCGCCATTTCTCGAGCTTTTGATGGATTTCGATGCACTATACGGCAATACAACGTTCTCTTAATGTAGATTGCGTTTACTGGATGGAAGTTTCCTGTATTTTGAGTAACAATACCAGAAAATGGCCTTTTTCTAACCTAAGCATAACCTCTAGGTCTCAAATAAAGAAATTATGGGATGGAGCTAAGTCAAGTCAATTATGGGATAGAAAGGCCAGAAAATACTTCAACTGTCATTTGCCCTTTCAAGAAAACGGCAAAAACACGAGTTACTGGCTTTTAAAGCTTAAAGGCACACAAGATCTAGCATGTTTTCACAAAAGGGGGTGTTAGGTTCAAAGGCTCCTTTTGTGAAAACATGCTAGATCTTGTGTACCTTACAAATTTCAAAGTGGAGCCATTTCTCGAACTTTTGATGGATTTCGATGTACTACACGTCAAAACAACGGTCTCTTCCAGTACTTTAAGACTAGCGTGCCAGTTTTGCCGTATTTGGTGTAGAAAACCCGAAAATGTGGTTTTTGTAAGCTAACCTGAATCTCTCAAAGTTACTTGTGTACCCTAAAATCTTCAAAGTGGCGCCATTTCTCGAACTTTTGATGGATTTCGATGTACTACACGTCAAAACAACGGTCTCTTCCAATACTTTAAGACTAGCGTGCCAGTTTTGCCGTATTTGGTGTAGAAAACCCGAAAATGTGGTTTTTGTAAGCTAACCTGAATCTCTCAAAGTTACTTGTGTACCCTAAAATCTTCAAAGTGGCGCCATTTCTCGAACTTTTGATGGATTTCGATGTACTACACGTCAAAACAACGGTCTCTTCCAATACTTTAAGACTAGCGTGCCAGTTTTGCCGTATTTGGTGTAGAAAACCCGAAAATGTGGTTTTTGTAAGCTAACCTGAATCTCTCAAAGTTACTTGTGTACCCTAAAATCTTCAAAGTGGCGCCATTTCTCGAGCTTTTGATGGATTTCGATGTACTACACGTCAAAACAACGGTCTCTTCCAGTACTTTAAGACTAGCGTGCCAGTTTTGCCGTATTTGGTGTAGAAAACCCGAAAATGTGGTTTTTGTAAGCTAACCTGAATCTCTCAAAGTTACTTGTGTACCCTAAAATCTTCAAAGTGGCGCCATTTCTCGAGCTTTTGATGGATTTCGATGCACTATACGGCAATACAACGTTCTCTTAATGTAGATTGCGTTTACTGGATGGAAGTTTCCTGTATTTTGAGTAACAATACCAGAAAATGGCCTTTTTCTAACCTAAGCATAACCTCTAGGTCTCAAATAAAGAAATTATGGGATGGAGCTAAGTCAAGTCAATTATGGGATAGAAAGGCCAGAAAATACTTCAACTGTCATTTGCCCTTTCAAGAAAACGGCAAAAACACGAGTTACTGGCTTTTAAAGCTTAAAGGCACACAAGATCTAGCATGTTTTCACAAAAGGGGGTGTTAGGTTCAAAGGCTCCTTTTGTGAAAACATGCTAGATCTTGTGTACCTTACAAATTTCAAAGTGGAGCCATTTCTCGAGCTTTTGATGGATTTCGATGTACTACACGTCAAAACAACGGTCTCTTCCAGTACTTTAAGACTAGCGTGCCAGTTTTGCCGTATTTGGTGTAGAAAACCCGAAAATGTGGTTTTTGTAAGCTAACCTGAATCTCTCAAAGTTACTTGTGTACCCTAAAATCTTCAAAGTGGCGCCATTTCTCGAGCTTTTGATGGATTTCGATGTACTACACGTCAAAACAACGGTCTCTTCCAGTACTTTAAGACTAGCGTGCCAGTTTTGCCGTATTTGGTGTAGAAAACCCGAAAATGTGGTTTTTGTAAGCTAACCTGAATCTCTCAAAGTTACTTGTGTACCCTAAAATCTTCAAAGTGGCGCCATTTCTCGAGCTTTTGATGGATTTCGATGCACTATACGGCAATACAACGTTCTCTTAATGTAGATTGCGTTTACTGGATGGAAGTTTCCTGTATTTTGAGTAACAATACCAGAAAATGGCCTTTTTCTAACCTAAGCATAACCTCTAGGTCTCAAATAAAGAAATTATGGGATGGAGCTAAGTCAAGTCAATTATGGGATAGAAAGGCCAGAAAATACTTCAACTGTCATTTGCCCTTTCAAGAAAACGGCAAAAACACGAGTTACTGGCTTTTAAAGCTTAAAGGCACACAAGATCTAGCATGTTTTCACAAAAGGGGGTGTTAGGTTCAAAGGCTCCTTTTGTGAAAACATGCTAGATCTTGTGTACCTTACAAATTTCAAAGTGGAGCCATTTCTCGAGCTTTTGATGGATTTCGATGTACTACACGTCAAAACAACGGTCTCTTCCAGTACTTTAAGACTAGCGTGCCAGTTTTGCCGTATTTGGTGTAGAAAACCCGAAAATGTGGTTTTTGTAAGCTAACCTGAATCTCTCAAAGTTACTTGTGTACCCTAAAATCTTCAAAGTGGCGCCATTTCTCGAGCTTTTGATGGATTTCGATGTACTACACGTCAAAACAACGGTCTCTTCCAGTACTTTAAGACTAGCGTGCCAGTTTTGCCGTATTTGGTGTAGAAAACCCGAAAATGTGGTTTTTGTAAGCTAACCTGAATCTCTCAAAGTTACTTGTGTACCCTAAAATCTTCAAAGTGGCGCCATTTCTCGAGCTTTTGATGGATTTCGATGTACTACACGTCAAAACAACGGTCTCTTCCAGTACTTTAAGACTAGCGTGCCAGTTTTGCCGTATTTGGTGTAGAAAACCCGAAAATGTGGTTTTTGTAAGCTAACCTGAATCTCTCAAAGTTACTTGTGTACCCTAAAATCTTCAAAGTGGCGCCATTTCTCGAGCTTTTGATGGATTTCGATGTACTACACGTCAAAACAACGGTCTCTTCCAGTACTTTAAGACTAGCGTGCCAGTTTTGCCGTATTTGGTGTAGAAAACCCGAAAATGTGGTTTTTGTAAGCTAACCTGAATCTCTCAAAGTTACTTGTGTACCCTAAAATCTTCAAAGTGGCGCCATTTCTCGAGCTTTTGATGGATTTCGATGCACTATACGGCAATACAACGTTCTCTTAATGTAGATTGCGTTTACTGGATGGAAGTTTCCTGTATTTTGAGTAACAATACCAGAAAATGGCCTTTTTCTAACCTAAGCATAACCTCTAGGTCTCAAATAAAGAAATTATGGGATGGAGCTAAGTCAAGTCAATTATGGGATAGAAAGGCCAGAAAATACTTCAACTGTCATTTGCCCTTTCAAGAAAACGGCAAAAACACGAGTTACTGGCTTTTAAAGCTTAAAGGCACACAAGATCTAGCATGTTTTCACAAAAGGGGGTGTTAGGTTCAAAGGCTCCTTTTGTGAAAACATGCTAGATCTTGTGTACCTTACAAATTTCAAAGTGGAGCCATTTCTCGAGCTTTTGATGGATTTCGATGTACTACACGTCAAAACAACGGTCTCTTCCAGTACTTTAAGACTAGCGTGCCAGTTTTGCCGTATTTGGTGTAGAAAACCCGAAAATGTGGTTTTTGTAAGCTAACCTGAATCTCTCAAAGTTACTTGTGTACCCTAAAATCTTCAAAGTGGCGCCATTTCTCGAGCTTTTGATGGATTTCGATGTACTACACGTCAAAACAACGGTCTCTTCCAGTACTTTAAGACTAGCGTGCCAGTTTTGCCGTATTTGGTGTAGAAAACCCGAAAATGTGGTTTTTGTAAGCTAACCTGAATCTCTCAAAGTTACTTGTGTACCCTAAAATCTTCAAAGTGGCGCCATTTCTCGAGCTTTTGATGGATTTCGATGCACTATACGGCAATACAACGTTCTCTTAATGTAGATTGCGTTTACTGGATGGAAGTTTCCTGTATTTTGAGTAACAATACCAGAAAATGGCCTTTTTCTAACCTAAGCATAACCTCTAGGTCTCAAATAAAGAAATTATGGGATGGAGCTAAGTCAAGTCAATTATGGGATAGAAAGGCCAGAAAATACTTCAACTGTCATTTGCCCTTTCAAGAAAACGGCAAAAACACGAGTTACTGGCTTTTAAAGCTTAAAGGCACACAAGATCTAGCATGTTTTCACAAAAGGGGGTGTTAGGTTCAAAGGCTCCTTTTGTGAAAACATGCTAGATCTTGTGTACCTTACAAATTTCAAAGTGGAGCCATTTCTCGAACTTTTGATGGATTTCGATGTACTACACGTCAAAACAACGGTCTCTTCCAGTACTTTAAGACTAGCGTGCCAGTTTTGCCGTATTTGGTGTAGAAAACCCGAAAATGTGGTTTTTGTAAGCTAACCTGAATCTCTCAAAGTTACTTGTGTACCCTAAAATCTTCAAAGTGGCGCCATTTCTCGAACTTTTGATGGATTTCGATGTACTACACGTCAAAACAACGGTCTCTTCCAATACTTTAAGACTAGCGTGCCAGTTTTGCCGTATTTGGTGTAGAAAACCCGAAAATGTGGTTTTTGTAAGCTAACCTGAATCTCTCAAAGTTACTTGTGTACCCTAAAATCTTCAAAGTGGCGCCATTTCTCGAACTTTTGATGGATTTCGATGTACTACACGTCAAAACAACGGTCTCTTCCAATACTTTAAGACTAGCGTGCCAGTTTTGCCGTATTTGGTGTAGAAAACCCGAAAATGTGGTTTTTGTAAGCTAACCTGAATCTCTCAAAGTTACTTGTGTACCCTAAAATCTTCAAAGTGGCGCCATTTCTCGAGCTTTTGATGGATTTCGATGTACTACACGTCAAAACAACGGTCTCTTCCAGTACTTTAAGACTAGCGTGCCAGTTTTGCCGTATTTGGTGTAGAAAACCCGAAAATGTGGTTTTTGTAAGCTAACCTGAATCTCTCAAAGTTACTTGTGTACCCTAAAATCTTCAAAGTGGCGCCATTTCTCGAGCTTTTGATGGATTTCGATGCACTATACGGCAATACAACGTTCTCTTAATGTAGATTGCGTTTACTGGATGGAAGTTTCCTGTATTTTGAGTAACAATACCAGAAAATGGCCTTTTTCTAACCTAAGCATAACCTCTAGGTCTCAAATAAAGAAATTATGGGATGGAGCTAAGTCAAGTCAATTATGGGATAGAAAGGCCAGAAAATACTTCAACTGTCATTTGCCCTTTCAAGAAAACGGCAAAAACACGAGTTACTGGCTTTTAAAGCTTAAAGGCACACAAGATCTAGCATGTTTTCACAAAAGGGGGTGTTAGGTTCAAAGGCTCCTTTTGTGAAAACATGCTAGATCTTGTGTACCTTACAAATTTCAAAGTGGAGCCATTTCTCGAGCTTTTGATGGATTTCGATGTACTACACGTCAAAACAACGGTCTCTTCCAGTACTTTAAGACTAGCGTGCCAGTTTTGCCGTATTTGGTGTAGAAAACCCGAAAATGTGGTTTTTGTAAGCTAACCTGAATCTCTCAAAGTTACTTGTGTACCCTAAAATCTTCAAAGTGGCGCCATTTCTCGAGCTTTTGATGGATTTCGATGTACTACACGTCAAAACAACGGTCTCTTCCAGTACTTTAAGACTAGCGTGCCAGTTTTGCCGTATTTGGTGTAGAAAACCCGAAAATGTGGTTTTTGTAAGCTAACCTGAATCTCTCAAAGTTACTTGTGTACCCTAAAATCTTCAAAGTGGCGCCATTTCTCGAGCTTTTGATGGATTTCGATGCACTATACGGCAATACAACGTTCTCTTAATGTAGATTGCGTTTACTGGATGGAAGTTTCCTGTATTTTGAGTAACAATACCAGAAAATGGCCTTTTTCTAACCTAAGCATAACCTCTAGGTCTCAAATAAAGAAATTATGGGATGGAGCTAAGTCAAGTCAATTATGGGATAGAAAGGCCAGAAAATACTTCAACTGTCATTTGCCCTTTCAAGAAAACGGCAAAAACACGAGTTACTGGCTTTTAAAGCTTAAAGGCACACAAGATCTAGCATGTTTTCACAAAAGGGGGTGTTAGGTTCAAAGGCTCCTTTTGTGAAAACATGCTAGATCTTGTGTACCTTACAAATTTCAAAGTGGAGCCATTTCTCGAGCTTTTGATGGATTTCGATGTACTACACGTCAAAACAACGGTCTCTTCCAGTACTTTAAGACTAGCGTGCCAGTTTTGCCGTATTTGGTGTAGAAAACCCGAAAATGTGGTTTTTGTAAGCTAACCTGAATCTCTCAAAGTTACTTGTGTACCCTAAAATCTTCAAAGTGGCGCCATTTCTCGAGCTTTTGATGGATTTCGATGTACTACACGTCAAAACAACGGTCTCTTCCAGTACTTTAAGACTAGCGTGCCAGTTTTGCCGTATTTGGTGTAGAAAACCCGAAAATGTGGTTTTTGTAAGCTAACCTGAATCTCTCAAAGTTACTTGTGTACCCTAAAATCTTCAAAGTGGCGCCATTTCTCGAGCTTTTGATGGATTTCGATGCACTATACGGCAATACAACGTTCTCTTAATGTAGATTGCGTTTACTGGATGGAAGTTTCCTGTATTTTGAGTAACAATACCAGAAAATGGCCTTTTTCTAACCTAAGCATAACCTCTAGGTCTCAAATAAAGAAATTATGGGATGGAGCTAAGTCAAGTCAATTATGGGATAGAAAGGCCAGAAAATACTTCAACTGTCATTTGCCCTTTCAAGAAAACGGCAAAAACACGAGTTACTGGCTTTTAAAGCTTAAAGGCACACAAGATCTAGCATGTTTTCACAAAAGGGGGTGTTAGGTTCAAAGGCTCCTTTTGTGAAAACATGCTAGATCTTGTGTACCTTACAAATTTCAAAGTGGAGCCATTTCTCGAGCTTTTGATGGATTTCGATGTACTACACGTCAAAACAACGGTCTCTTCCAGTACTTTAAGACTAGCGTGCCAGTTTTGCCGTATTTGGTGTAGAAAATCCGAAAATGTGGTTTTTGTAAGCTAACCTGAATCTCTCAAAGTTACTTGTGTACCCTAAAATCTTCAAAGTGGCGCCATTTCTCGAGCTTTTGATGGATTTCGATGTACTACACGTCAAAACAACGGTCTCTTCCAGTACTTTAAGACTAGCGTGCCAGTTTTGCCGTATTTGGTGTAGAAAACCCGAAAATGTGGTTTTTGTAAGCTAACCTGAATCTCTCAAAGTTACTTGTGTACCCTAAAATCTTCAAAGTGGCGCCATTTCTCGAACTTTTGATGGATTTCGATGTACTACACGTCAAAACAACGGTCTCTTCCAATACTTTAAGACTAGCGTGCCAGTTTTGCCGTATTTGGTGTAGAAAACCCGAAAATGTGGTTTTTGTAAGCTAACCTGAATCTCTCAAAGTTACTTGTGTACCCTAAAATCTTCAAAGTGGCGCCATTTCTCGAGCTTTTGATGGATTTCGATGTACTACACGTCAAAACAACGGTCTCTTCCAGTACTTTAAGACTAGCGTGCCAGTTTTGCCGTATTTGGTGTAGAAAACCCGAAAATGTGGTTTTTGTAAGCTAACCTGAATCTCTCAAAGTTACTTGTGTACCCTAAAATCTTCAAAGTGGCGCCATTTCTCGAACTTTTGATGGATTTCGATGTACTACACGTCAAAACAACGGTCTCTTCCAATACTTTAAGACTAGCGTGCCAGTTTTGCCGTATTTGGTGTAGAAAACCCGAAAATGTGGTTTTTGTAAGCTAACCTGAATCTCTCAAAGTTACTTGTGTACCCTAAAATCTTCAAAGTGGCGCCATTTCTCGAGCTTTTGATGGATTTCGATGTACTACACGTCAAAACAACGGTCTCTTCCAGTACTTTAAGACTAGCGTGCCAGTTTTGCCGTATTTGGTGTAGAAAACCCGAAAATGTGGTTTTTGTAAGCTAACCTGAATCTCTCAAAGTTACTTGTGTACCCTAAAATCTTCAAAGTGGCGCCATTTCTCGAACTTTTGATGGATTTCGATGTACTACACGTCAAAACAACGGTCTCTTCCAATACTTTAAGACTAGCGTGCCAGTTTTGCCGTATTTGGTGTAGAAAACCCGAAAATGTGGTTTTTGTAAGCTAACCTGAATCTCTCAAAGTTACTTGTGTACCCTAAAATCTTCAAAGTGGCGCCATTTCTCGAACTTTTGATGGATTTCGATGTACTACACGTCAAAACAACGATCTCTTCCAATACTTTAAGACTAGCGTGCCAGTTTTGCCGTATTTGGTGTAGAAAACCCGAAAATGTGGTTTTTGTAAGCTAACCTGAATCTCTCAAAGTTACTTGTGTACCCTAAAATCTTCAAAGTGGCGCCATTTCTCGAGCTTTTGATGGATTTCGATGTACTACACGTCAAAACAACGGTCTCTTCCAGTACTTTAAGACTAGCGTGCCAGTTTTGCCGTATTTGGTGTAGAAAACCCGAAAATGTGGTTTTTGTAAGCTAACCTGAATCTCTCAAAGTTACTTGTGTACCCTAAAATCTTCAAAGTGGCGCCATTTCTCGAACTTTTGATGGATTTCGATGTACTACACGTCAAAACAACGGTCTCTTCCAATACTTTAAGACTAGCGTGCCAGTTTTGCCGTATTTGGTGTAGAAAACCCGAAAATGTGGTTTTTGTAAGCTAACCTGAATCTCTCAAAGTTACTTGTGTACCCTAAAATCTTCAAAGTGGCGCCATTTCTCGAGCTTTTGATGGATTTCGATGTACTACACGTCAAAACAACGGTCTCTTCCAGTACTTTAAGACTAGCGTGCCAGTTTTGCCGTATTTGGTGTAGAAAACCCGAAAATGTGGTTTTTGTAAGCTAACCTGAATCTCTCAAAGTTACTTGTGTACCCTAAAATCTTCAAAGTGGCGCCATTTCTCGAACTTTTGATGGATTTCGATGTACTACACGTCAAAACAACGGTCTCTTCCAGTACTTTAAGACTAGCGTGCCAGTTTTGCCGTATTTGGTGTAGAAAACCCGAAAATGTGGTTTTTGTAAGCTAACCTGAATCTCTCAAAGTTACTTGTGTACCCTAAAATCTTCAAAGTGGCGCCATTTCTCGAACTTTTGATGGATTTCGATGTACTACACGTCAAAACAACGGTCTCTTCCAATACTTTAAGACTAGCGTGCCAGTTTTGCCGTATTTGGTGTAGAAAACCCGAAAATGTGGTTTTTGTAAGCTAACCTGAATCTCTCAAAGTTACTTGTGTACCCTAAAATCTTCAAAGTGGCGCCATTTCTCGAGCTTTTGATGGATTTCGATGTACTACACGTCAAAACAACGGTCTCTTCCAGTACTTTAAGACTAGCGTGCCAGTTTTGCCGTATTTGGTGTAGAAAACCCGAAAATGTGGTTTTTGTAAGCTAACCTGAATCTCTCAAAGTTACTTGTGTACCCTAAAATCTTCAAAGTGGCGCCATTTCTCGAACTTTTGATGGATTTCGATGTACTACACGTCAAAACAACGGTCTCTTCCAATACTTTAAGACTAGCGTGCCAGTTTTGCCGTATTTGGTGTAGAAAACCCGAAAATGTGGTTTTTGTAAGCTAACCTGAATCTCTCAAAGTTACTTGTGTACCCTAAAATCTTCAAAGTGGCGCCATTTCTCGAGCTTTTGATGGATTTCGATGTACTACACGTCAAAACAACGGTCTCTTCCAGTACTTTAAGACTAGCGTGCCAGTTTTGCCGTATTTGGTGTAGAAAACCCGAAAATGTGGTTTTTGTAAGCTAACCTGAATCTCTCAAAGTTACTTGTGTACCCTAAAATCTTCAAAGTGGCGCCATTTCTCGAGCTTTTGATGGATTTCGATGCACTATACGGCAATACAACGTTCTCTTAATGTAGATTGCGTTTACTGGATGGAAGTTTCCTGTATTTTGAGTAACAATACCAGAAAATGGCCTTTTTCTAACCTAAGCATAACCTCTAGGTCTCAAATAAAGAAATTATGGGATGGAGCTAAGTCAAGTCAATTATGGGATAGAAAGGCCAGAAAATACTTCAACTGTCATTTGCCCTTTCAAGAAAACGGCAAAAACACGAGTTACTGGCTTTTAAAGCTTAAAGGCACACAAGATCTAGCATGTTTTCACAAAAGGGGGTGTTAGGTTCAAAGGCTCCTTTTGTGAAAACATGCTAGATCTTGTGTACCTTACAAATTTCAAAGTGGAGCCATTTCTCGAGCTTTTGATGGATTTCGATGTACTACACGTCAAAACAACGGTCTCTTCCAGTACTTTAAGACTAGCGTGCCAGTTTTGCCGTATTTGGTGTAGAAAACCCGAAAATGTGGTTTTTGTAAGCTAACCTGAATCTCTCAAAGTTACTTGTGTACCCTAAAATCTTCAAAGTGGCGCCATTTCTCGAGCTTTTGATGGATTTCGATGTACTACACGTCAAAACAACGGTCTCTTCCAGTACTTTAAGACTAGCGTGCCAGTTTTGCCGTATTTGGTGTAGAAAACCCGAAAATGTGGTTTTTGTAAGCTAACCTGAATCTCTCAAAGTTACTTGTGTACCCTAAAATCTTCAAAGTGGCGCCATTTCTCGAGCTTTTGATGGATTTCGATGCACTATACGGCAATACAACGTTCTCTTAATGTAGATTGCGTTTACTGGATGGAAGTTTCCTGTATTTTGAGTAACAATACCAGAAAATGGCCTTTTTCTAACCTAAGCATAACCTCTAGGTCTCAAATAAAGAAATTATGGGATGGAGCTAAGTCAAGTCAATTATGGGATAGAAAGGCCAGAAAATACTTCAACTGTCATTTGCCCTTTCAAGAAAACGGCAAAAACACGAGTTACTGGCTTTTAAAGCTTAAAGGCACACAAGATCTAGCATGTTTTCACAAAAGGGGGTGTTAGGTTCAAAGGCTCCTTTTGTGAAAACATGCTAGATCTTGTGTACCTTACAAATTTCAAAGTGGAGCCATTTCTCGAGCTTTTGATGGATTTCGATGTACTACACGTCAAAACAACGGTCTCTTCCAGTACTTTAAGACTAGCGTGCCAGTTTTGCCGTATTTGGTGTAGAAAACCCGAAAATGTGGTTTTTGTAAGCTAACCTGAATCTCTCAAAGTTACTTGTGTACCCTAAAATCTTCAAAGTGGCGCCATTTCTCGAGCTTTTGATGGATTTCGATGTACTACACGTCAAAACAACGGTCTCTTCCAGTACTTTAAGACTAGCGTGCCAGTTTTGCCGTATTTGGTGTAGAAAACCCGAAAATGTGGTTTTTGTAAGCTAACCTGAATCTCTCAAAGTTACTTGTGTACCCTAAAATCTTCAAAGTGGCGCCATTTCTCGAGCTTTTGATGGATTTCGATGCACTATACGGCAATACAACGTTCTCTTAATGTAGATTGCGTTTACTGGATGGAAGTTTCCTGTATTTTGAGTAACAATACCAGAAAATGGCCTTTTTCTAACCTAAGCATAACCTCTAGGTCTCAAATAAAGAAATTATGGGATGGAGCTAAGTCAAGTCAATTATGGGATAGAAAGGCCAGAAAATACTTCAACTGTCATTTGCCCTTTCAAGAAAACGGCAAAAACACGAGTTACTGGCTTTTAAAGCTTAAAGGCACACAAGATCTAGCATGTTTTCACAAAAGGGGGTGTTAGGTTCAAAGGCTCCTTTTGTGAAAACATGCTAGATCTTGTGTACCTTACAAATTTCAAAGTGGAGCCATTTCTCGAGCTTTTGATGGATTTCGATGTACTACACGTCAAAACAACGGTCTCTTCCAGTACTTTAAGACTAGCGTGCCAGTTTTGCCGTATTTGGTGTAGAAAACCCGAAAATGTGGTTTTTGTAAGCTAACCTGAATCTCTCAAAGTTACTTGTGTACCCTAAAATCTTCAAAGTGGCGCCATTTCTCGAGCTTTTGATGGATTTCGATGTACTACACGTCAAAACAACGGTCTCTTCCAGTACTTTAAGACTAGCGTGCCAGTTTTGCCGTATTTGGTGTAGAAAACCCGAA
>JAOWCC010000619.1:0-36932 GCA_030867875.1 Actinernus sp. WN-2022
TGATTCCTGATTCCTGATTCATCATTCCTGATTCCTGATTCCTGATTCATCATGCCTTGATTCATCATTCCTGATTCATCATTCTGATTCCGGATACATCATTCTCTTTCCTGATTCATCATTCCTGATTCCTGATACATCATTCAACCTTCCTGATTCATTATTCCTGATTCCTGATTCATCATTCCTGATTCCTGATTCCTGATTCCTGATTCATCATTCCTGATTCCTGATTCATCAGTGTCATTCCTGATTCATCATTCATCATTCCTGATTCATCATTCCTGATTCATCATTCATCATTCCTGATTCATCATTCCTTATTCCTGATTCATCATTCCTGATTCCTGATTCAACATTCATCATTCCTGATTCATCATTCCTGATTCCTGATTCATCATTCATCATTCCTGATTGATCATTCCTCATTCCTGATTCATCATTCCTGATTCCTGATTCATCATTCCTGATTCCTGATTCATCATTCCTGATTCCTGATTCCTGATTCATCATGCCTGATTCATCATTCTGATTCATCATTCCTGATTCCGGATACATCATTCCTGATTCCTGATTCATCATTCCTGATTTCTGATTCATCATTCATCATTCCTGATTCATTATTCCTGATTCCTGATTCATAATTGCTGATTCCTGATTCCTGATTCCTGATTCATCATTCCTGATTCCTGATTCATCATTCATGATACCTGATTCCTGATTCATCATTCCTGATTCATCATTCCTGATTCATCATTCATCATTCCTGATTCATCATTCCTTATTCCTGATTCATCATTCCTGATTCCTGATTCAACATTCATCATTCCTGATTCCTGATTCATCATTCATCATTCCTGATTGATCATTCCTCATTCCTGATTCATCATTCCTGATTCCTGATTCATCATTCCTGATTCCTGATTCATCATTCCTGATTCCTGATTCCTGATTCATCATGCCTGATTCATCATTCCTGATTCATCATTCCTGATTCCTGATTCATCATTCCTGATTCCTGATTCATCATTCCTGATTTCTGATTCATCATTCATCATTCCTGATTCATTATTCCTGATTCCTGATTCATCATTCCTGATTCCTGATTCCTGTTTCCTGATTCATCATTCCTGATTCCTGATTCATCATTCATGATACCTGATTCCTGATTCATCATTCCTGATTCATCATTCCTGATTCATCATTCATCATTCCTGATTCCATCATTCCTTATTCCTGATTCATCATTCCTGATTCCTGATTCAACATTCATCATTCCTGATTCATCATTCCTGATTCCTGATTCATCATTCATCATTCCTGAATCATCATTCATCATTCCTGATTCGTCATTCATCATTCCTGATTCATCATTCCTGATTCCTGATTCCTGATTCCTGATTCATCATTCCTGATTCCTGATTCCTGATTCATCATTCCTGATTCATCATTCCTGATTCATCATTCATCATTCCTGATTCATCATTCCAGATTCCTGATTCATCATTCCTGATTCATCATTCATCATTCCTGATTCATCATTCATCATTCCTGACTCATCATTCCTGATTCCTGATTCATGATTCATCATTCCTGATTCCTGATTCATCATTCATGATTCCTGATTCATCATTCCTGATTCCTGATTCATCATTCCTGATTCATCATTCATCATTCCTGATTCATCATTCCAGATTCCTGATTCATCATTCCTGATTCATCATTCA
This sequence comes from Actinernus sp. WN-2022, assembly GCA_030867875.1. Lineage (NCBI taxonomy): Eukaryota > Metazoa > Cnidaria > Anthozoa > Actiniaria > Actinernidae > Actinernus > Actinernus sp. WN-2022. The sequence goes on from JAOWCC010000619.1 coordinate 1,728, forward strand.
TCATTCCTGATTGATCATTCCTCATTCCTGATTCATCATCCTTCCTGATTCCTGATTCATCATTCCTGATTCCTGATTCATCATTCCTGATTCCTGATTCCTGATTCATCATGCCTGATTCATCATTCCTGATTCATCATTCCTGATTCCTGATTCATCATTCCTGATTCCTGATTCATCATTCCTGATTTCTGATTCATCATTCATCATTCCTGATTCATTATTCCTGATTCCTGATTCATCATTCCTGATTCCTGATTCCTGATTCCTGATTCATCATTCCTGATTCCTGATTCATCATTCATGATACCTGATTCCTGATTCATCTTCCTGATTCATCATTCCTGATTCATCATTCATCATTCCTGATTCATCATTCCTTATTCCTGATTCATCATTCCTGATTCCTGATTCAACATTCATCATTCCTGATTCATCATTCCTGATCTTCCTGATTCATCATTCATCATTCCTGAATCATATTCATCATTCCTGATTCGTCATTCATCATTCCTGATTCATCATTCCTGATTCCTGATTCCTGATTCCTGATTCATCATTCCTGATTCCTGATTTCCTGATTCATCATTCCTGATTCATCATTCCTGATTCATCATTCATCATTCCTGATTCATCATTCCAGATTCCTGATTCATCATTCCTGATTCATCATTCATCATTCCTGATTCATCATTCATCATTCCTGACTCATCATTCCTGATTCCTGATTCATGATTCATCATTCCTGATTCCTGATTCATCATTCATGATTCCTGATTCATCATTCCTGATTCCTGATTCATCATTCCTGATTCATCATTCATCATTCCTGATTCATCATTCCAGATTCCTGATTCATCATTCCTGATTCATCATTCATCATTCCTGATTCATCATTCATCATTCCTGACTCATCATTCCTGATTCCTGATTCATGATTCATCATTCCTGATTCCTGATTCATCATTCATGATTCCTGATTCATCATTCCTGATTCCTGATTCATCATTCCTGATTCCTGATTCATCATTCCTGATTCAATGATTCACCATTCCTGATTCCTGATTCATCATTCCTCTTTCCTGATTCATCATTCCTGATTCCTGATACATCATTCATCATTCCTGATTCATCATTCCTGATTCCTGATTCATCATTCCTGATTCCTGATTCATCATTCCTCATTCATCATTCATCATTCCTGATTCATCATTCCTTATTCCTGATCATCATTCCTGATTCCTGATTCAACATTCATCATTCCTGATTCATCATTCCTGATTCCTGATTCATCATTCATCATTCCTGAATCATCATTCATCATTCCTGATTCGTCATTCATCATTCTGATTCATCATTCCTGATTCATCATTCCTGATTCCTGATTCCTGATTCATGATTCACCATTCCTGATTCCTGATTCATCATTCCTCTTTCCTGATTCATCATTCCTGATTCCTGATACATCATTCATCATTCCTGATTCATCATTCCTGATTCCTGATTCATCATTCCTGATTCCTGATTCATCATTCCGGATTCCTGATTCATCATTCATCATTCTGATTCATCATTCATCATTCCTGATTCATCATTCCTGATTCCTGATTCATCATTCCTGATTCCTGATTCATCATTCCGGATTCCTGATTCATCATTCATCATTCCTGATTCATCATTCATCATTCCTGATTCATCATTCCTGATTCCTGATTCATCATTCCTGATTCCTGATTCCTGATTCATCATTCCTGATAACTGATTCCTGATTCATCATTCCTGATTCATCATTCCTGATTCATCATTCATCATTCCTGATTCATCATTCCTTATTCCTGATTCCTGATTCCTGATTCATCATTCATGATACCTGATTCCTGATTCATCATTCCTGATTCATCATTCCTGATTCATCATTCATCATTCCTGATTCATCATTCCTTATTCCTGATTCATCATTCCTGATTCCTGATTCAACATTCATCATTCCTGATTCATCATTCCTGATTCCTGATTCCTGATTCATCATTCCTGATTCCTGATTCATCATTCCTGAATCATCATTCCTGATTCATCATTCATCATTCCTGATTCATCATTCCCGATTCCTGATTCATCATTCATCATTCCTTATACTGATTCCTGATTCGTCATTCCTGATTCATCATTCATCATTCCTGATTCCATCATTCATCATTCCTGATTCATCATTCATCATTCCTGATTCATCATTCCTTATTCCTGATTCATCATTCCGGATTCCTGATTCATCATTCATCATTCCTGATTCATCATTCATCATTCCTGATTCATCATTCCTGATTCCTGATTCATCATTCCTGATTCCTGATTCCTGATTCCTGATTCATCATTCCTGATAACTGATTCCTGATTCATCATTCTGATTCATCATTCCTGATTCATCATTCATCATTCCTGATTCATCATTCCTTATTCCTGATTCCTGATTCCTGATTCATCATTCATGATACCTGATTCCTGATTCATCATTCCTGATTCATCATTCCTGATTCATCATTCATCATTCCTGATTCATCATTCCTTATTCCTGATTCATCATTCCTGATTCCTGATTCAACATTCATCATTCCTGATTCATCATTCCTGATTCCTGATTCCTGATTCATCATTCCTGATTCCTGATTCATCATTCCTGAATCATCATTCCTGATTCATCATTCATCATTCCTGATTCATCATTCCTGATTCCTGATTCATCATTTCTGATTCATCATTCATCATTCCTGATTCATCATTCATCATTCCTGACTCATCATTCCTGATTCCTGATTCCTGATTCATCATTCTGATTCCTGATTCATCATTCATGATTCCTGATTCATCATTCCTGATTCCTGATTCATCATTCCTGATTCCTGATTCCTGATTCATCATTCCTGAATCATCATTCCTGATTCATCATTCATCATTCTGATTCATCATTCCCGATTCCTGATTCATCATTCATCATTCCTTATACTGATTCCTGATTCGTCATTCCTGATTCATCATTCATCATTCCTGATTCATCATTCATCATTCCTGATTCATCATTCATCATTCCTGATTCATCATTCCTTATTCCCTGATTCATCATTCCGGATTCCTGATCATCATTCTTCATTCCTGATCATCATTCATCATTCCTGATTCATCATTCCTGATTCCTGATTCATCATTCCTGATTCCTGATCCTGATTCCTGATTCATCATTCCTGATTCCTGATTCCTGATTCATCATTCCTGATAACTGATTCCTGATTCATCATTCCTGATTCATCATTCCTGATTCATCATTCATCATTCCTGATTCATCATTCCTTATTCCTGATTCCTGATTCCTGATTCATCATTCATGATACCTGATTCCTGATTCATCATTCCTGATTCATCATCCTGATTCATCATTCATCATTCCTGATTCATCATTCCTTATTCCTGATTCATCAATTCCTGATTCCTGATTCAACATTCATCATTCCTGATTCATCATTCCTGATTCCTGATTCCTGATTCATCATTCCTGATTCCTGATTCATCATTCCTGAATCATCATTCCTGATTCATCATTCATCCATTCCTGATTCATCATTCCCGATTCCTGATTCATCATTCATCATTCCTTATACTGATTCCCTGATTCGTCATTCCTGATTCATCATTCATCATTCCTGATTCATCATTCATCATTCCTGATTCATCATTCATCATTCCTGATTCATCATTCCTTATTCCTGATTCATCATTCCGGATTCCTGATTCATCATTCATCATTCCTGATTCATCATTCATCATTCCTGATTCATCATTCCTGATTCCTGATTCATCATTCCTGATTCCTGATTCCTGATTCCTGATTCATCATTCCTGATAACTGATTCCTGATTCATCATTCCTGATTCATCATTCCTGATTCATCATTCAACATTCATCATTCCTGATTCATCATTCCTGATTCCTGATTCCTGATTCATCATTCCTGATTCCTGATTCATCATTCCTGAATCATCATTCCTGATTCATCATTCATCATTCCTGATTCATCATTCCCGATACTGATTCCTGATTCGTCATTCCTGATTCATCATTCATCATTCCTGATTCATCATTCATCATTCCTGATTCATCATTCATCATTCCTGATTCATCATTCCTTATTCCTGATTCATCATTCCGGATTCCTGATTCATCATTCATCATTCCTGATTCATCATTCATCATTCCTGATTCATCATTCCTGATTCCTGATTCATCATTCCTGATTCCTGATTCCTGATTCCTGATTCATCATTCCTGATAACTGATTCCTGATTCATCATTCCTGATTCATCATTCCTGATTCATCATTCATCATTCCTGATTCATCATTCCTTATTCCTGATTCCTGATTCCTGATTCATCATTCATGATACCTGATTCCTGATTCATCATTCCTGATTCATCATTCCTGATTCATCATTCATCATTCCTGATTCATCATTCCTTATTCCTGATTCATCATTCCTGATTCCTGATTCAACATTCATCATTCCTGATTCATCATTCCTGATTCCTGATTCCTGATTCATCATTCCTGATTCCTGATTCATCATTCCTGAATCATCATTCCTGATTCATCATTCATCATTCCTGATTCATCATTCCTGATTCCTGATTCATCATTTCTGATTCATCATTCATCATTCCTGATTCATCATTCATCATTCCTGACTCATCATTCCTGATTCCTGATTCCTGATTCATCATTCCTGATTCCTGATTCATCATTCATGATTCCTGATTCATCATTCCTGATTCCTGATTCATCATTCCTGATTCCTGATTCATCATTCCTGATTCCTGATTCATCATTCCTGATTCCTGATTCATCATTCCTGATTCATGATTCACCAGTCCTGATTCCTGATTCATCATTCCTGATTCATGATTCACCATTCCTGATTCCTGATTCATCATTCCTCTTTCCTGATTCATCATTCCTGATTCCTGATACATCATTCATCATTCCTGATTCATCATTCCTGATTGATCATTCCTCATTCCTGATTCATCATTCCTGATTCCTGATTCATCATTCCTGATTCCTGATTCATCATTCCTGATTCCTGATTCCTGATTCATCATGCCTGATTCATCATTCCTGATTCATCATTCATCATTCCTTATACTGATTCCTGATTCGTCATTCCTGATTCATCATTCATCATTCCTGATTCATCATTCATCATTCCTGATTCATCATTCATCATTCCTGATTCATCATTCCTTATTCCTGATTCATCATTCCGGATTCCTGATTCATCATTCATCATTCCTGATTCATCATTCCGGATTCCTGATTCATCATTCATCATTCCTGATTCATCATTCATCATTCCTGATTCATCATTCCTGATTCCTGATTCATCATTCCTGATTCCTGATTCCTGATTCCTGATTCATCATTCCTGATAACTGATTCCTGATTCATCATTCCTGATTCATCATTCCTGATTCATCATTCATCATTCCTGATTCATCATTCCTTATTCCTGATTCCTGATTCCTGATTCATCATTCATCATTCCTGATTCATCATTCCTTATTCCTGATTCATCATTCCTGATTCCTGATTCAACATTCATCATTCCTGATTCATCATTCCTGATTCCTGATTCCTGATTCATCATTCCTGATTCCTGATTCATCATTCCTGAATCATCATTCCTGATTCATCATTCACCATTCCTGATTCATCATTCCTGATTCCTGATTCATCATTTCTGATTCATCATTCATCATTCCTGATTCATCATTCATCATTCCTGACTCATCATTCCTGATTCCTGATTCCTGATTCATCATTCCTGATTCCTGATTCATCATTCATGATTCCTGATTCATCATTCCTGATTCCTGATTCATCATTCCTGATTCCAGATTCATCATTCCTGATTCATGATTCACCAATCCTGATTCCTGATTCATCATTCCTCTTTCCTGATTCATCATTCCTGATTCCTGATACATCATTCATCATTCCTGATTCATCATTCCTGATTCCTGATTCATCATTCCTGATTCCTGATTCATGATACCTGATTCATCATTCCTGATTCATCATTCCTGATTCATCATTCCTGATTCATCATTCATCATTCCTGATTCATCATTCCTGATTCCTGATTCATCATTCCTGATTCCTGATTCATCATTCCTTATTCCTGATTCATCATTCATCATTCCTGATTCATCATTCCTGAATCCTGATTCATCATTGCTGATTCCTGATTCATCATTCATCATTCCTGATTGATCATTCCTCATTCCTGATTCATCATTCCTGATTCCTGATTCATCATTCCTGATTCCTGATTCATCATTCCTGATTCCTGATTCCTGATTCATCATGCCTGATTCATCATTCCTGATTCATCATTCATCATTCCTGATTCATCATTCCTGATTCCTGATTCATCATTCATGATTCCTGATTCCTGATTCATCATTCCTGATTCCTGATTCCTGATTCATCATGCCTGATTCATCATTCCTGATTCATCATTCCTGATTCCGGATACATCATTCCTCTTTCCTGATTCATCATTCCTGATTCCTGATACATCATTCAACCTTCCTGATTCATTATTCCTGATTCCTGATTCATCATTCCTGATTCCTGATTCCTGATTCCTGATTCATCATTCCTGATTCCTGATTCATCATTCATCATTCCTGATTCATCATTCATCATTCCTGATTCATCATTCCTGATTCATCATTCATCATTCCTGATTCATCATTCCTTATTCCTGATTCATCATTCCTGATTCCTGATTCAACATTCATCATTCCTGATTCATCATTCCTGATTCCTGATTCATCATTCATGATACCTGATTCCTGATTCATCATTCCTGATTCATCATTCCTGATTCATCATTCATCATTCCTGATTCATCATTCCTTATTCCTGATTCATCATTCCTGATTCCTGATTCAACATTCATCATTCCTGATTCATCATTCCTGATTCCTGATTCATCATTCATCATTCCTGATTGATCATTCCTCATTCCTGATTCATCATTCCTGATTCCTGATTCATCATTCCTGATTCCTGATTCATCATTCCTGATTCCTGATTCCTGATTCATCATGCCTGATTCATCATTCCTGATTCATCATTCCTGATTCCTGATTCATCATTCCTGATTCCTGATTCATCATTCCTGATTTCTGATTCATCATTCATCATTCCTGATTCATTATTCCTGATTCCTGATTCATCATTCCTGATTCCTGATTCCTGTTTCCTGATTCATCATTCCTGATTCCTGATTCATCATTCATGATACCTGATTCCTGATTCATCATTCCTGATTCATCATTCCTGATTCATCATTCATCATTCCTGATTCATCATTCCTTATTCCTGATTCATCATTCCTGATTCCTGATTCAACATTCATCATTCCTGATTCATCATTCCTGATTCCTGATTCATCATTCATCATTCCTGAATCATCATTCATCATTCCTGATTCGTCATTCATCATTCCTGATTCATCATTCCTGATTCCTGATTCCTGATTCCTGATTCATCATTCCTGATTCCTGATTCCTGATTCATCATTCCTGATTCATCATTCCTGATTCATCATTCATCATTCCTGATTCATCATTCCAGATTCCTGATTCATCATTCCTGATTCATCATTCATCATTCCTGATTCATCATTCATCATTCCTGACTCATCATTCCTGATTCCTGATTCATGATTCATCATTCCTGATTCCTGATTCATCATTCATGATTCCTGATTCATCATTCCTGATTCCTGATTCATCATTCCTGATTCATCATTCATCATTCCTGATTCATCATTCCAGATTCCTGATTCATCATTCCTGATTCATCATTCATCATTCCTGATTGATCATTCCTCATTCCTGATTCATCATTCCTGATTCCTGATTCATCATTCCTGATTCCTGATTCATCATTCCTGATTCCTGATTCCTGATTCATCATGCCTGATTCATCATTCCTGATTCATCATTCCTGATTCCTGATTCATCATTCCTGATTCCTGATTCATCATTCCTGATTTCTGATTCATCATTCATCATTCCTGATTCATTATTCCTGATTCCTGATTCATCATTCCTGATTCCTGATTCCTGATTCCTGATTCATCATTCCTGATTCCTGATTCATCATTCATGATACCTGATTCCTGATTCATCATTCCTGATTCATCATTCCTGATTCATCATTCATCATTCCTGATTCATCATTCCTTATTCCTGATTCATCATTCCTGATTCCTGATTCAACATTCATCATTCCTGATTCATCATTCCTGATTCCTGATTCATCATTCATCATTCCTGAATCATCATTCATCATTCCTGATTCGTCATTCATCATTCCTGATTCATCATTCCTGATTCCTGATTCCTGATTCCTGATTCATCATTCCTGATTCCTGATTCCTGATTCATCATTCCTGATTCATCATTCCTGATTCATCATTCATCATTCCTGATTCATCATTCCAGATTCCTGATTCATCATTCCTGATTCATCATTCGTCATTCCTGATTCATCATTCATCATTCCTGACTCATCATTCCTGATTCCTGATTCATGATTCATCATTCCTGATTCCTGATTCATCATTCATGATTCCTGATTCATCATTCCTGATTCCTGATTCATCATTCCTGATTCATCATTCATCATTCCTGATTCATCATTCCAGATTCCTGATTCATCATTCCTGATTCATCATTCATCATTCCTGATTCATCATTCATCATTCCTGACTCATCATTCCTGATTCCTGATTCATGATTCATCATTCCTGATTCCTGATTCATCATTCATGATTCCTGATTCATCATTCCTGATTCCTGATTCATCATTCCTGATTCCTGATTCATCATTCCTGATTCATGATTCACCATTCCTGATTCCTGATTCATCATTCCTCTTTCCTGATTCATCATTCCTGATTCCTGATACATCATTCATCATTCCTGATTCATCATTCCTGATTCCTGATTCATCATTCCTGATTCCTGATTCATCATTCCTGATTCATCATTCCTGATTCCTGATTCATCATTCCTGATTCCTAATTCATCATTCATCATTCCTGATTGATCATTCCTCATTCCTGATTCATCATTCCTCATTCCTGATTCATCATTCCTGATTCCTGATTGATCACTCCTCATTCCTGATTCATCATTCCTCATTCCTGATTCATCATTCCTGATTCATCATTCATCATTCCTGATTCATCATTCCTGATTCCTGATTCATCATTCCTGATTCCTGATTCATCATTCCTGATTCCTGATTCATCATTCCTGATTCATCATTCCTGATTCATCATTCATCATTCCTGATTCATCATTCCTGATTCCTGATTCATCGTTCCTGATTCCTGATTCATCATTCCTGATTCCTGATTCATCATTCATCATTCCTGATTCATCATTCCTGAATCCTGATTCATCATTGCTGATTCCTGATTCATCATTCATCATTCCTGATTGATCATTCCTGATTCATCATTCCTGATTCCTGATTCATCATTCCTGATTCCTGATTCATCATTCCTGATTCCTGATTCACCATTCCTGATTCCTGATTCATCATTCCTCTTTCCTGATTCCGGATACATCATTCATCATTCCTGATTCATCATTCCTGATTCCTGATTCATCATTCATCATTCCTGAATCATCATTCCTCATTCCTGATTCATCATTCCTGATTCCTGATTCATCATTTATCATTCCTGATTCATCATTCCTCATTCCTGATTCATCATTCCTGATTCCTGATTGATCATTCCTCATTCCTGAATCATCATTCCTAATTCCTGATTCATCATTCCTGATTCCTGATTCATCACTTCTGATTCCTGATTCTTGATTCATCATTCCTGATTCATCATTCCTGATTCATCATTCATCATTCCTGATTCATCATTCATCATTCCTGATTCATCATTCCTGATTCCTGATTCATCATTCATCATTCCTGATTCATCATTCCTGATTCCTGATTCATCATTCCTGATTTTCCTGATTCATCATTCATCATTCCTGATACTGATTCCTGATTCGTCATTCCTGATTCATCATTCGTCATTCCTGATTCATCATTCATCATTCCTGATTCATCATTCCTTATTCCTGATTCATCATTCCGGATTCCTGATTCATCATTCATCATTCCTGATTCATCATTCCTGATTCCTGATTCATCATTGCTGATTCCTGATTCATCATTCATCATTCCTGATTCCTGATTTATCATTCCTGATTCATCATTCATCATTCCTGATTCATCATTCATCATTCCAGATTCCTGATTCATCATTCCTGATTCCTGATTCCTGATTCATCATTCCTGATTCCTGATTCATCATTCATGATACCTGATTGCTGATTCATCATTCCTGATTCATCATTCCTCATTCATCATTCATCATTCCTGATTCATCATTCCTTATTCCTGATTCATCATTCCTGATTCCTGATTCAACATTCATCATTCCTGATTCATCATTCTGATTCCTGATTCATCATTCATCATTCCTGAATCATCATTCATCATTCCTGATTCGTCATTCATCATTCCTGATTCATCATTCCTGATTCATCATTCCTGATTCCTGATTCTGATTCATGATTCACCATTCCTGATTCCTGATTCATCATTCCTCTTTCCTGATTCATCATTCCTGATTCCTGATACATCATTCATCATTCCTGATTCATCATTCCTGATTCCTGATTCATCATTCCTGATTCCTGATTCATCATTCCTGATTCATCATTCCTGATTCCTGATTCATCATTCCTGATTCCTAATTCATCATTCATCATTCCTGATTGATCATTCCTCATTCCTGATTCATCATTCCTCATTCCTGATTCATCATTCCTGATTCCTGATTGATCACTCCTCATTCCTGATTCATCATTCCTCATTCCTGATTCATCATTCCTGATTCATCATTCATCATTCCTGATTCATCATTCCTGATTCCTGATTCATCATTCCTGATTCCTGATTCATCATTCCTGATTCATCATTCCTGATTCATCATTCCTGATTCCTGATTCTTTATTCTTTATTCCTGATTCATCATTCCGGATTCCTGATTCATCATTCATCATTCCTGATTCATCATTCCTGATCCCTGATTCATCATTGCTGATTCCTGATTCATCATTCATCATTCCTGATTCCTGATTTATCATTCCTGATTCATCAATCATCATTCCTGATTCATCATTCATCATTCCTGATTCCGGATTCATCATTCCTGATTCATCGTTCCTGATTCATCATTCCTGATTCATCATTCCTGATTCATCATTCCTGATTCATCAATCATCATTCCTTATTCCTGATTCATCATTCCTGATTCCTGATTCATCATTCATCATTCCTGATTCGTCATTCATCATTCCTGATTCATCATTCCTGATTCATCATTCCTGATTCCTGATTCCTGATTCCTGATTCCTGATTCCTGATTCCTGATTCCTGATTCCTGATTCCTGATTCCTGATTCCTGATTCCTGATTCCTGATTCCTGATTCCTGATTCCTGATTCCTGATTCCTGATTCCTGATTCCTGATTCCTGATTCCTGATTCATCATTCATCATTCCTGATTCATCAATCCTGATTCCTGATTCCTGATTCATCATTCCTGATTCATCATTCCTGATTCCTGATTCATCATTCATAGATTCCTGACCGCGAGCTAATCTTAAAAACGTTCAATGTGCCGTAAAAGTCTCAAACGAGAGATTCCATCTTTCCAGCCAATTCATAGATACCTGACCGCGAGCTAATCTTAAAAACGTTCAATGTGCCGTAATATTCTCAAACGGAGCGATTCCATCTTTCCAGCCAATTCATAGATTCCTGACCGCGAGCTAATCTTAAAAACGTTCAATGTGCCGTAAAATTCTCAAACGGAGAGATTCCATCTTTCCAGCCAATTCATAGATTCCTCCTCGCGAGCTAATCTTAAAAACGTTCAGTGTGCCGTAAAAGTCTCAAACGGAGAGATTCCATCTTTCCAGCCAATTCATAGATTCCTCCTCGCGAGCTAATCTTAAAAACGTTCAGTGTGCCGTAAAAGTCTCAAACGGAGAGATTCCATCTTTTCAGCCAATTCATAGATTCCTCCTCGCGAGCTAATCTTAAAAACGTTCAGTGTGCCGTAAAAATCTCAAACGGAGAGATTCCATCTTTTCAGCCAATTCATAGATTCCTGACCGCGAGCTAATCTTAAAAACGTTCAATGTGCCGTAAAATTCTCAAACGGAGAGATTCCATCTTTCCAGCCAATTCATAGATTCCTGACCGCGAGCTAATCTTAAAAACGTTCAATGTGCCGTAAAATTCTCAAACGGAGAGATTCCATCTTTCCAGCCAATTCATAGATTCCTCCTCGCGAGCTAATCTTAAAAACGTTCAGTGTGCCGTAAAAGTCTCAAACGGAGAGATTCCATCTTTCCAGCCAATTCATAGATTCCTCCTCGCGAGCTAATCTTAAAAACGTTCAGTGTGCCGTAAAAGTCTCAAACGGAGAGATTCCATCTTTTCAGCCAATTCATAGATTCCTGACCGCGAGCTAATCTTAAAAACGTTCAATGTGCCGTAAAATTCTCAACGGAGAGATTCCATCTTTCCAGCCAATTCATAGATTCCTGACCGCGAGCTAATCTTAAAAACGTTCAATGTGCCGTAAAATTCTCAAACGGAGAGATTCCATCTTTCCAGCCAAATCATAGATTCCTGACCGCGAGCTAATCTTAAAAACGTTCAATGTGCCGTAAAATTCTCAAACGGAGAGATTCCATCTTTCCAGCCAATTCATAGATTCCTGACCGCGAGCTAATCTTAAAAACGTTCAATGTGCCGTAATATTCTCAAACGGAGAGATTCCATCTTTCCAGCCAATTCATAGATTCCTGACCGCGAGCTAATCTTAAAAACGTTCAATGTGCCGTAATATTCTCAAACGGAGAGATTCCATCTTTCCAGCCAATTCATAGATTCCTGACCGCGAGCTAATCTTAAAAACGTTCAATGTGCCGTAAAATTCTCAAACGGAGAGATTCCATCTTTCCAGCCAATTCATAGATTCCTGACCGCGAGCTAATCTTAAAAACGTTCAATGTGCCGTAATATTCTCAAACGGAGAGATTCCATCTTTCCAGCCAATTCATAGATTCCTGACCGCGAGCTAATCTTAAAAACGTTCAATGTGCCGTAAAATTCTCAAACGGAGAGATTCCATCTTTCCAGCCAATTCATAGATTCCTGACCGCGAGCTAATCTTAAAAACGTTCAATGTGCCGTAAAATTCTCAAACGGAGAGATTCCATCTTTCCAGCCAATTCATAGATTCCTCCTCGCGAGCTAATCTTAAAAACGTTCAGTGTGCCGTAAAAGTCTCAAACGGAGAGATTCCATCTTTCCAGCCAATTCATAGATTCCTCCTCGCGAGCTAATCTTAAAAACGTTCAGTGTGCCGTAAAAGTCTCAAACGGAGAGATTCCATCTTTCCAGCCAATTCATAGATTCCTGACCGCGAGCTAATCTTAAAAACGTTCAATGTGCCGTAATATTCTCAAACGGAGAGATTCCATCTTTCCAGCCAATTCATAGATTCCTGACCGCGAGCTAATCTTAAAAACGTTCAATGTGCCGTAAAATTCTCAAACGGAGAGATTCCATCTTTCCAGCCAATTCATACATTCCTGACCGCGAGCTAATCTTAAAAACGTTCAATGTGCCGTAATATTCTCAAACGGAGAGATTCCATCTTTCCAGCCAATTCATAGATTCCTGACCGCGAGCTAATCTTAAAAACGTTCAATGTGCCGTAAAATTCTCAAACGGAGAGATTCCATCTTTCCAGCCAATTCATAGATTCCTGACCGCGAGCTAATCTTAAAAACGTTCAATGTGCCGTAAAATTCTCAAACGGAGAGATTCCATCTTTCCAGCCAATTCATAGATTCCTCCTCGCGAGCTAATCTTAAAAACGTTCAGTGTGCCGTAAAAGTCTCAAACGGAGAGATTCCATCTTTCCAGCCAATTCATAGATTCCTCCTCGCGAGCTAATCTTAAAAACGTTCAGTGTGCCGTAAAAGTCTCAAACGGAGAGATTCCATCTTTCCAGCCAATTCATAGATTCCTGACCGCGAGCTAATCTTAAAAACGTTCAATGTGCCGTAAAATTCTCAAACGGAGAGATTCCATCTTTCCAGCCAATTCATAGATTCCTCCTCGCGAGCTAATCTTAAAAACGTTCAGTGTGCCGTAAAAGTCTCAAACGGAGAGATTCCATCTTTCCAGCCAATTCATAGATTCCTCCTCGCGAGCTAATCTTAAAAACGTTCAGTGTGCCGTAAAAGTCTCAAACGGAGAGATTCCATCTTTTCAGCCAATTCATAGATTCCTCCTCGCGAGCTAATCTTAAAAACGTTCAGTGTGCCGTAAAAATCTCAAACGGAGAGATTCCATCTTTTCAGCCAATTCATAGATTCCTGACCGCGAGCTAATCTTAAAAACGTTCAATGTGCCGTAAAATTCTCAAACGGAGAGATTCCATCTTTCCAGCCAATTCATAGATTCCTGACCGCGAGCTAATCTTAAAAACGTTCAATGTGCCGTAAAATTCTCAAACGGAGAGATTCCATCTTTCCAGCCAATTCATAGATTCCTGACCGCGAGCTAATCTTAAAAACGTTCAATGTGCCGTAAAATTCTCAAACGGAGAGATTCCATCTTTCCAGCCAATTCATAGATTCCTGACCGCGAGCTAATCTTAAAAACGTTCAATGTGCCGTAAAATTCTCAAACGGAGAGATTCCATCTTTCCAGCCAATTCATAGATTCCTGACCGCGAGCTAATCTTAAAAACGTTCAATGTGCCGTAAAATTCTCAAACGGAGAGATTCCATCTTTCCAGCCAATTCATAGATTCCTGCTCGCGAGCTAATCTTAAAAACGTTCAATGTGCCGTAAAATTCTCAAACGGAGAGATTCCATCTTTCCAGCCAATTCATAGATTCCTCCTCGCGAGCTAATCTTAAAAACGTTCAGTGTGCCGTAAAAGTCTCAAACGGAGAGATTCCATCTTTCCAGCCAATTCATAGATTCCTCCTCGCGAGCTAATCTTAAAAACGTTCAGTGTGCCGTAAAAGTCTCAAACGGAGAGATTCCATCTTTCCAGCCAATTCATAGATTCCTCCTCGCGAGCTAATCTTAAAAACGTTCAATGTGCCGTAAAATTCTCAAACGGAGAGATTCCATCTTTCCAGCCAATTCATAGATTCCTCCTCGCGAGCTAATCTTAAAAACGTTCAGTGTGCCGTAAAAGTCTCAAACGGAGAGATTCCATCTTTCCAGCCAATTCATAGATTCCTCCTCGCGAGCTAATCTTAAAAACGTTCAGTGTGCCGTAAAAGTCTCAAACGGAGAGATTCCATCTTTTCAGCCAATTCATAGATTCCTCCTCGCGAGCTAATCTTAAAAACGTTCAGTGTGCCGTAAAAGTCTCAAACGGAGAGATCATCTTTTCAGCCAATTCATAGATTCCTCCTCGCGAGCTAATCTTAAAAACGTTCAGTGTGCCGTAAAAGTCTCAAACGGAGAGATTCCCATCTTTTCCAGCCAATTCATAGATTCCTCCTCGCGAGCTAATCTTAAAAACGTTCAGTGTGCCGTAAAAATCTCAAACGGAGAGATTCCATCTTTTCAGCCAATTCATAGATTCCTGACCGCGAGCTAATCTTAAAAACGTTCAATGTGCCGTAAAATTCTCAAACGGAGAGATTCCATCTTTCCAGGCAATTCATAGATTCCTGACCGCGAGCTAATCTTAAAAACGTTCAATGTGCCGTAAAATTCTCAAACGGAGAGATTCCATCTTTCCAGCCAATTCATAGATTCCTCCTCGCGAGCTAATCTTAAAAACGTTCAGTGTGCCGTAAAAGTCTCAAACGGAGAGATTCCATCTTTCCAGCCAATTCATAGATTCCTCCTCGCGAGCTAATCTTAAAAACGTTCAGTGTGCCGTAAAAGTCTCAAACGGAGAGATTCCATCTTTCCGGCCAATTCATAGATTCCTGACCGCGAGCTAATCTTAAAAACGTTCAATGTGCCGTAAAATTCTCAAACGGAGAGATTCCATCTTTCCAGCCAATTCATAGATTCCTGACCGCGAGCTAATCTTAAAAACGTTCAGTGTGCCGTAAAAGTCTCAAACGGAGAGATTCCATCTTTCCAGCCAATTCATAGATTCCTGACCGCGAGCTAATCTTAAAAACGTTCAATGTGCCGTAAAATTCTCAAACGGAGAGATTCCATCTTTCCAGCCAATTCATAGATTCCTCCTCGCGAGCTAATCTTAAAAACGTTCAGTGTGCCGTAAAATTCTCAAACGGAGAGATTCCATCTTTCCAGCCAATTCATAGATTCCTCCTCGCGAGCTAATCTTAAAAACGTTCAGTGTGCCGTAAAAATCTCAAACGGAGAGATTCCATCTTTTCAGCCAATTCATAGATTCCTGACCGCGAGCTAATCTTAAAAACGTTCAATGTGCCGTAAAATTCTCAAACGGAGAGATTCCATCTTTCCAGCCAATTCATAGATTCCTGACCGCGAGCTAATCTTAAAAACGTTCAATGTGCCGTAAAATTCTCAAACGGAGAGATTCCATCTTTCCAGCCAATTCATAGATTCCTCCTCGCGAGCTAATCTTAAAAACGTTCAGTGTGCCGTAAAAGTCTCAAACGGAGAGATTCCATCTTTCCAGCCAATTCATAGATTCCTCCTCGCGAGCTAATCTTAAAAACGTTCAGTGTGCCGTAAAAGTCTCAAACGGAGAGATTCCATCTTTTCAGCCAATTCATAGATTCCTGACCGCGAGCTAATCTTAAAAACGTTCAATGTGCCGTAATATTCTCAAACGGAGAGATTCCATCTTTCCAGCCAATTCATAGATTCCTGACCGCGAGCTAATCTTAAAAACGTTCAGTGTGCCGTAAAAGTCCCAAACGGAAGATTCCATCTTTCCAGCCAATTCATAGATTCCTCCTCGCGAGCTAATCTTAAAAACGTTCAGTGTGCCGTAAAAGTCTCAAACGGAGAGATTCCATCTTTTCAGCCAATTCATAGATTCCTGACCGCGAGCTAATCTTAAAAACGTTCAATGTGCCGTAAAATTCTCAAACGGAGAGATTCCATCTTTCCAGCCAATTCATAGATTCCTGACCGCGAGCTAATCTTAAAAACGTTCAATGTGCCGTAAAATTCTCAAACGGAGAGATTCCATCTTTTCAGCCAATTCATAGATTCCTCCTCGCGAGCTAATCTTAAAAACGTTCAGTGTGCCGTAAAAGTCTCAAACGGAGAGATTCCATCTTTCCAGCCAATTCATAGATTCCTCCTCGCGAGCTAATCTTAAAAACGTTCAGTGTGCCGTAAAAGTCTCAAACGGAGAGATTCCATCTTTTCAGCCAATTCATAGATTCCTCCTCGCGAGCTAATCTTAAAAACGTTCAGTGTGCCGTAAAAATCTCAAACGGAGAGATTCCATCTTTTCAGCCAATTCATAGATTCCTGACCGCGAGCTAATCTTAAAAACGTTCAATGTGCCGTAAAATTCTCAAACGGAGAGATTCCATCTTTCCAGGCAATTCATAGATTCCTGACCGCGAGCTAATCTTAAAAACGTTCAATGTGCCGTAAAATTCTCAAACGGAGAGATTCCATCTTTCCAGCCAATTCATAGATTCCTCCTCGCGAGCTAATCTTAAAAACGTTCAGTGTGCCGTAAAAGTCTCAAACGGAGAGATTCCATCTTTCCAGCCAATTCATAGATTCCTCCTCGCGAGCTAATCTTAAAAACGTTCAGTGTGCCGTAAAAGTCTCAAACGGAGAGATTCCATCTTTCCGGCCAATTCATAGATTCCTGACCGCGAGCTAATCTTAAAAACGTTCAATGTGCCGTAAAATTCTCAAACGGAGAGATTCCATCTTTCCAGCCAATTCATAGATTCCTGACCGCGAGCTAATCTTAAAAACGTTCAGTGTGCCGTAAAAGTCTCAAACGGAGAGATTCCATCTTTCCAGCCAATTCATAGATTCCTGACCGCGAGCTAATCTTAAAAACGTTCAATGTGCCGTAAAATTCTCAAACGGAGAGATTCCATCTTTCCAGCCAATTCATAGATTCCTCCTCGCGAGCTAATCTTAAAAACGTTCAGTGTGCCGTAAAATTCTCAAACGGAGAGATTCCATCTTTCCAGCCAATTCATAGATTCCTCCTCGCGAGCTAATCTTAAAAACGTTCAGTGTGCCGTAAAAATCTCAAACGGAGAGATTCCATCTTTTCAGCCAATTCATAGATTCCTGACCGCGAGCTAATCTTAAAAACGTTCAATGTGCCGTAAAATTCTCAAACGGAGAGATTCCATCTTTCCAGCCAATTCATAGATTCCTGACCGCGAGCTAATCTTAAAAACGTTCAATGTGCCGTAAAATTCTCAAACGGAGAGATTCCATCTTTCCAGCCAATTCATAGATTCCTCCTCGCGAGCTAATCTTAAAAACGTTCAGTGTGCCGTAAAAGTCTCAAACGGAGAGATTCCATCTTTCCAGCCAATTCATAGATTCCTCCTCGCGAGCTAATCTTAAAAACGTTCAGTGTGCCGTAAAAGTCTCAAACGGAGAGATTCCATCTTTTCAGCCAATTCATAGATTCCTGACCGCGAGCTAATCTTAAAAACGTTCAATGTGCCGTAATATTCTCAAACGGAGAGATTCCATCTTTCCAGCCAATTCATAGATTCCTGACCGCGAGCTAATCTTAAAAACGTTCAGTGTGCCGTAAAAGTCCCAAACGGAAGATTCCATCTTTCCAGCCAATTCATAGATTCCTCCTCGCGAGCTAATCTTAAAAACGTTCAGTGTGCCGTAAAAGTCTCAAACGGAGAGATTCCATCTTTTCAGCCAATTCATAGATTCCTGACCGCGAGCTAATCTTAAAAACGTTCAATGTGCCGTAAAATTCTCAAACGGAGAGATTCCATCTTTCCAGCCAATTCATAGATTCCTGACCGCGAGCTAATCTTAAAAACGTTCAATGTGCCGTAAAATTCTCAAACGGAGAGATTCCATCTTTCCAGCCAATTCATAGATTCCTCCTCGCGAGCTAATCTTAAAAACGTTCAGTGTGCCGTAAAAGTCTCAAACGGAGAGATTCCATCTTTTCAGCCAATTCATAGATTCCTGACCGCGAGCTAATCTTAAAAACGTTCAATGTGCCGTAAAAGTCTCAAACGGAGAGATTCCATCTTTCCAGCCAATTCATAGATTCCTGACCGCGAGCTAATCTTAAAAACGTTCAATGTGCCGTAAAATTCTCAAACGGAGAGATTCCATCTTTCCAGCCAATTCATAGATTCCTCCTCGCGAGCTAATCTTAAAAACGTTCAGTGTGCCGTAAAGTCTCAAACGGAGAGATTCCATCTTTCCAGCCAATTCATAGATTCCTGACCGCGAGCTAATCTTAAAAACGTTCAGTGTGCCGTAAAAGTCCCAAACGGAAGATTCCATCTTTCCAGCCAATTCATAGATTCCTCCTCGCGAGCTAATCTTAAAAACGTTCAGTGTGCCGTAAAAGTCTCAAACGGAGAGATTCCATCTTTTCAGCCAATTCATAGATTCCTGACCGCGAGCTAATCTTAAAAACGTTCAATGTGCCGTAAAATTCTCAAACGGAGAGATTCCATCTTTCCAGCCAATTCATAGATTCCTGACCGCGAGCTAATCTTAAAAACGTTCAATGTGCCGTAAAATTCTCAAACGGAGAGATTCCATCTTTCCAGCCAATTCATAGATTCCTCCTCGCGAGCTAATCTTAAAAACGTTCAGTGTGCCGTAAAAGTCTCAAACGGAGAGATTCCATCTTTTCAGCCAATTCATAGATTCCTGACCGCGAGCTAATCTTAAAAACGTTCAATGTGCCGTAAAAGTCTCAAACGGAGAGATTCCATCTTTCCAGCCAATTCATAGATTCCTGACCGCGAGCTAATCTTAAAAACGTTCAATGTGCCGTAAAATTCTCAAACGGAGAGATTCCATCTTTCCAGCCAATTCATAGATTCCTCCTCGCGAGCTAATCTTAAAAACGTTCAGTGTGCCGTAAAGTCTCAAACGGAGAGATTCCATCTTTCCAGCCAATTCATAGATTCCTGACCGCGAGCTAATCTTAAAAACGTTCAATGTGCCGTAAAATTCTCAAACGGAGAGATTTCATCTTTCCAGCCAATTCATAGATTCCTCCTCGCGAGCTAATCTTAAAAACGTTCAATGTGCCGTAAAAGTCTCAAACGGAGAGATTCCATCTTTCCAGCCAATTCATAGATTCCTGACCGCGAGCTAATCTTAAAAACGTTCAATGTGCCGTAAAAGTCTCAAACGGAGAGATTCCATCTTTCCAGCCAATTCATAGATTCCTGACCGCGAGCTAATCTTAAAAACGTTCAAGATGCCGTAAAAGTCTCAAACGGAGAGATTCCATCTTTCCAGCCAATTCATAGATTCCTCCTCGCGAGCTAATCTTAAAAACGTTCAGTGTGCCGTAAAAATCTCAAACGGAGAGATTCCATCTTTTCAGCCAATTCATAGATTCCTGACCGCGAGCTAATCTTAAAAACGTTCAATGTGCCGTAAAATTCTCAAACGGAGAGATTCCATCTTTCCAGCCAATTCATAGATTCCTGACCGCGAGCTAATCTTAAAAACGTTCAATGTGCCGTAAAATTCTCAAACGGAGAGATTCCATCTTTCCAGCCAATTCATAGATTCCTGACCGCGAGCTAATCTTAAAAACGTTCAATGTGCCGTAAAATTCTCAAACGGAGAGATTCCATCTTTCCAGCCAATTCATAGATTCCTGACCGCGAGCTAATCTTAAAAACGTTCAATGTGCCGTAAAATTCTCAAACGGAGAGATTCCATCTTTCCAGCCAATTCATAGATTCCTGACCGCGAGCTAATCTTAAAAACGTTCAATGTGCCGTAAAATTCTCAAACGGAGAGATTCCATCTTTCCAGCCAATTCATAGATTCCTGCTCGCGAGCTAATCTTAAAAACGTTCAATGTGCCGTAAAATTCTCAAACGGAGAGATTCCATCTTTCCAGCCAATTCATAGATTCCTCCTCGCGAGCTAATCTTAAAAACGTTCAGTGTGCCGTAAAAGTCTCAAACGGAGAGATTCCATCTTTCCAGCCAATTCATAGATTCCTCCTCGCGAGCTAATCTTAAAAACGTTCAGTGTGCCGTAAAAGTCTCAAACGGAGAGATTCCATCTTTCCAGCCAATTCATAGATTCCTCCTCGCGAGCTAATCTTAAAAACGTTCAATGTGCCGTAAAATTCTCAAACGGAGAGATTCCATCTTTCCAGCCAATTCATAGATTCCTCCTCGCGAGCTAATCTTAAAAACGTTCAGTGTGCCGTAAAAGTCTCAAACGGAGAGATTCCATCTTTCCAGCCAATTCATAGATTCCTCCTCGCGAGCTAATCTTAAAAACGTTCAGTGTGCCGTAAAAGTCTCAAACGGAGAGATTCCATCTTTTCAGCCAATTCATAGATTCCTCCTCGCGAGCTAATCTTAAAAACGTTCAGTGTGCCGTAAAAGTCTCAAACGGAGAGATTCCATCTTTCCAGCCAATTCATAGATTCCTCCTCGCGAGCTAATCTTAAAAACGTTCAGTGTGCCGTAAAAGTCTCAAACGGAGAGATTCCATCTTTTCAGCCAATTCATAGATTCCTCCTCGCGAGCTAATCTTAAAAACGTTCAGTGTGCCGTAAAAATCTCAAACGGAGAGATTCCATCTTTTCAGCCAATTCATAGATTCCTGACCGCGAGCTAATCTTAAAAACGTTCAATGTGCCGTAAAATTCTCAAACGGAGAGATTCCATCTTTCCAGGCAATTCATAGATTCCTGACCGCGAGCTAATCTTAAAAACGTTCAATGTGCCGTAAAATTCTCAAACGGAGAGATTCCATCTTTCCAGCCAATTCATAGATTCCTCCTCGCGAGCTAATCTTAAAAACGTTCAGTGTGCCGTAAAAGTCTCAAACGGAGAGATTCCATCTTTCCAGCCAATTCATAGATTCCTCCTCGCGAGCTAATCTTAAAAACGTTCAGTGTGCCGTAAAAGTCTCAAACGGAGAGATTCCATCTTTCCGGCCAATTCATAGATTCCTGACCGCGAGCTAATCTTAAAAACGTTCAATGTGCCGTAAAATTCTCAAACGGAGAGATTCCATCTTTCCAGCCAATTCATAGATTCCTGACCGCGAGCTAATCTTAAAAACGTTCAGTGTGCCGTAAAAGTCTCAAACGGAGAGATTCCATCTTTCCAGCCAATTCATAGATTCCTGACCGCGAGCTAATCTTAAAAACGTTCAATGTGCCGTAAAATTCTCAAACGGAGAGATTCCATCTTTCCAGCCAATTCATAGATTCCTCCTCGCGAGCTAATCTTAAAAACGTTCAGTGTGCCGTAAAATTCTCAAACGGAGAGATTCCATCTTTCCAGCCAATTCATAGATTCCTCCTCGCGAGCTAATCTTAAAAACGTTCAGTGTGCCGTAAAAATCTCAAACGGAGAGATTCCATCTTTTCAGCCAATTCATAGATTCCTGACCGCGAGCTAATCTTAAAAACGTTCAATGTGCCGTAAAATTCTCAAACGGAGAGATTCCATCTTTCCAGCCAATTCATAGATTCCTGACCGCGAGCTAATCTTAAAAACGTTCAATGTGCCGTAAAATTCTCAAACGGAGAGATTCCATCTTTCCAGCCAATTCATAGATTCCTCCTCGCGAGCTAATCTTAAAAACGTTCAGTGTGCCGTAAAAGTCTCAAACGGAGAGATTCCATCTTTCCAGCCAATTCATAGATTCCTCCTCGCGAGCTAATCTTAAAAACGTTCAGTGTGCCGTAAAAGTCTCAAACGGAGAGATTCCATCTTTTCAGCCAATTCATAGATTCCTGACCGCGAGCTAATCTTAAAAACGTTCAATGTGCCGTAATATTCTCAAACGGAGAGATTCCATCTTTCCAGCCAATTCATAGATTCCTGACCGCGAGCTAATCTTAAAAACGTTCAGTGTGCCGTAAAAGTCCCAAACGGAAGATTCCATCTTTCCAGCCAATTCATAGATTCCTCCTCGCGAGCTAATCTTAAAAACGTTCAGTGTGCCGTAAAAGTCTCAAACGGAGAGATTCCATCTTTTCAGCCAATTCATAGATTCCTGACCGCGAGCTAATCTTAAAAACGTTCAATGTGCCGTAAAATTCTCAAACGGAGAGATTCCATCTTTCCAGCCAATTCATAGATTCCTGACCGCGAGCTAATCTTAAAAACGTTCAATGTGCCGTAAAATTCTCAAACGGAGAGATTCCATCTTTCCAGCCAATTCATAGATTCCTCCTCGCGAGCTAATCTTAAAAACGTTCAGTGTGCCGTAAAAGTCTCAAACGGAGAGATTCCATCTTTTCAGCCAATTCATAGATTCCTGACCGCGAGCTAATCTTAAAAACGTTCAATGTGCCGTAAAAGTCTCAAACGGAGAGATTCCATCTTTCCAGCCAATTCATAGATTCCTGACCGCGAGCTAATCTTAAAAACGTTCAATGTGCCGTAAAATTCTCAAACGGAGAGATTCCATCTTTCCAGCCAATTCATAGATTCCTCCTCGCGAGCTAATCTTAAAAACGTTCAGTGTGCCGTAAAGTCTCAAACGGAGAGATTCCATCTTTCCAGCCAATTCATAGATTCCTGACCGCGAGCTAATCTTAAAAACGTTCAATGTGCCGTAAAATTCTCAAACGGAGAGATTCCATCTTTCCAGCCAATTCATAGATTCCTGACCGCGAGCTAATCTTAAAAACGTTCAATGTGCCGTAAAATTCTCAAACGGAGAGATTTCATCTTTCCAGCCAATTCATAGATTCCTCCTCGCGAGCTAATCTTAAAAACGTTCAATGTGCCGTAAAAGTCTCAAACGGAGAGATTCCATCTTTCCAGCCAATTCATAGATTCCTGACCGCGAGCTAATCTTAAAAACGTTCAATGTGCCGTAAAAGTCTCAAACGGAGAGATTCCATCTTTCCAGCCAATTCATAGATACCTGACCGCGAGCTAATCTTAAAAACGTTCAATGTGCCGTAAAATTCTCAAACGGAGAGATTCCATCTTTCCAGCCAATTCATAGATTCCTGCTCGCGAGATAATCTTAAAAACGTTCAATGTGCCGTAAAATTCTCAAACGGAGAGATTCCATCTTTCCAGCCAATTCATAGATTCCTGACCGCGAGCTAATCTTAAAAACGTTCAATGTGCCGTAAAATTCCTCATTCCTGATTCATCATTCCTCATTCCTGATTCATCATTCCTGATTCCTGATTGATCACTCCTCATTCCTGATTCATCATTCCTCATTCCTGATTCATCATTCCTGATTCATCATTCATCATT
Organism: Actinernus sp. WN-2022; assembly: GCA_030867875.1. Taxonomy (NCBI): domain Eukaryota; kingdom Metazoa; phylum Cnidaria; class Anthozoa; order Actiniaria; family Actinernidae; genus Actinernus; species Actinernus sp. WN-2022. The sequence continues at coordinate 26,351 of JAOWCC010000619.1, forward strand.
CCTGATTCATCATTCCTGATTCCTGATTCATCATTCCTGATTCCTGATTCATCATTCCTGATTCCTGATTCATCATTCCTGATTCCTGATTCATCATTCCTGATTCATCATTCCTGATTCATCATTCATCATTCCTGATTCATCATTCTGAATCCTGATTCATCATTGCTGATTTCTGATTGATCATTCATCATTCCTGATTGATCATTCCTGATTCCTGATTCATCATTCCTGATTCCTGATTCATCATTCCTGATTCCTGATTCATCATTCCTGATTCCTGATTCACCATTCCTGATTCCTGATTCATCATTCCTCTTTCCTGATTCATCATTCCTGATTCCGGATACATCATTCATCATTCCTGATTCATCATTCCTGATTCCTGATTCATCATTCCTGATTCATCATTCCTCATTCCTGATTCATCATTCCTGATTCCTGATTCATCATTTATCATTCCTGATTCCTCATTCCTCATTCCTGATTCATCATTCCTGATTCCTGATTGATCATTCCTCATTCCTGAATCATCATTCCTGATTCCTGATTCATCATTCCTGATTCCTGATTAATCACTTCTGATTCCTGATTCCTGATTCATCATTCCTGATTCATCATTCCTGATTTATCATTCATCATTCCTGATTCATCATTCCTCATTCCTGATTCATTTATTCCTGATTCCTGATTCATCATTCCTCATTCCTGATTCATCATTCATCATTCCTGATACTGATTCCTGATTCGTCATTCCTGATTCATCATTCATCATTCCTGATTCATCATTCATCATTCCTGATTCATCATTCCTTATTCCTGATTCATCATTCCGGATTCCTGATTCATCATTCATCATTCCTGATTCATCATTCCTGATTCCTGATTCATCATTGCTGATTCCTGATTCATCATTCATCATTCCTGATTCCTGATTTATCATTCCTGATTCATCATTCATCATTCATCATTCCTGATTCATCATTCATCATTCCAGATTCCTGATTCATCATTCCTGATTCCTGATTCATCATTCCTGATTCCTGATTCCTGATTCATCATTCCTGATTCATCATTCCTGATTTATCATTCGTCATTCCTGATTCATCATTCCTTATTCCTGATTCATCATTCCTGATTCCTGATTCATCATTCATCATTCCTGATTCGTCATTCATCATTCCTGATTCATCATTCCTGATTCATCATTCCTGATTTCTGATACATCATTCATCATTCCTGATTCATCATTCATCATTCCTGATTCATCATTCCTGATTCCTGATTCATCATTCCTGATTCATCATTCCTGATTCCTGATTCATCATTCCTGATTCCTGATTCATCATTCATCATTCCTGATTCATCATTCCTCATTCCTGATTCATCATTCCTCATTCCTGATTCATCATTCCTCATTCCTGAATGATCATTCCTCATTCCTGAATCATCATTCCTGATTCCTGATTCATCATTCCTGATTCCTGATTAATCACTCCTGATTCCTGATTCCTGATTCATCATTCCTGATTCATCATTCCTCATTCATCATTCATCATTCCTGATTCATCATTCCTGATTCCTGATTCATCATTCCTGATTCCTGATTCATCATTCATCATTCCTGATTCCTGATTCGTCATTCCTGATTCGTCATTCATCATTCCTGATTCATCATTCATCATTCCTGATTCTTTATTCTTTATTCCTGATTCATCATTCCGGATTCCTGATTCATCATTCATCATTCCTGATTCATCATTCCTGATTCCTGATTCATCATTGCTGATTCCTGATTCATCATTCATCATTCCTGATTCCTGATTTATCATTCCTGATTCATCAATCATCATTCCTGATTCATCATTCATCATTCCTGATTCATCATTCCTGATTCCTGATTCATCATTCCTGATTCATCATTCCTGATTCATCATTCCTGATTCCTGACTCATCATTCATCATTCGTGATTCATCATTCTTTATTCCTGATTCATCATTCCTGATACCTGATTCATCATTCATCATTCCTGATTCATCATTCTGATTCCTGATTCATCATTCCTGATTCCTGATTCCTAATTCATTATTCCTGATTCATCATTCCTGATTCATCATACCTGATTCATCATTCCTTATTCCTGATTCATCATTCCTGATTCCTGATTCATCATTCATCATTCCTGATTCGTCATTCATCATTCCTGATTCATCATTCCTGATTCATCATTCCTGATTCCTGATTCATCATTCCTGATTCCTGATTCCTGATTCCTGATTCCTGATTCCTGATTCCTGATTCCTGATTCATCATTCACATTCCTGATTCATCAATCCTGATTCCTGATTCCTGATTCATCATTCCTGATTCATCATTCCTGATTCCTGATTCATCATTCCTGATACATCATTCATCATTCCTGATTCATCATTCCTGATTCATCATTCCTGACTCCTGATTCATCATTCCTGATTCCTGATTCATCATTCATCATTCCTGATTCATCATTCCTCATTCCTGATTCATCATTCCTGATTCCTAAATGATCATTCCTCATTCCTGATTGATCATCGCTCATTCCTGATTCAACATTCCTGATTCCTGAATCATCATTCCTGATGAATGATGAATCAGGAATGATAAATGATGAATCAGGAATGATGAATCAGGAATGATGAATACTGATTAATCACTCCTGATTCCTGATTCCTGATTCATCATTCCTGATTCATCATTCCTGATTCCTGATTCATCATTCCTGATTCCTGATTCATCATTCCTCATTCCTGATTCATCATTCCTCATTCCTGATTCATCATTCCTCATTCCTGAATGATCATTCCTCATTTCTGAATCATCATTCCTGATTCCTGATTCATCATTCCTGATTCCTGATTAATCACTCCTGATTCCTGATTCCTGATTCATCATTCCTGATTCATCATTCCTGATTTATCATTCCTGATTCATCATTCATCATTCCTGATTCATCATTCCTGATTCATCATTCCTGATTCCTGATTCCTGATTCATCATTCCTGATTCATCATTCCTGATTCATCATTCATCATTCCTGATTCATCATTCATCATTCCTGATTCATCATTCCTGATTCCTGATTCATCATTCCCGATTCCTGATTCATCATTCATCATTCCTTATACTGATTCCTGATTCGTCATTCCTGATTCATCATTCATCATTCCTGATTCATCATTCATCATTCCTGATTCATCATTCATCATTCCTGATTCATCATTCCTTATTCCTGATTCATCATTCCGGATTCCTGATTCATCATTCATCATTCCTGATTCATCATTCATCATTCCTGATTCATCATTCCTGATTCCTGATTCATCATTCCTGATTCCTGATTCCTGATTCCTGATTCATCATTCCTGATAACTGATTCCTGATTCATCATTCCTGATTCATCATTCCTGATTCATCATTCATCATTCCTGATTCATCATTCCTTATTCCTGATTCCTGATTCCTGATTCATCATTCATGATACCTGATTCCTGATTCATCATTTCTGATTCATCATTCCTGATTCATCATTCATCATTCCTGATTCATCATTCCTTATTCCTGATTCATCATTCCTGATTCCTGATTCAACATTCATCATTCCTGATTCATCATTCCTGATTCCTGATTCCTGATTCATCATTCCTGATTCCTGATTCATCATTCCTGAATCATCATTCCTGATTCATCATTCATCATTCCTGATTCATCATTCCCGATTCCTGATTCATCATTCATCATTCCTTATACTGATTCCTGATTCGTCATTCCTGATTCATCATTCATCATTCCTGATTCATCATTCATCATTCCTGATTCCTAATTCATTATTCCTGATTCATCATTCCTGATTCATCATTCATCATACCTGATTCATCATTCCTTATTCCTGATTCATCATTCCTGATTCCTGATTCATCATTCATCATTCCTGATTCGTCATTCATCATTCCTGATTCATCATTCTGATTCATCATTCCTGATTCCTGATTCATCATTCCTGATTCCTGATTCCTGATTCCTGATTCCTGATTCCTGATTCCTGATTCATCATTCATCATTCCTGATTCATCAATCCTGATTCCTGATTCCTGATTCATCATTCCTGATTCATCATTCCTGATTCCTGATTCATCATTCCTGATACATCATTCATCATTCCTGATTCATCATTCCTGATTCATCATTCCTGATTCATCATTCCTGACTCCTGATTCATCATTCCTGATTCTGATTCATCATTCATCATTCCTGATTCATCAATCCTCATTCCTGATTCATCATTCCTGATTCCTAAATGATCATTCCTCATTCCTGATTGATCATCGCTCATTCCTGATTCAACATTCCTGATTCCTGAATCATCATTCCTGATGAATGATGAATCAGGAATGATAAATGATGAATCAGGAATGATGAATCAGGAATGATGAATACTGATTAATCACTCCTGATTTCTGATTCCTGATTCATCATTCCTGATTCCTGATTCATCATTCCTGATTCATCATTCCTGATTCCTGATTCATCAATCCTGATTCCTGATTCATCATTCCTCATTCCTGATTCATCATTCCTCATTCCTGATTCATCATTCCTCATTCCTGAATGATCATTCCTCATTTCTGAATCATCATTCCTGATTCCTGATTCATCATTCCTGATTCCTGATTAATCACTCCTGATTCCTGATTCCTGATTCATCATTCCTGATTCATCATTCCAGATTCATCATTCCTGATTCATCATTCCTGATTCATCATTCCTGATTCCTGATTCCTGATTCATCATTCCTGATTCATCATTCCTGATTCATCATTCATCATTCCTGATTCATCATTCATCATTCCTGATTCATCATTCCTGATTCCTGATTCATCATTCCCGATTCCTGATTCATCATTCATCATTCCTTATACTGATTCCTGATTCGTCATTCCTGATTCATCATTCATCATTCCTGATTCATCATTCATCATTCCTGAATCATCATTCATCATTCCTGATTCATCATTCCTTATTCCTGATTCATCATTCCGGATTCCTGATTCATCATTCATCATTCCTGATTCATCATTCATCATTCCTGATTCATCATTCCTGATTCCTGATTCATCATTCCTGATTCCTGATTCCTGATTCCTGATTCATCATTCCTGATAACTGATTCCTGATTCATCATTCCTGATTCATCATTCCTGATTCATCATTCATCATTCCTGATTCATCATTCCTTATTCCTGATTCCTGATTCCTGATTCATCATTCATGATACCTGATTCCTGATTCATCATTTCTGATTCATCATTCCTGATTCATCATTCATCATTCCTGATTCATCATTCCTTATTCCTGATTCATCATTCCTGATTCCTGATTCAACATTCATCATTCCTGATTCATCATTCCTGATTCCTGATTCCTGATTCATCATTCCTGATTCCTGATTCATCATTCCTGAATCATCATTCCTGATTCATCATTCATCATTCCTGATTCATCATTCCCGATTCCTGATTCATCATTCATCATTCCTTATACTGATTCCTGATTCGTCATTCCTGATTCATCATTCATCATTCCTGATTCATCATTCATCATTCCTGATTCATCATTCATCATTCCTGATTCATCATTCCTTATTCCTGATTCATCATTCCGGATTCCTGATTCATCATTCATCATTCCTGATTCATCATTCATCATTCCTGATTCATCATTCCTGATTCCTGATTCATCATTCCTGATTCCTGATTCCTGATTCCTGATTCATCATTCCTGATAACTGATTCCTGATTCATCATTCCTGATTCATCATTCCTGATTCATCATTCATCATTCCTGATTCATCATTCCTTATTCCTGATTCCTGATTCCTGATTCATCATTCATGATACCTGATTCCTGATTCATCATTCCTGATTCATCATTCCTGATTCATCATTCATCATTCCTGATTCATCATTCCTTATTCCTGATTCATCATTCCTGATTCCTGATTCAACATTCATCATTCCTGATTCATCATTCCTGATTCCTGATTCCTGATTCATCATTCCTGATTCCTGATTCATCATTCCTGAATCATCATTCCTGATTCATCATTCATCATTCCTGATTCATCATTCCTGATTCCTGATTCATCATTTCTGATTCATCATTCATCATTCCTGATTCATCATTCATCATTCCTGACTCATCATTCCTGATTCCTGATTCCTGATTCATCATTCCTGATTCCTGATTCATCATTCATGATTCCTGATTCATCATTCCTGATTCCTGATTCATCATTCCTGATTCCTGATTCATCATTCCTGATTCATGATTCACCATTCCTGATTCCTGATTCATCATTCCTCTTTCCTGATTCATCATTCCTGATTCCTGATACATCATTCATCATTCCTGATTCATCATTCCTGATTCCTGATTCATCATTCCTGATTCCTGATTCATGATACCTGATTCATCATTCCTGATTCATCATTCCTGATTCATCATTCCTGATTCATCATTCATCATTCCTGATTCATCATTCCTGATTCCTGATTCATCATTCCTGATTCCTGATTCATCATTCCTTATTCCTGATTCATCATTCATCATTCCTGATTCATCATTCCTGAATCCTGATTCATCATTGTTGATTCCTGATTCATCATTCATCATTCCTGATTGATCATTCCTCATTCCTGATTCATCATTCCTGATTCCTGATTCATCATTCCTGATTCCTGATTCATCATTCCTGATTCCTGATTCCTGATTCATCATGCCTGATTCATCATTCCTGATTCATCATTCATCATTCCTTATACTGATTCCTGATTCGTCATTCCTGATTCATCATTCATCATTCCTGATTCATCATTCATCATTCCTGATTCATCATTCATCATTCCTGATTCATCATTCTTATTCCTGATTCATCATTCCGGATTCCTGATTCATCATTCATCATTCCTGATTCATCATTCATCATTCCTGATTCATCATTCCTGATTCCTGATTCATCATTCCTGATTCCTGATTCCTGATTCCTGATTCATCATTCCTGATAACTGATTCCTGATTCATCATTCCTGATTCATCATTCCTGATTCATCATTCATCATTCCTGATTCATCATTCCTTATTCCTGATTCCTGATTCCTGATTCATCATTCATGATACCTGATTCCTGATTCATCATTCCTGATTCATCATTCCTGATTCATCATTCCTGATTCATCATTCATCATTCCTGATTCATCATTCCTTATTCCTGATTCATCATTCCTGATTCCTGATTCAACATTCATCATTCCTGATTCATCATTCCTGATTCCTGATTCCTGATTCATCATTCCTGATTCCTGATTCATCATTCCTGAATCATCATTCCTGATTCATCATTCATCATTCCTGATTCCTGATTCATCATTTCTGATTCATCATTCATCATTCCTGATTCATCATTCATCATTCCTGACTCATCATTCCTGATTCCTGATTCCTGATTCATCATTCCTGATTCCTGATTCATCATTCATGATTCCTGATTCATCATTCCTGATTCCTGATTCATCATTCCTGATTCCTGATTCATCATTCCTGATTCATGATTCACCATTCCTGATTCCTGATTCATCATTCCTCTTTCCTGATTCATCATTCCTGATTCCTGATACATCATTCATCATTCCTGATTCATCATTCCTGATTCCTGATTCATCATTCCTGATTCCTGATTCATGATACCTGATTCATCATTCCTGATTCATCATCTGATCTCTGATTCATCATCTGATTCATCATTCCTGATTCATCATTCATCATTCCTGATTCATCATTCCTGATTCCTGATTCATCATTCCTGATTCCTGATTCATCATTCCTTATTCCTGATTCATCATTCATCATTCCTGATTCATCATTCCTGAATCCTGATTCATCATTGCTGATTCCTGATTCATCATTCATCATTCCTGATTGATCATTCCTCATTCCTGATTCATCATTCCTGATTCCTGATTCATCATTGCTGATTCCTGATTCATCATTCCTGATTCCTGATTCCTGATTCATCATTCCTGATTCCTGATTCCTGATTCATCATTCCTGATTCCTGATTCATCATTCATGATACCTGATTGCTGATTCATCATTCCTGATTCATCATTCCTCATTCATCATTCATCATTCCTGATTCATCATTCCTTATTCCTGATTCATCATTCCTGATTCCTGATTCAACATTCATCATTCTGATTCATCATTCCTGATTCCTGATTCATCATTCATCATTCCTGAATCATCATTCATCATTCCTGATTCGTCATTCATCATTCCTGATTCATCATTCCTGATTCATCATTCCTGATTCCTGATTCCTGATTCATGATTCACCATTCCTGATTCCTGATTCATCATTCCTCTTTCCTGATTCATCATTCCTGATTCCTGATACATCATTCATCATTCCTGATTCATCATTCCTGATTCCTGATTCATCATTCCTGATTCCTGATTCATCATTCCTGATTCATCATTCCTGATTCCTGATTCATCATTCCTGATTCCTAATTCATCATTCATCATTCCTGATTGATCATTCCTCATTCCTGATTCATCATTCCTCATTCCTGATTCATCATTCCTGATTCCTGATTGATCACTCCTCATTCCTGATTCATCATTCCTCATTCCTGATTCATCATTCCTGATTCATCATTCATCATTCCTGATTCATCATTCCTGATTCCTGATTCATCATTCCTGATTCCTGATTCATCATTCCTGATTCATCATTCCTGATTCATCATTCATCATTCCTGATTCATCATTCCTGATTCCTGATTCATCATTCCTGATTCCTGATTCATCATTCCTGATTCCTGATTCATCATTCATCATTCCTGATTCATCATTCCTGAATCCTGATTCATCATTGCTGATTCCTGATTCATCATTCATCATTCCTGATTGATCATTCCTCATTCCTGATTCATCATTCCTGATTCCTGATTCATCATTCCTGATTCCTAATTCATCATTCCTGATTCCTGATTCACCATTCCTGATTCCTGATTCATCATTCCTCTTTCCTGATTCATCATTCCTGATTCCGGATACATCATTCATCATTCCTGATTCATCATTCCTGATTCCTGATTCATCATTCCTGATTCATCATTCCTCATTCCTGATTCATCATTCCTGATTCCTGATTCATCATTTATCATTCCTGATTGATCATTCCTCATTCCTGATTCATCATTCCTGATTCCTGATTAATCACTCCTGATTCCTGATTCCTGATTCATCATTCCTGATTCATCAATCCTGATTCATCATTCATCATTCCTGATTCATCATTCCTGATTCCTGATTCATCATTCCTGATTCCTGATTCATCATTCATCATTCCTGATTCCTGATTCGTCATTCCTGATTCGTCATTCATCATTCCTGATTCATCATTCATCATTCCTGATTCTTTATTCTTTATTCCTGATTCATCATTCCGGATTCCTGATTCATCATTCATCATTCCTGATTCATCATTCCTGATTCCTGATTCTTTATTCTTTATTCCTGATTCATCATTCCGGATTCCTGATTCATCATTCATCATTCCTGATTCATCATTCCTGATCCCTGATTCATCATTGCTGATTCCTGATTCATCATTCATCATTCCTGATTCCTGATTTATCATTCCTGATTCATCAATCATCATTCCTGATTCATCATTCATCATTCCTGATTCCGGATTCATCATTCCTGATTCATCGTTCCTGATTCATCATTCCTGATTCATCATTCCTGATTCATCATTCCTGATTCATCATTCCTGATTCCTGACTCATCATTTATCATTCCTGATTCATCATTCTTTATTCCTGATTCATCATTCCTGATACCTGATTCATCATTCATCATTCCTGATTCATCATTCCTGATTCCTGATTCATCATTCCTGATTCCTGATTCATTATTCCTGATTCATCATTCCTGATTCATCATTCATCATACCTGATTCATCATTCCTTATTCCTGATTCATCATTCCTGATTCCTGATTCATCATTCATCATTCCTGATTCGTCATTCATCATTCCTGATTCATCATTCCTGATTCATCATTCCTGATTCCTGATTCCTGATTCCTGATTCCTGATTCCTGATTCCTGATTCCTGATTCCTGATTCCTGATTCCTGATTCCTGATTCCTGATTCCTGATTCCTGATTCCTGATTCCTGATTCCTGATTCCTGATTCCTGATTCCTGATTCCTGATTCCTGATTCATCATTCATCATTCCTGATTCATCAATCCTGATTCCTGATTCCTGATTCATCATTCCTGATTCATCATTCCTGATTCCTGATTCATCATTCATAGATTCCTGACCGCGAGCTAATCTTAAAAACGTTCAATGTGCCGTAAAAGTCTCAAACGGAGAGATTCCATCTTTCCAGCCAATTCATAGATTCCTCCTCGCGAGCTAATCTTAAAAACGTTCAGTGTGCCGTAAAAGTCTCAAACGGAGAGATTCCAT
>JAOWCC010000620.1:0-76622 GCA_030867875.1 Actinernus sp. WN-2022
ATCATTCATCATTCCTGATTCATCATTCCTGATTCATCATTCCTGATTCCTGATTCATCATTGCTGATTCCTGATTCATAATTCATCATTCCTGATTCCTGATTCATCATTCCTGATTGATCATTCCTCATTCCTGAGTGATCATTCCTCATTCCTGATTCATCATTCCTGATTCTTGATTCATCATTCCTGATTCCTGATTAATCACTCCTGATTCCTAATTCCTGATTCATCATTCCTGATTCATCATTCATCATTCCTGATTCATCATTCATCATTCCTGATTCATCATTCCTGATTCATCATTCCTGATTCCTGATTCATCATTGCTGATTCCTGATTCATAATTCATCATTCCTGATTCCTGATTCATCATTCCTGATTCATCATTCATCATTCCTGATTCATCATTCATCATTCCTGATTCCTGATTCATCATTCATCATTCCTGATTCATCATTCCTGATTCCTGATTCATCATTCCTGATTCCTGATTCCTGATTCATCATTCCCGATTCATCATTCATCATTCCTGATTCATCATTCATCATTCATGAATCATCATTCCTGATTCCTGATTCCTGATTCATCATTCCTGATTCATCATTCCTGATTCATCATTGCTGATTCCTGGTTCATCTTTGCTGATTCCTGATTCATCATTGCTGATTCCTGATTCATCATTCATCATTGCTGATTCATCATTCCTGATTCATCATTCCTGATTCATCATTCATCATTCCTGATTCATCATTCATCATTCCTGATTCATCATTCATCATTCCTGATTCCTGATTCATCATTCCTGATTCATCATTCATCATTCATCATTCCTGATTCATCATTCATCATTCCTGATTCATCATTGCTGATTCCTGATTCATCATTCATCATTCCTGATTCATCATTCCTGATTCCTGACTCATCATTCATCATTCCTGATTCCTGATTCCTGATTCATCATTCCCGATTCATCATTCATCATTCCTGATTCATCATTCCTGATTCCTGATTCCTGATTCATCATTCATCATTCCTGATTCATCATTCCTCATTCCTGATTCATCATTCCTGATTCCTGATTGATCATTCCTCATTCCTGATTGATCATTCCTCATTCCTGATTCATCATTCCTGATTCTTGATTCATCATTCCTGATTCCTGATTAATCACTCCTGATTCCTAATTCCTGATTCATCATTCCTGATTCATCATTCATCATTCCTGATTCATCATTCATCATTCCTGATTCATCATTCCTGATTCATCATTCCTGATTCCTGATTCATCATTGCTGATTCCTGATTCATAATTCATCATTCCTGATTCCTGATTCATCATTCCTGATTCATCATTCATCATTCCTGATTCATCATTCATCATTCCTGATTCCTGATTCATCATTCATCATTCCTGATTCATCATTCCTGATTCCTGATTCATCATTCCTGATTCCTGATTCCTGATTCATCATTCCCGATTCATCATTCATCATTCCTGATTCATCATTCCTGATTCCTGATTCCTGATTCATCATTCATCATTCCTGATTCATTATTCCTCATTCCTGATTCATCATTCCTGATTCCTGATTGATCATTCCTCATTCCTGATTGATCATTCCTCATTCCTGATTCATCATTCCTGATTCTTGATTCATCATTCCTGATTCCTGATTAATCACTCCTGATTCCTAATTCCTGATTCATCATTCCTGATTCATCATTCATCATTCCTGATTCATCATTCATCATTCCTGATTCTTCATTCCTGATTCATCATTCCTGATTCCTGATTCATCATTGCTGATTCCTGATTCATAATTCATCATTCCTGATTCCTGATTCATCATTCCTGATTCATCATTCATCATTCCTGAATCATCATTCCTGATTCCTGATTCCTGATTCATCATTCCTGATTCATCATTCCTGATTCATCATTCCTGATTCCTGATTCATCATTGCTGATTCCTGATTCATCATTCATCATTGCTGATTCATCATTCCTGATTCATCATTCCTGATTCATCATTCATCATTCCTGATTCATCATTCCTGATTCCTGATTCCTGATTCATCATTCCTGATTCATCATTCCTGATTTCTGATTCATCATTCATCATTCCTGATTCCTGATTCATCATTCCTGATTCATCATTCCTGATCCATCATTCATCATTCCTGATTCACCATTCCGGATTCCTGATTCATCATTGCTGATTCCTGATTCATCATTCATCATTGCTGATTCCTGATTCATCATTCATCATTCATGATTCCTGATTCATCATTCCTGAGTCATCATTCATCATTCCTGATTCCTGATTCATCATTCCTGATTCATCATTCATAATTCCTGATTCATCATTCCTGATTCCTGATTCATCATTCCTGATTCCTGATTCATCATTCCTGATTCATCATTCCTGATTCATCAATCCTGATTCCTGATTGATCATTCCTCATTCCTGATTGATCATTCCTCATTCCTGATTGATCATTCCTCATTCCTGATTCATCATTCCTGATTCTTGATTCATCATTCCTGATTCCTGATTAATCACTCCTGATTCCTGATTCATCATTCATCATTCCTGATTCCTGATTCATCATTCCTGATTCATCATTCATCATTCCTGATTCATCATTCATCATTCCTGATTCATCATTGCTGATTCCTGATTCATCATTCATCATTCCTGATTCATCATTGCTGATTCCTGATTCATCATTCATCATTCCTGATTCATCATTCATCATTCCTGATTCATCATTCCTGATTCCTGACTCATCATTCATCATTCCTGATTCATCATTCCTTATTCCTGATTCATCATTCCTGATTCCTGATTCATCATTCATCATTCCTGATTCATCATTCCTGATTCCTGATTCATCATTCCTGATTCCTGATTCCTGATTCATCATTCCCGATTCATCATTCATCATTCCTGATTCATCATTCCTGATTCCTGATTCCTGATTCATCATTCATCATTCCTGATTCATCATTCCTCATTCCTGAGTCATCATTCCTGATTCCTGATTGATCATTCCTCATTCCTGATTGATCATTCCTCATTCCTGATTGATCATTCCTGATTCTTGATTCATCATTCCTCATTCCTGATTAATCATTCCTGATTCATCATTCCTGATTCATCATTCATCATTCCTGATTCATCATTCATCATTCCTGATTCATCATACCTGATTCATCATTCCTGATTCCTGATTCATCATTGCTGATTCCTGATTCATAATTCATCATTCCTGATTCCTGATTCATCATTCCTGATTCATCATTCATCATTCATGAATCATCATTCCTGATTCCTGATTCCTGATTCATCATTCCTGATTCATCATTCCTGATTCATCATTGCTGATTCCTGGTTCATCTTTGCTGATTCCTGATTCATCATTGCTGATTCCTGATTCATCATTCATCATTGCTGATTCATCATTCCTGATTCATCATTCCTGATTCATCATTCATCATTCCTGATTCATCATTCATCATTCCTGATTCATCATTCATCATTCCTGATTCCTGATTCATCATTCCTGATTCATCATTCATCATTCATCATTCCTGATTCATCATTCATCATTCCTGATTCATCATTGCTGATTCCTGATTCATCATTCATCATTCCTGATTCATCATTCCTGATTCCTGACTCATCATTCATCATTCCTGATTCCTGATTCCTGATTCATCATTCCCGATTCATCATTCATCATTCCTGATTCATCATTCCTGATTCCTGATTCCTGATTCATCATTCATCATTCCTGATTCATCATTCCTCATTCCTGATTCATCATTCCTGATTCCTGATTGATCATTCCTCATTCCTGATTGATCATTCCTCATTCCTGATTCATCATTCCTGATTCTTGATTCATCATTCCTGATTCCTGATTAATCACTCCTGATTCCTAATTCCTGATTCATCATTCCTGATTCATCATTCATCATTCCTGATTCATCATTCATCATTCCTGATTCATCATTCCTGATTCATCATTCCTGATTCCTGATTCATCATTGCTGATTCCTGATTCATAATTCATCATTCCTGATTCCTGATTCATCATTCCTGATTGATCATTCCTCATTCCTGATTGATCATTCCTCATTCCTGATTCATCATTCCTGATTCTTGATTCATCATTCCTGATTCCTGATTAATCACTCCTGATTCCTAATTCCTGATTCATCATTCCTGATTCATCATTCATCATTCCTGATTCATCATTCATCATTCCTGATTCATCATTCCTGATTCATCATTCCTGATTCCTGATTCATCATTGCTGATTCCTGATTCATAATTCATCATTCCTGATTCCTGATTCATCATTCCTGATTCATCATTCATCATTCCTGATTCATCATTCATCATTCCTGATTCCTGATTCATCATTCATCATTCCTGATTCATCATTCCTGATTCCTGATTCATCATTCCTGATTCCTGATTCCTGATTCATCATTCCCGATTCATCATTCATCATTCCTGATTCATCATTCCTGATTCCTGATTCCTGATTCATCATTCATCATTCCTGATTCATTATTCCTCATTCCTGATTCATCATTCCTGATTCCTGATTGATCATTCCTCATTCCTGATTGATCATTCCTCATTCCTGATTCATCATTCCTGATTCTTGATTCATCATTCCTGATTCCTGATTAATCACTCCTGATTCCTAATTCCTGATTCATCATTCCTGATTCATCATTCATCATTCCTGATTCATCATTCATCATTCCTGATTCTTCATTCCTGATTCATCATTCCTGATTCCTGATTCATCATTGCTGATTCCTGATTCATAATTCATCATTCCTGATTCCTGATTCATCATTCCTGATTCATCATTCATCATTCCTGAATCATCATTCCTGATTCCTGATTCCTGATTCATCATTCCTGATTCATCATTCCTGATTCATCATTCCTGATTCCTGATTCATCATTGCTGATTCCTGATTCATCATTCATCATTGCTGATTCATCATTCCTGATTCATCATTCCTGATTCATCATTCATCATTCCTGATTCATCATTCCTGATTCCTGATTCCTGATTCATCATTCCTGATTCATCATTCCTGATTTCTGATTCATCATTCATCATTCCTGATTCCTGATTCATCATTCCTGATTCATCATTCCTGATCCATCATTCATCATTCCTGATTCACCATTCCGGATTCCTGATTCATCATTGCTGATTCCTGATTCATCATTCATCATTGCTGATTCCTGATTCATCATTCATCATTCATGATTCCTGATTCATCATTCCTGAGTCATCATTCATCATTCCTGATTCCTGATTCATCATTCCTGATTCATCATTCATAATTCCTGATTCATCATTCCTGATTCCTGATTCATCATTCCTGATTCCTGATTCATCATTCCTGATTCATCATTCCTGATTCATCAATCCTGATTCCTGATTGATCATTCCTCATTCCTGATTGATCATTCCTCATTCCTGATTGATCATTCCTCATTCCTGATTCATCATTCCTGATTCTTGATTCATCATTCCTGATTCCTGATTAATCACTCCTGATTCCTGATTCCTGATTCATCATTCCTGATTCATCAATCCTGATTCATCATTCATCATTCCTGATTCATCATTGCTGATTCCTGATTCATCATTGCTGATTCCTGATTCATCATTCATCATTCCTGATTCCTGATTCATCATTCCTGATTCATCATTCATCATTCCTGATTCATCATTCATCATTCCTGATTCATCATTGCTGATTCCTGATTCATCATTCATCATTCCTGATTCATCATTGCTGATTCCTGATTCATCATTCATCATTCCTGATTCATCATTCATCATTCCTGATTCATCATTCCTGATTCCTGACTCATCATTCATCATTCCTGATTCATCATTCCTTATTCCTGATTCATCATTCCTGATTCCTGATTCATCATTCATCATTCCTGATTCATCATTCCTGATTCCTGATTCATCATTCCTGATTCCTGATTCCTGATTCATCATTCCCGATTCATCATTCATCATTCCTGATTCATCATTCCTGATTCCTGATTCCTGATTCATCATTCATCATTCCTGATTCATCATTCCTCATTCCTGAGTCATCATTCCTGATTCCTGATTGATCATTCCTCATTCCTGATTGATCATTCCTCATTCCTGATTCATCATTCCTGATTCTTGATTCATCATTCCTCATTCCTGATTAATCATTCCTGATTCATCATTCCTGATTCATCATTCATCATTCCTGATTCATCATTCATCATTCCTGATTCATCATACCTGATTCATCATTCCTGATTCCTGATTCATCATTGCTGATTCCTGATTCATAATTCATCATTCCTGATTCCTGATTCATCATTCCTGATTCATCATTCATCATTCATGAATCATCATTCCTGATTCCTGATTCCTGATTCATCATTCCTGATTCATCATTCCTGATTCATCATTGCTGATTCCTGGTTCATCTTTGCTGATTCCTGATTCATCATTGCTGATTCCTGATTCATCATTCATCATTGCTGATTCATCATTCCTGATTCATCATTCCTGATTCATCATTCATCATTCCTGATTCATCATTCATCATTCCTGATTCATCATTCATCATTCCTGATTCCTGATTCATCATTCCTGATTCATCATTCATCATTCATCATTCCTGATTCATCATTCATCATTCCTGATTCATCATTGCTGATTCCTGATTCATCATTCATCATTCCTGATTCATCATTCCTGATTCCTGACTCATCATTCATCATTCCTGATTCCTGATTCCTGATTCATCATTCCCGATTCATCATTCATCATTCCTGATTCATCATTCCTGATTCCTGATTCCTGATTCATCATTCATCATTCCTGATTCATCATTCCTCATTCCTGATTCATCATTCCTGATTCCTGATTGATCATTCCTCATTCCTGATTGATCATTCCTCATTCCTGATTCATCATTCCTGATTCTTGATTCATCATTCCTGATTCCTGATTAATCACTCCTGATTCCTAATTCCTGATTCATCATTCCTGATTCATCATTCATCATTCCTGATTCATCATTCATCATTCCTGATTCATCATTCCTGATTCATCATTCCTGATTCCTGATTCATCATTGCTGATTCCTGATTCATAATTCATCATTCCTGATTCCTGATTCATCATTCCTGATTCATCATTCATCATTCCTGATTCATCATTCATCATTCCTGAATCATCATTCCTGATTCCTGATTCCTGATTCATCATTCCTGATTCATCATTCCTGATTCATCATTCCTGATTCCTGATTCATCATTGCTGATTCCTGATTCATCATTCATCATTGCTGATTCATCATTCCTGATTCATCATTCCTGATTCATCATTCATCATTCCTGATTCATCATTCCTGATTCCTGATTCCTGATTCATCATTCCTGATTCATCATTCCTGATTTCTGATTCATCATTCATCATTCCTGATTCCTGATTCATCATTCCTGATTCATCATTCCTGATCCATCATTCATCATTCCTGATTCACCATTCCGGATTCCTGATTCATCATTGCTGATTCCTGATTCATCATTCATCATTGCTGATTCCTGATTCATCATTCATCATTCATGATTCCTGATTCATCATTCCTGAGTCATCATTCATCATTCCTGATTCCTGATTCATCATTCCTGATTCATCATTCATAATTCCTGAATCATCATTCCTGATTCATCATTCCTGATTCCTGATTCATCATTCCTGATTCATCATTCCTGATTCATCAATCCTGATTCCTGATTGATCATTCCTCATTCCTGATTGATCATTCCTCATTCCTGATTCATCATTCCTGATTCCTGATTCATCATTCCTGATTCCTGATTAATCACTCCTGATTCCTGATTCCTGATTCCTGATTCATCATTCCTGATTCATCATTCCTGATTCCTGATTCATCATTGCTGATTCCTGATTCATCGTTCATCATTCCTAATTCCTGATTCATCATTCCTGATTCATCATTCATCATTCCTGATTGATCATTGCTGATTCCTGATTCATCATTCCTGATTCCTGATTCATCATTCCTGATTGCTGATTCATCATTCCTGATGCATCATTCCTGATTCATCATTCCTGATTCCTGTTTCATTATTCCTGATTCCTGATTCACCATTCCTGATTCCTGATTCGTCATTCCTCTTTCCTGATTCATCAGTCCTGATTCCTGATACATCATTCATCATTCCTGATTCATCATTCCTGATTCCTGATTCATCATTCCTGATTCCTGATTCATCATTCATCATTCCTGATTCATCATTCTCATTCCTGATTCATCATTCCTCATTCCTGATTGATCATTCCTCATTCCTGATTGATCATTCCTCATTCCTGATTCATCATTCCTGATTCTTGATTCATCATTCCTGATTCCTGATTAATCACTCCTGATTCCTGATTCCTGATTCATCATTCCTGATTCATCAATCCTGATTCATCATTGATCATTCCTGATTCATCATTCCTGATTCCTGATTCATCATTGCTGATTCCTGATTCATCATTCATCATTCCTGATTCCTGATTCATCATTCCTGATTCATCATTCATCATTCCTGATTCATCATTCATCATTCCTGATTCATCATTGCTGATTCCTGATTCATCATTCATCATTCCTGATTCCTGATTCATCATTCATCATTCCTGATTCATCATTCATCATTCCTGATTCATCATTCCTGATTCCTGACTCATCATTCATCATTCCTGATTCATCATTCCTTATTCCTGATTCATCATTCCTGATTCCTGATTCATGATTCACCATTCCTGATTCCTGATTCGTCATTCCTCTTTCCTGATTCATCATTCCTGATTCCTGATATATCATTCATCATTCCTGATTCATCATTCCTGATTCCTGATTCATCATTCCTGATTCCTGATTCATCATTCATCTATCCTGATTCATCATTCCTCATTCCTGATTCATCATTCCTCATTCCTGATTCATCATTCCTCATTGCTGATTGATCATTCCTCATTCCTGATTCATCATTCCTGATTCTTGATTCATCATTCCTGATTCCTGATTAATCACTCCTGATTCCTGATTCCTGATTCATCATTCCTGATTCATCAATCCTGATTCATCATTCATCATTCCTGATTCATCATTCCTGATTCCTGATTCATCATTGCTGATTCCTGATTCATCATTCATCATTCCTGATTCATCATTCCTGATTCATCATTCATCATTCCTGATTCATCATTCCTGATTCATCATTGCTGATTCCTGATTCATCATTCATCATTCCTGATTCATCATTGCTGATTCCTGATTCATCATTCATCATTCCTGATTCATCATTCATCATTCCTGATTCATCATTCCTGATTCCTGACTCATCATTCATCATTCCTGATTCATCATTCCTTATTCCTTATTCATCATTCCTGATTCCTGATTCATCATTCATCATTCCTGATTCATCATTCCTGATTCCTGATTCATCATTCCTGATTCCTGATTCCTGATTCATCATTCCCGATTCATCATTCATCATTCCTGATTCATCATTCCTGATTCCTGATTCCTGATTCATCATTCATCATTCCTGATTCATCATTCCTCATTCCTGATTCATCATTCCTGATTCCTGATTGATCATTCCTCATTCCTGATTGATCATTCCTCATTCCTGATTCATCATTCCTGATTCTTGATTCATCATTCCTGATTCGTGATTAATCACTCCTGATTCCTAATTCCTGATTCATCATTCCTGATTCATCATTCATCATTCCTGATTCATCATTCATCATTCCTGATTCATCATTCCTGATTCATCATTCCTGATTCCTGATTCATCATTGCTGATTCCTGATTCATAATTCATCATTCCTGATTCCTGATTCATCATTCCTGATTCATCATTCATCATTCCTGATTCATCATTCCTGATTCCTGATTCCTGATTCATCATTCCTGATTCATCATTCCTGATTTCTGATTCATCATTCATCATTCCTGATTCCTGATTCATCATTCCTGATTCATCATTCCTGATCCATCATTCATCATTCCTGATTCATCATTCCGGATTCCTGATTCATCATTGCTGATTCCTGATTCATCATTCATCATTGCTGATTCCTGATTCATCATTCATCATTCATGATTCCTGATTCATCATTCCTGATTCATCATTCATCATTCCTGATTCCTGATTCATCATTCCTGATTCATCATTCATAATTCCTGAATCATCATTCCTGATTCCTGATTCATCATTCCTGATTCCTGATTCATCATTCCTGATTCACCATTCCTGATTCATCAATCCTGATTCCTGATTGATCATTCCTCATTCCTGATTGATCATTCCTGATTCCTGATTCATCATTCCTGATTCCTGATTCATCATTCCTGATTCCTGATTAATCACTCCTGATTCCTGATTCATGATTCCTGATTCATCATTCCTGGTTCATCATTCCTGATTCCTGATTCATCATTGCTGATTCCTGATTCATCGTTCATCATTCCTAATTCCTGATTCATCATTCCTGATTCATCATTCATCATTCCTGATTGATCATTGCTGATTCCTGATTCATCATTCCTGATTCCTGATTCATCATTCCTGATTGCTGATTCATCATTCCTGATGCATCATTCCTGATTCATCATTCCTGATTCCTGTTTCATTATTCCTGATTCCTGATTCATCATTCCTGATTCATGATTCACCATTCCTGATTCCTGATTCGTCATTCCTCTTTCCTGATTCATCAGTCCTGATTCCTGATACATCATTCATCATTCCTGATTCATCATTCCTGATTCCTGATTCATCATTCCTGATTCCTGATTCATCATTCATCATTCCTGATTCATCACTCCTGATTCCTGATTCCTGATTCATCATTGCTGATTCCTGATTCATCATTCATCATTCCTGATTCCTGATTCATCATTCCTGATTCATCATTCATCATTCCTGATTCATCATTCATCATTCCTGATTCATCATTGCTGATTCCTGATTCATCATTCATCATTTCTGATTCCTGATTCATCATTCATCATTCCTGATTCATCATTCATCATTCCTGATTCATCATTCCTGATTCCTGACTCATCATTCATCATTCCTGATTCATCATTCCTTATTCCTGATTCATCATTCCTGATTCCTGATTCATGATTCACCATTCCTGATTCCTGATTCGTCATTCCTCTTTCCTGATTCATCATTCCTGATTCCTGATATATCATTCATCATTCCTGATTCATCATTCCTGATTCCTGATTCATCATTCCTGATTCCTGATTCATCATTCATCTATCCTGATTCATCATTCCTCATTCCTGATTCATCATTCCTCATTCCTGATTCATCATTCCTCATTGCTGATTGATCATTCCTCATTCCTGATTCATCATTCCTGATTCTTGATTCATCATTCCTGATTCCTGATTAATCACTCCTGATTCCTGATTCCTGATTCATCATTCCTGATTCATCAATCCTGATTCATCATTCATCATTCCTGATTCATCATTCCTGATTCCTGATTCATCATTGCTGATTCCTGATTCATCATTCATCATTCCTGATTCCTGATTCATCATTCCTGATTCATCATTCATCATTCCTGATTCATCATTCATCATTCCTGATTCATCATTGCTGATTCCTGATTCATCATTCATCATTCCTGATTCATCATTGCTGATTCCTGATTCATCATTCATCATTCCTGATTCATCATTCATCATTCCTGATTCATCATTCCTGATTCCTGACTCATCATTCATCATTCCTGATTCATCATTCCTTATTCCTTATTCATCATTCCTGATTCCTGATTCATCATTCATCATTCCTGATTCATCATTCCTGATTCCTGATTCATCATTCCTGATTCCTGATTCCTGATTCATCATTCCCGATTCATCATTCATCATTCCTGATTCATCATTCCTGATTCCTGATTCCTGATTCATCATTCATCATTCCTGATTCATCATTCCTCATTCCTTATTCATCATTCTTGATTCCTGATTGATCATTCCTCATTCCTGATTGATCATTCCTCATTCCTGATTCATCATTCCTGATTCTTGATTCATCATTCCTGATTCCTGATTAACCACTCCTGATTCCTAATTCCTGATTCATCATTCCTGATTCATCATTCATCATTCCTGATTCATCATTCATCATTCCTGATTCATCATTCCTGATTCATCATTCCTGATTCCTGATTCATCATTGCTGATTCCTGATTCATAATTCATCATTCCTGATTCCTGATTCATCATTCCTGATTCATCATTCATCATTCCTGAATCATCATTCCTGATTCCTGATTCCTGATTCATCATTCCTGATTCATCATTCCTGATTCATCATTCCTGATTCATCATTCATCATTCCTGATTCATCATTCATCATTCCTGATTCATCATTCCTGATTCCTGACTCATCATTCATCATTCCTGATTCATCATTCCTTATTCCTGATTCATCATTCCTGATTCCTGATTCATGATTCACCATTCCTGATTCCTGATTCGTCATTCCTCTTTCCTGATTCATCATTCCTGATTCCTGATATATCATTCATCATTCCTGATTCATCATTCCTGATTCCTGATTCATCATTCCTGATTCCTGATTCATCATTCATCATTCCTGATTCATCATTCCTCATTCCTGATTCATCATTCCTCATTCCTGATTCATCATCCCTCATTCCTGATTGATCATTCCTCATTCCTAATTCATCATTCCTGATTCTTGATTCATCATTCCTGATTCCTGATTAATCACTCCTGATTGCTGATTCCTGATTCATCATTCCTGATTCATCAATCCTGATTCATCATTCATCATTCCTGATTCATCATTGCTGATTCCTGATTCATCATTCATCATTCCTGATTCATCATTGCTGATTCCTGATTCATCATTCATCATTCCTGATTCATCATTCATCATTCCTGATTCATCATTCCTGATTCCTGACTCATCATTCATCATTCCTGATTCATCATTCCTTATTCCTGATTCATCATTCCTGATTCCTGATTCATCATTCATCATTCCTGATTCATCATTCCTGATTCCTGATTCATCATTCCTGATTCCTGATTCCTGATTCATCATTCCCGATTCATCATTCATCATTCCTGATTCATCATTCCTGATTCCTGATTCCTGATTCATCATTCCCGATTCATCATTCATCATTCCTGATTCATCATTCCTGATTCCTGATTCCTGATTCATCATTCATCATTCCTGATTCATCATTCCTCATTCCTGAGTCATCATTCCTGATTCCTGATTGATCATTCCTCATTCCTGATTGATCATTCCTCATTCCTGATTCATCATTCCTGATTCTTGATTCATCATTCCTCATTCCTGATTAATCACTCCTGATTCCTAATTCCTGATTCATCATTCCTGATTCATCATTCATCATTCCTGATTCATCATTCATCATTCCTGATTCATCATACCTGATTCATCATTCCTGATTCCTGATTCATCATTGCTGATTCCTGATTCATAATTCATCATTCCTGATTCCTGATTCATCATTCCTGATTCATCATTCATCATTCCTGAATCATCATTCCTGATTCCTGATTCCTGATTCATCATTCCTGATTCATCATTCCTGATTCATCATTCCTGATTCCTGATTCATCATTGCTGATTCCTGATTCATCATTGCTGATTCCTGATTCCTGATTCATCATTCCTGATTCATCATTCCTGATTTCTGATTCATCATTCATCATTCCTGGATCCTGATTCATCATTCCTGATTCATCATTCCTGATCCATCATTCATCATTCCTGATTCATCATTCCTGATTCCTGATTCATCACTGCTGATTCCTGATTCATCATTCATCATTGCTGATTCCTGATTCCTGATTCATCATTCCTGATTCATCATTCCTGATTTCTGATTCATCATTCATCATTCCTGGATCCTGATTCATCATTCCTGATTCATCATTCCTGATCCATCATTCCTCATTGCTGATTGATCATTCCTCATTCCTGATTCATGATTCCTGATTCTTGATTCATCATTCCTGATTCCTGATTAATCACTCCTGATTCCTGATTTCTGATTCATCATTCCTGATTCATCAATCCTGATTCATCATTCATCATTCCTGATTCATCATTCCTGATTCCTGATTCATCATTGCTGATTCCTGATTCATCATTCATCATTCCTGATTCCTGATTCATCATTCCTGATTCATCATTCATCATTCATCATTCCTGATTCATCATTCATCATTCCTGATTCATCATTGCTGATTCCTGATTCATCATTCATCATTCCTGATTCATCATTGCTGATTCCTGATTCATCATTCATCATTCCTGATTCATCATTCATCATTCCTGATTTATCATTCCTGATTCCTGACTCATCATTCATCATTCCTGATTCATCATTCCTTATTCCTTATTCATCATTCCTGATTCCTGATTCATCATTCATCATTCCTGATTCATCATTCCTGATTCCTGATTCATCATTCCTGATTCCTGATTCCTGATTCATCATTCCCGATTCATCATTCATCATTCCTGATTCATCATTCCTGATTCCTGATTCCTGATTCCTGATTCATCATTGCTGATTCCTGATTCATAATTCATCATTCCTGATTCCTGATTCATCATTCCTGATTCATCATTCATCATTCCTGATTCATCATTCATCATTCCTGAATCATCATTCCTGATTCCTGATTCCTGATTCATCATTCCTGATTCATCATTCCTGATTCATCATTCCTGATTCCTGATTCATCATTGCTGATTCCTGATTCATCATTCATCATTGCTGATTCATCATTCCTGATTCATCATTCCTGATTCATCATTCATCATTCCTGATTCATCATTCCTGATTCCTGATTCCTGATTCATCATTCATGATTCATCATTCCTGATTTCTGATTCATCATTCATCATTCCTGATTCCTGATTCATCATTCCTGATTCATCATTCCTGATCCATCATTCCTCATTCCTGATTCATCATTCCTGATTCTTGATTCATCATTCCTGATTCCTGATTAATCACTCCTGATTGCTGATTCCTGATTCATCATTCCTGATTCATCAATCCTGATTCATCATTCATCATTCCTGATTCATCATTCCTGATTCCTGATTCATCATTGCTGATTCCTGATTCATCATTCATCATTCCTGATTCCTGATTCATCATTCCTGATTCATCATTCATCATTCCTGATTCATCATTCATCATTCCTGATTCATCATTGCTGATTCCTGATTCATCATTCATCATTCCTGATTCATCATTGCTGATTCCTGATTCATCATTCATCATTCCTGATTCATCATTCATCATTCCTGATTCATCATTCCTGATTCCTGACTCATCATTCATCATTCCTGATTCATCATTCCTTATTCCTGATTCATCATTCCTGATTCCTGATTCATCATTCATCATTCCTGATTCATCATTCCTGATTCCTGATTCATCATTCCTGATTCCTGATTCCTGATTCATCATTCCCGATTCATCATTCATCATTCCTGATTCATCATTCCTGATTCCTGATTCCTGATTCATCATTCCCGATTCATCATTCATCATTCCTGATTCATCATTCCTGATTCCTGATTCCTGATTCATCATTCATCATTCATCATTCCTGATTCATCATTCCTCATTCCTGAGTCATCATTCCTGATTCCTGATTGATCATTCCTCATTCCTGAATGATCATTCCTCATTCCTGATTCATCATTCCTGATTCTTGATTCATCATTCCTCATTCCTGATTAATCACTCCTGATTCCTAATTCCTGATTCATCATTCCTGATTCATCATTCATCATTCCTGATTCATCATTCATCATTCCTGATTCATCATACCTGATTCATCATTCCTGATTCCTGATTCATCATTGCTGATTCCTGATTCATAATTCATCATTCCTGATTCCTGATTCATCATTCCTGATTCATCATTCATCATTCCTGAATCATCATTCCTGATTCCTGATTCCTGATTCATCATTCCTGATTCATCATTCCTGATTCATCATTCCTGATTCCTGATTCATCATTGCTGATTCCTGATTCATCATTGCTGATTCCTGATTCCTGATTCATCATTCCTGATTCATCATTCCTGATTTCTGATTCATCATTCATCATTCCTGGATCCTGATTCATCATTCCTGATTCATCATTCCTGATCCATCATTCATCATTCCTGATTCATCATTCCTGATTCCTGATTCATCACTGCTGATTCCTGATTCATCATTCATCATTGCTGATTCCTGATTCCTGATTCATCATTCCTGATTCATCATTCCTGATTTCTGATTCATCATTCATCATTCCTGGATCCTGATTCATCATTCCTGATTCATCATTCCTGATCCATCATTCCTCATTGCTGATTGATCATTCCTCATTCCTGATTCATGATTCCTGATTCTTGATTCATCATTCCTGATTCCTGATTAATCACTCCTGATTCCTGATTTCTGATTCATCATTCCTGATTCATCAATCCTGATTCATCATTCATCATTCCTGATTCATCATTCCTGATTCCTGATTCATCATTGCTGATTCCTGATTCATCATTCATCATTCCTGATTCCTGATTCATCATTCCTGATTCATCATTCATCATTCATCATTCCTGATTCATCATTCATCATTCCTGATTCATCATTGCTGATTCCTGATTCATCATTCATCATTCCTGATTCATCATTGCTGATTCCTGATTCGTCATTCATCATTCCTGATTCATCATTCATCATTCCTGATTTATCATTCCTGATTCCTGACTCATCATTCATCATTCCTGATTCATCATTCCTTATTCCTTATTCATCATTCCTGATTCCTGATTCATCATTCATCATTCCTGATTCATCATTCCTGATTCCTGATTCATCATTCCTGATTCCTGATTCCTGATTCATCATTCCCGATTCATCATTCATCATTCCTGATTCATCATTCCTGATTCCTGATTCCTGATTCCTGATTCATCATTGCTGATTCCTGATTCATAATTCATCATTCCTGATTCCTGATTCATCATTCCTGATTCATCATTCATCATTCCTGATTCATCATTCATCATTCCTGAATCATCATTCCTGATTCCTGATTCCTGATTCATCATTCCTGATTCATCATTCCTGATTCATCATTCCTGATTCCTGATTCATCATTGCTGATTCCTGATTCATCATTCATCATTGCTGATTCATCATTCCTGATTCATCATTCCTGATTCATCATTCATCATTCCTGATTCATCATTCCTGATTCCTGATTCCTGATTCATCATTCCTGATTCATCATTCCTGATTTCTGATTCATCATTCATCATTCCTGATTCCTGATTCATCATTCCTGATTCATCATTCCTGATCCATCATTCATCATTCCTGATTCATCATTCCGGATTCCTGATTCATCATTGCTGATTCCTGATTCATCATTCATCATTGCTGATTCCTGATTCATCATTCATCATTCATGATTCCTGATTCGTCATTCCTGATTCATCATTCATCATTCCTGATTCCTGATTCATCATTCCTGATTCATCATTCATAATTCCTGAATCATCATTCCTGATTCCTGATTCATCATTCCTGATTCCTGATTCATCATTCCTGATTCATCATTCCTGATTCATCAATCCTGATTCCTGATTGATCATTCCTCATTCCTGATTGATCATTCCTCATTCCTGATTCATCATTCCTGATTCCTGATTCATCATTCCTGATTCCTGATTAATCACTCCTGATTCCTGATTCCTGATTCCTGATTCATCATTCCTGATTCATCATTCCTGATTCCTGATTCATCATTGCTGATTCCTGATTCATCGTTCATCATTCCTAATTCCTGATTCATCATTCCTGATTGATCATTCATCATTCCTGATTGATCATTGCTGATTCCTGATTCATCATTCCTGATTCCTGATTCATCATTCCTGATTGCTGATTCATCATTCCTGATGCATCATTCCTGATTCATCATTCCTGATTCCTGTTTCATTATTCCTGATTCCTGATTCATCATTCCTGATTCATGATTCACCATTCCTGATTCCTGATTCGTCATTCCTCTTTCCTGATTCATCAGTCCTGATTCCTGATACATCATTCATCATTCCTGATTCATCATTCCTGATTCCTGATTCATCATTCCTGATTCCTGATTCATCATTCATCATTCCTGATTCATCATTCCTCATTCCTGATTCATCATTCCTCATTCCTGATTGATCATTCCTCATTCCTGATTCATCATTCCTCATTCCTGATTCATCATTCCTGATTCTTGATTCATCATTCCTGATTCCTGATTAATCACTCCTGATTCCTGATTCCTGATTCATCATTCCTGATTCATCAATCCTGATTCATCATTGATCATTCCTGATTCATCATTCCTGATTCCTGATTCATCATTGCTGATTCCTGATTCATCATTCATCATTACTGATTCCTGATTCATCATTCCTGATTCATCATTCATCATTCCTGATTCATCATTCATCATTCCTGATTCATCATTGCTGATTCCTGATTCATCATTCATCATTCCTGATTCCTGATTCATCATTCATCATTCCTGATTCATCATTCCTGATTCCTGACTCATCATTCATCATTCCTGATTCATCATTCCTTATTCCTGATTCATCATTCCTGATTCCTGATTCATGATTCACCATTCCTGATTCCTGATTCGTCATTCCTCCTTCCTGATTCATCATTCCTGATTCCTGATATATCATTCATCATTCCTGATTCATCATTCCTGATTCCTGATTCATCATTCCTGATTCCTGATTCATCATTCATCTATCCTGATTCATCATTCCTCATTCCTGATTCATCATTCCTCATTCCTGATTCATCATTCCTCATTGCTGATTGATCATTCCTCATTCCTGATTCATCATTCCTGATTCTTGATTCATCATTCCTGATTCCTGATTAATCACTCCTGATTCCTGATTCCTGATTCATCATTCCTGATTCATCAATCCTGATTCATCATTCATCATTCCTGATTCATCATTCCTGATTCCTGATTCATCATTGCTGATTCCTGATTCATCATTCATCATTCCTGATTCCTGATTCATCATTCCTGATTCATCATTCATCATTCCTGATTCATCATTCATCATTCCTGATTCATCATTGCTGATTCCTGATTCATCATTCATCATTCCTGATTCATCATTGCTGATTCCTGATTCATCATTCATCATTCCTGATTCATCATTCATCATTCCTGATTCATCATTCCTGATTCCTGACTCATCATTCATCATTCCTGATTCATCATTCCTTATTCCTTATTCATCATTCCTGATTCCTGATTCATCATTCATCATTCCTGATTCATCATTCCTGATTCCTGATTCATCATTCCTGATTCCTGATTCCTGATTCATCATTCCCGATTCATCATTCATCAATCCTGATTCATCATTCCTGATTCATCATTCCTGATTCCTGATTCATCATTGCTGATTCCTGATTCATCATTGCTGATTCCTGATTCATCATTCATCATTGCTGATTCATTATTCCTGATTCATCATTCCTGATTCATCATTCATCATTCCTGATTCATCATTCCTGATTCCTGATTCCTGATTCATCATTCCTGATTCATCATTCCTGATTCCCGATTCATCATTCATCATTCCTGATTCATCATTCCTGATCCATCATTCATCATTCCTGATTCATCATTCCTGATTCCTGATTCATCACTGCTGATTCCTGATTCATCATTCATCATTGCTGATTCCTGATTCCTGATTCATCATTCCTGATTCATCATTCCTGATTTCTGATTCATCATTCATCATTCCTGGATCCTGATTCATCATTCCTGATTCATCATTCCTGATCCATCATTCCTCATTGCTGATTGATCATTCCTCATTCCTGATTCATGATTCCTGATTCTTGATTCATCATTCCTGATTCCTGATTAATCACTCCTGATTCCTGATTCCTGATTCATCATTCCTGATTCATCAATCCTGATTCATCATTCATCATTCCTGATTCATCATTCCTGATTCCTGATTCATCATTGCTGATTCCTGATTCATCATTCATCATTCCTGATTCCTGATTCATCATTCCTGATTCATCATTCATCATTGCTGATTCCTGATTCATCATTCATCATTCCTGATTCATCATTGCTGATTCCTGATTCATCATTCATCATTCCTGATTCATCATTGCTGATTCCTGATTCATCATTCATCATTCCTGATTCATCATTCATCATTCCTGATTTATCATTCCTGATTCCTGACTCATCATTCATCATTCCTGATTCATCATTCCTTATTCCTTATTCATCATTCCTGATTCCTGATTCATCATTCATCATTCCTGATTCATCATTCCTGATTCCTGATTCATCATTCCTGATTCCTGATTCCTGATTCATCATTCCCGATTCATCATTCATCATTCCTGATTCATCATTCCTGAATCCTGATTCCTGATTCATCATTCCCGATTCATCATTCATCATTCCTGATTCATCATTCCTGATTCCTGTTTCATTATTCCTGATTCCTGATTCATCATTCCTGATTCATGATTCACCATTCCTGATTCCTGATTCGTCATTCCTCTTTCCTGATTCATCAGTCCTGATTCCTGATACATCATTCATCATTCCTGATTCATCATTCCTGATTCCTGATTCATCATTCCTGATTCCTGATTCATCATTCATCATTCCTGATTCATCATTCCTCATTCCTGATTCATCATTCCTCATTCCTGATTGATCATTCCTCATTCCTGATTCATCATTCCTCATTCCTGATTCATCATTCCTGATTCTTGATTCATCATTCCTGATTCCTGATTAATCACTCCTGATTCCTGATTCCTGATTCATCATTCCTGATTCATCAATCCTGATTCATCATTGATCATTCCTGATTCATCATTCCTGATTCCTGATTCATCATTGCTGATTCCTGATTCATCATTCATCATTACTGATTCCTGATTCATCATTCCTGATTCATCATTCATCATTCCTGATTCATCATTCATCATTCCTGATTCATCATTGCTGATTCCTGATTCATCATTCATCATTCCTGATTCCTGATTCATCATTCATCATTCCTGATTCATCATTCCTGATTCCTGACTCATCATTCATCATTCCTGATTCATCATTCCTTATTCCTGATTCATCATTCCTGATTCCTGATTCATGATTCACCATTCCTGATTCCTGATTCGTCATTCCTCCTTCCTGATTCATCATTCCTGATTCCTGATATATCATTCATCATTCCTGATTCATCATTCCTGATTCCTGATTCATCATTCCTGATTCCTGATTCATCATTCATCTATCCTGATTCATCATTCCTCATTCCTGATTCATCATTCCTCATTCCTGATTCATCATTCCTCATTGCTGATTGATCATTCCTCATTCCTGATTCATCATTCCTGATTCTTGATTCATCATTCCTGATTCCTGATTAATCACTCCTGATTCCTGATTCCTGATTCATCATTCCTGATTCATCAATCCTGATTCATCATTCATCATTCCTGATTCATCATTCCTGATTCCTGATTCATCATTGCTGATTCCTGATTCATCATTCATCATTCCTGATTCCTGATTCATCATTCCTGATTCATCATTCATCATTCCTGATTCATCATTCATCATTCCTGATTCATCATTGCTGATTCCTGATTCATCATTCATCATTCCTGATTCATCATTGCTGATTCCTGATTCATCATTCATCATTCCTGATTCATCATTCATCATTCCTGATTCATCATTCCTGATTCCTGACTCATCATTCATCATTCCTGATTCATCATTCCTTATTCCTTATTCATCATTCCTGATTCCTGATTCATCATTCATCATTCCTGATTCATCATTCCTGATTCCTGATTCATCATTCCTGATTCCTGATTCCTGATTCATCATTCCCGATTCATCATTCATCAATCCTGATTCATCATTCCTGATTCATCATTCCTGATTCCTGATTCATCATTGCTGATTCCTGATTCATCATTGCTGATTCCTGATTCATCATTCATCATTGCTGATTCATTATTCCTGATTCATCATTCCTGATTCATCATTCATCATTCCTGATTCATCATTCCTGATTCCTGATTCCTGATTCATCATTCCTGATTCATCATTCCTGATTCCCGATTCATCATTCATCATTCCTGATTCATCATTCCTGATCCATCATTCATCATTCCTGATTCATCATTCCTGATTCCTGATTCATCACTGCTGATTCCTGATTCATCATTCATCATTGCTGATTCCTGATTCCTGATTCATCATTCCTGATTCATCATTCCTGATTTCTGATTCATCATTCATCATTCCTGGATCCTGATTCATCATTCCTGATTCATCATTCCTGATCCATCATTCCTCATTGCTGATTGATCATTCCTCATTCCTGATTCATGATTCCTGATTCTTGATTCATCATTCCTGATTCCTGATTAATCACTCCTGATTCCTGATTCCTGATTCATCATTCCTGATTCATCAATCCTGATTCATCATTCATCATTCCTGATTCATCATTCCTGATTCCTGATTCATCATTGCTGATTCCTGATTCATCATTCATCATTCCTGATTCCTGATTCATCATTCCTGATTCATCATTCATCATTGCTGATTCCTGATTCATCATTCATCATTCCTGATTCATCATTGCTGATTCCTGATTCATCATTCATCATTCCTGATTCATCATTGCTGATTCCTGATTCATCATTCATCATTCCTGATTCATCATTCATCATTCCTGATTTATCATTCCTGATTCCTGACTCATCATTCATCATTCCTGATTCATCATTCCTTATTCCTTATTCATCATTCCTGATTCCTGATTCATCATTCATCATTCCTGATTCATCATTCCTGATTCCTGATTCATCATTCCTGATTCCTGATTCCTGATTCATCATTCCCGATTCATCATTCATCATTCCTGATTCATCATTCCTGATTCCTGATTCCTGATTCCTGATTCATCATTGCTGATTCCTGATTCATAATTCATCATTCCTGATTCCTGATTCATCATTCCTGATTCATCATTCATCATTCCTGATTCATCATTCATCATTCCTGAATCATCATTCCTGATTCCTGATTCCTGATTCATCATTCCTGATTCATCATTCCTGATTCATCATTCCTGATTCCTGATTCATCATTGCTGATTCCTGATTCATCATTCATCATTGCTGATTCATCATTCATCATTCCTGATTTATCATTCCTGATTCCTTACTCATCATTCATCATTCCTGATTCATCATTCCTTATTCCTTATTCATCATTCCTGATTCCTGATTCATCATTCATCATTCCTGATTCATCATTCCTGATTCCTGATTCATCATTCCTGATTCCTGATTCCTGATTCATCATTCCCGATTCATCATTCATCATTCCTGATTCATCATTCCTGATTCCTGATTCCTGATTCCTGATTCATCATTGCTGATTCCTGATTCATAATTCATCATTCCTGATTCCTGATTCATCATTCCTGATTCATCATTCATCATTCCTGATTCATCATTCATCATTCCTGAATCATCATTCCTGATTCCTGATTCCTGATTCATCATTCCTGATTCATCATTCCTGATTCATCATTCCTGATTCCTGATTCATCATTGCTGATTCCTGATTCATCATTCATCATTGCTGATTCATCATTCCTGATTCATCATTCCTGATTCATCATTCATCATTCCTGATTCATCATTCCTGATTCCTGATTCCTGATTCATCATTCCTGATTCATCATTCCTGATTTCTGATTCATCATTCATCATTCCTGATTCCTGATTCATCATTCCTGATTCATCATTCCTGATCCATCATTCATCATTCCTGATTCATCATTCCGGATTCCTGATTCATCATTGCTGATTCCTGATTCATCATTCATCATTGCTGATTCCTGATTCATCATTCATCATTCATGATTCCTGATTCATCATTCCTGATTCATCATTCATCATTCCTGATTCCTGATTCATCATTCCTGATTCATCATTCATAATTCCTGAATCATCATTCCTGATTCCTGATTCATCATTCCTGATTCCTGATTCATCATTCCTGATTCATCATTCCTGATTCATCAATCCTGATTCCTGATTGATCATTCCTCATTCCTGATTGATCATTCCTCATTCCTGATTCATCATTCCTGATTCCTGATTCATCATTCCTGATTCCTGATTAATCACTCCTGATTCCTGATTCCTGATTCCTGATTCATCATTCCTGATTCATCATTCCTGATTCCTGATTCATCATTGCTGATTCCTGATTCATCGTTCATCATTCCTAATTCCTGATTCATCATTCCTGATTCATCATTCATCATTCCTGATTGATCATTGCTGATTCCTGATTCATCATTCCTGATTCCTGATTCATCATTCCTGATTGCTGATTCATCATTCCTGATGCATCATTCCTGATTCATCATTCCTGATTCCTGTTTCATTATTCCTGATTCCTGATTCATCATTCCTGATTCATGATTCACCATTCCTGATTCCTGATTCGTCATTCCTCTTTCCTGATTCATCAGTCCTGATTCCTGATACATCATTCATCATTCCTGATTCATCATTCCTGATTCCTGATTCATCATTCCTGATTCCTGATTCATCATTCATCATTCCTGATTCATCATTCCTCATTCCTGATTCATCATTCCTCATTCCCGATTGATCATTCCTCATTCCTGATTCATCATTCCTCATTCCTGATTCATCATTCCTGATTCTTGATTCATCATTCCTGATTCCTGATTAATCACTCCTGATTCCTGATTCCTGATTCATCATTCCTGATTCATCAATCCTGATTCATCATTGATCATTCCTGATTCATCATTCCTGATTCCTGATTCATCATTGCTGATTCCTGATTCATCATTCATCATTCCTGATTCCTGATTCATCATTCCTGATTCATCATTCATCATTCCTGATTCATCATTCATCATTCCTGATTCATCATTGCTGATTCCTGATTCATCATTCATCATTCCTGATTCCTGATTCATCATTCATCATTCCTGATTCATCATTCATCATTCCTGATTCATCATTCCTGATTCCTGACTCATCATTCATCATTCCTGATTCATCATTCCTTATTCCTGATTCATCATTCCTGATTCCTGATTCATGATTCACCATTCCTGATTCCTGATTCGTCATTCCTCTTTCCTGATTCATCATTCCTGATTCCTGATATATCATTCATCATTCCTGATTCATCATTCCTGATTCCTGATTCATCATTCCTGATTCCTGATTCATCATTCATCTATCCTGATTCATCATTCCTCATTCCTGATTCATCATTCCTCATTCCTGATTCATCATTCCTCATTGCTGATTGATCATTCCTCATTCCTGATTCATCATTCCTGATTCTTGATTCATCATTCTGATCCTGATTCCTGATTAATCACTCCTGATTCCTGATTCCTGATTCATCATTCCTGATTCATCAATCCTGATTCATCATTCAACATTCCTGATTCATCATTCCTGATTCCTGATTCATCATTGCTGATTCCTGATTCATCATTCATCATTCCTGATTCCTGATTCATCATTCCTGATTCATCATTCATCATTCCTGATTCATCATTCATCATTCCTGATTCATCATTGCTGATTCCTGATTCATCATTCATCATTCCTGATTCATCATTGCTGATTCCTGATTCATCATTCATCATTCCTGATTCATCATTCATCATTCCTGATTCATCATTCCTGATTCCTGACTCATCATTCATCATTCCTGATTCATCATTCCTTATTCCTTATTCATCATTCCTGATTCCTGATTCATCATTCATCATTCCTGATTCATCATTCCTGATTCCTGATTCATCATTCCTGATTCCTGATTCCTGATTCATCATTCCCGATTCATCATTCATCATTCCTGATTCATCATTCCTGATTCCTGATTCCTGATTCATCATTCATCATTCCTGATTCATCATTCCTCATTCCTGATTCATCATTCCTGATTCCTGATTGATCATTCCTCATTCCTGATTGATCATTCCTCATTCCTGATTGATCATTCCTGATTCTTGATTCATCATTCCTGATTCCTGATTAATCACTCCTGATTCCTAATTCCTGATTCATCATTCCTGATTCATCATTCATCATTCCTGATTCATCATTCATCATTCCTGATTCATCATTCCTGATTCATCATTCCTGATTCATCATTCCTGATTCCTGATTCATCATTGCTGATTCCTGATTCATAATTCATCATTCCTGATTCCTGATTCATCATTCCTGATTCATCATTCATCATTCCTGATTCATCATTCCTGATTCCTGATTCCTGATTCATCATTCCTGATTCATCATTCCTGATTTCTGATTCATCATTCATCATTCCTGATTCCTGATTCATCATTCCTGATTCATCATTCCTGATCCATCATTCATCATTCCTGATTCATCATTCCGGATTCCTGATTCATCATTGCTGATTCCTGATTCATCATTCATCATTGCTGATTCCTGATTCATCATTCATCATTCATGATTCCTGATTCATCATTCCTGATTCATCATTCATCATTCCTGATTCCTGATTCATCATTCCTGATTCATCATTCATAATTCCTGAATCATCATTCCTGATTCCTGATTCATCATTCCTGATTCCTGATTCATCATTCCTGATTCACCATTCCTGATTCATCAATCCTGATTCCTGATTGATCATTCCTCATTCCTGATTGATCATTCCTCATTCCTGATTCATCATTCCTGATTCCTGATTCATCATTCCTGATTCCTGATTAATCACTCCTGATTCCTGATTCCTGATTCCTGATTCATCATTCCTGATTCATCATTCCTGATTCCTGATTCATCATTGCTGATTCCTGATTCATCGTTCATCATTCCTAATTCCTGATTCATCATTCCTGATTCCTGATTCATCATTCCTGATTCCTGATTCATCATTCATCTATCCTGATTCATCATTCCCCATTCCTGATTCATCATTCCTCATTCCTGATTCATCATTCCTCATTGCTGATTGATCATTCCTCATTCCTGATTCATCATTCCTGATTCTTGATTCATCATTCCTGATTCCTGATTAATCACTCCTGATTCCTGATTCCTGATTCATCATTCCTGATTCATCAATCCTGATTCATCATTCATCATTCCTGATTCATCATTCCTGATTCCTGATTCCTGATTCATCATTGCTGATTCCTGATTCATCATTCATCATTCCTGATTCCTGATTCATCTTTCCTGATTCATCATTCATCATTCCTGATTCATCATTCATCATTCCTGATTCATCATTGCTGATTCCTGATTCATCATTCATCATTCCTGATTCATCATTGCTGATTCCTGATTCATCATTCATCATTCCTGATTCATCATTCATCATTCCTGATTCATCATTCCTGATTCCTGACTCATCATTCATCATTCCTGATTCATCATTCCTTATTCCTTATTCATCATTCCTGATTCCTGATTCATCATTCATCATTCCTGATTCATCATTCCTGATTCCTGATTCATCATTCCTGATTCCTGATTCCTGATTCATCATTCCCGATTCATCATTCATCATTCCTGATTCATCATTCCTGATTCCTGATTCCTGATTCATCATTCATCATTCCTGATTCATCATTCCTCATTCCTGATTCATCATTCCTGATTCCTGATTGATCATTCCTCATTCCTGATTGAACATTCCTCATTCCTGATTCATCATTCCTGATTCTTGATTCATCATTCCTGATTCCTGATTAATCACTCTTGATTCCTAATTCCTGATTCATCATTCCTGATTCATCATTCATCATTCCTGATTCATCATTCATCATTCCTATTTCATCATTCCTGATTCATCATTCCTGATTCCTGATTCATCATTGCTGATTCCTGATTCATAATTCATCATTCCTGATTCCTGATTCATCATTCCTGATTCATCATTCATCATTCCTGATTCATCATTCCTGATTCCTGATTCCTGATTCATCATTCCTGATTCATCATTCCTGATTTCTGATTCATCATTCATCATTCCTGATTCCTGATTCATCATTCCTGATTCATCATTCCTGATCCATCATTCATCATTCCTGATTCATCATTCCGGATTCCTGATTCATCATTGCTGATTCCTGATTCATCATTCATCATTGCTGATTCCTGATTCATCATTCATCATTCATCATTCCTGATTCATCATTCCTGATTCATCATTCATCATTCCTGATTCCTGATTCATCATTCCTGATTCATCATTCATAATTCCTGAATCATCATTCCTGATTCCTGATTCATCATTCCTGATTCCTGATTCATCATTCCTGATTCACCATTCCTGATTCATCAATCCTGATTCCTGATTGATCATTCCTCATTCCTGATTGATCATTCCTCATTCCTGATTCATCATTCCTGATTCCTGATTCATCATTCCTGATTCCTGATTAATCACTCCTGATTCCTGATTCCTGATTCCTGATTCATCATTCCTGATTCATCATTCCTGATTCCTGATTCATCATTGCTGATTCCTGATTCATCGTTCATCATTCCTAATTCCTGATTCATCATTCCTGATTCATCATTCATCATTCCTGATTGATCATTGCTGATTCCTGATTCATCATTCCTGATTCCTGATTCATCATTCCTGATTGCTGATTCATCATTCCTGATGCATCATTCCTGATTCATCATTCCTGATTCCTGTTTCATTATTCCTGATTCCTGATTCATCATTCCTGATTCATGATTCACCATTCCTGATTCCTGATTCGTCATTCCTCTTTCCTGATTCATCAGTCCTGATTCCTGATACATCATTCCTCATTCCTGATTGATCATTCCTCATTCCTGATTCATCATTCCTCATTCCTGATTCATCATTCCTGATTCTTGATTCATCATTCCTGATTCCTGATTAATCACTCCTGATTCCTGATTCCTGATTCATCATTCCTGATTCATCAATCCTGATTCATCATTGATCATTCCTGATTCATCATTCCTGATTCCTGATTCATCATTGCTGATTCCTGATTCATCATTCATCATTCCTGATTCCTGATTCATCATTCCTGATTCATCATTCATCATTCCTGATTCATCATTCATCATTCCTGATTCATCATTGCTGATTCCTGATTCATCATTCATCATTCCTGATTCCTGATTCATCATTCATCATTCCTGATTCATCATTCATCATTCCTGACTCATCATTCCTGATTCCTGACTCATCATTCATCATTCCTGATTCATCATTCCTTATTCCTGATTCATCATTCCTGATTCCTGATTCATGATTCACCATTCCTGATTCCTGATTCGTCATTCCTCTTTCCTGATTCATCATTCCTGATTCCTGATATATCATTCATCATTCCTGATTCATCATTCCTGATTCCTGATTCATCATTCCTGATTCCTGATTCATCATTCATCTATCCTGATTCATCATTCCTCATTCCTGATTCATCATTCCTCATTCCTGATTCATCATTCCTCATTGCTGATTCATCATTCCTCATTCCTGATTCATCATTCCTGATTCTTGATTCATCATTCCTGATTCCTGATTAATCACTCCTGATTCCTGATTCCTGATTCATCATTCCTGATTCATCAATCCTGATTCATCATTCATCATTCCTGATTCATCATTCCTGATTCCTGATTCATCATTGCTGATTCCTGATTCATCATTCATCATTCCTGATTCCTGATTCATCATTCCTGATTCATCATTCATCATTCCTGACTCATCATTCATCATTCCTGATTCATCATTGCTGATTCCTGATTCATCATTCATCATTCCTGATTCATCATTGCTGATTCCTGATTCATCATTCATCATTCCTGATTCATCATTCATCATTCCTGATTCATCATTCCTGATTCCTGACTCATCATTCATCATTCCTGATTCATCATTCCTTATTCCTTATTCATCATTCCTGATTCCTGATTCATCATTCACCATTCCTGATTCATCATTCCTGATTCCTGATTCATCATTCCTGATTCCTGATTCCTGATTCATCATTCCCGATTCATCATTCATCATTCCTGATTCATCATTCCTGATTCCTGATTCCTGATTCATCATTCATCATTCCTGATTCATCATTCCTCATTCCTTATTCATCATTCTTGATTCCTGATTGATCATTCCTCATTCCTGATTGATCATTCCTCATTCCTGATTCATCATTTCTGATTCTTGATTCATCATTCCTGATTCCTGATTAATCACTCCTGATTCCTAATTCCTGATTCATCATTCCTGATTCATCATTCATCATTCCTGATTCATCATTCATCATTCCTGATTCATCATTCCTGATTCATCATTGCTGATTCCTGATTCATCATTGCTGATTCCTGATTCATAATTCATCATTCCTGATTCCTGATTCATCATTCCTGATTCATCATTCATCATTCCTGAATCATCATTCCTGATTCCTGATTCCTGATTCATCATTCCTGATTCATCATTCCTGATTCATCATTCATCATTCCTGATTCATCATTCATCATTCCTGATTCATCATTCCTGATTCCTGATTCATCATTCATCTATCCTGATTCATCATTCCTCATTCCTGATTCATCATTCCTCATTCCTGATTCATCATTCCTCATTGCTGATTGATCATTCCTCATTCCTGATTCATCATTCCTGATTCTTGATTCATCATTCCTGATTCCTGATTAATCACTCCTGATTCCTGATTCCTGATTCATCATTCCTGATTCATCAATCCTGATTCATCATTCATCATTCCTGATTCATCATTCCTGATTCCTGATTCATCATTGCTGATTCCTGATTCATCATTCATCATTCCTGATTCCTGATTCATCATTCCTGATTCATCATTCATCATTCCTGATTCATCATTCATCATTCCTGATTCATCATTGCTGATTCCTGATTCATCATTCATCATTCCTGATTCATCATTGCTGATTCCTGATTCATCATTCATCATTCCTGATTCATCATTCATCATTCCTGATTCATCATTCCTGATTCCTGACTCATCATTCATCATTCCTGATTCATCATTCCTTATTCCTGATTCATCATTCCTGATCCATCATTCATCATTCCTGATTCATCATTCCGGATTCCTGATTCATCATTGCTGATTCCTGATTCATCATTCATCATTGCTGATTCATCATTCCTGATTCATCATTCATCATTCCTGATTCCTGATTCATCATTCCTGATTCATCATTCATAATTCCTGAATCATCATTCCTGATTCCTGATTCATCATTCCTGATTCCTGATTCATCATTCCTGATTCACCATTCCTGATTCATCAATCCTGATTCCTGATTGATCATTCCTCATTCCTGATTGATCATTCCTCATTCCTGATTCATCATTCCTGATTCCTGATTCATCATTCCTGATTCCTGATTAATCACTCCTGATTCCTGATTCCTGATTCCTGATTCATCATTCCTGATTCATCATTCCTGATTCCTGATTCATCATTGCTGATTCCTGATTCATCGTTCATCATTCCTAATTCCTGATTCATCATTCCTGATTCCTGATTCATCATTCCTGATTCCTGATTCATCATTCATCTATCCTGATTCATCATTCCTCATTCCTGATTCATCATTCCTCATTCCTGATTCATCATTCCTCATTGCTGATTGATCATTCCTCATTCCTGATTCATCATTCCTGATTCTTGATTCATCATTCCTGATTCCTGATTAATCACTCCTGATTCCTGATTCCTGATTCATCATTCCTGATTCATCAATCCTGATTCATCATTCATCATTCCTGATTCATCATTCCTGATTCCTGATTCATCATTGCTGATTCCTGATTCATCATTCATCATTCCTGATTCCTGATTCATCTTTCCTGATTCATCATTCATCATTCCTGATTCATCATTCATCATTCCTGATTCATCATTGCTGATTCCTGATTCATCATTCATCATTCCTGATTCATCATTGCTGATTCCTGATTCATCATTCATCATTCCTGATTCATCATTCATCATTCCTGATTCATCATTCCTGATTCCTGACTCATCATTCATCATTCCTGATTCATCATTCCTTATTCCTTATTCATCATTCCTGATTCCTGATTCATCATTCATCATTCCTGATTCATCATTCCTGATTCCTGATTCATCATTCCTGATTCCTGATTCCTGATTCATCATTGCCGATTCATCATTCATCATTCCTGATTCATCATTCCTGATTCCTGATTCCTGATTCATCATTCATCATTCCTGATTCATCATTCCTCATTCCTGATTCATCATTCCTGATTCCTGATTGATCATTCCTCATTCCTGATTGATCATTCCTCATTCCTGATTCATCATTCCTGATTCTTGATTCATCATTCCTGATTCCTGATTAATCACTCTTGATTCCTAATTCCTGATTCATCATTCCTGATTCATCATTCATCATTCCTGATTCATCATTCATCATTCCTGATTCATCATTCCTGATTCATCATTCCTGATTCCTGATTCATAATTGCTGATTCCTGATTCATAATTCATCATTCCTGATTCCTGATTCATCATTCCTGATTCATCATTCATCATTCCTGATTCATCATTCCTGATTCCTGATTCCTGATTCATCATTCCTGATTCATCATTCCTGATTTCTGATTCATCATTCATCATTCCTGATTCCTGATTCATCATTCCTGATTCATCATTCCTGATCCATCATTCATCATTCCTGATTCATCATTCCGGATTCCTGATTCATCATTGCTGATTCCTGATTCATCATTCATCATTGCTGATTCCTGATTCATCATTCATCATTCATGATTCCTGATTCATCATTCCTGATTCATCATTCATCATTCCTGATTCCTGATTCATCATTCCTGATTCATCATTCATAATTCCTGAATCATCATTCCTGATTCCTGATTCATCATTCCTGATTCCTGATTCATCATTCCTGATTCACCATTCCTGATTCATCAATCCTGATTCCTGATTGATCATTCCTCATTCCTGATTGATCATTCCTCATTCCTGATTCATCATTCCTGATTCCTGATTCATCATTCCTGATTCCTGATTAATCACTCCTGATTCCTGATTCCTGATTCCTGATTCATCATTCCTGATTCATCATTCCTGATTCCTGATTCATCATTGCTGATTCCTGATTCATCGTTCATCATTCCTAATTCCTGATTCATCATTCCTGATTCATCATTCATCATTCCTGATTGATCATTGCTAATTCCTGATTCATCATTCCTGATTCCTGATTCATCATTCCTGATTGCTGATTCATCATTCCTGATGCATCATTCCTGATTCATCATTCCTGATTCCTGTTTCATTATTCCTGATTCCTGATTCATCATTCCTGATTCATGATTCACCATTCCTGATTCCTGATTCGTCATTCCTCTTTCCTGATTCATCAGTCCTGATTCCTGATACATCATTCATCATTCCTGATTCATCATTCCTGATTCCTGATTCATCATTCCTGATTCCTGATTCATCATTCATCATTCCTGATTCATCATTCCTCATTCCTGATTCATCATTCCTCATTCCTGATTCATCATTCCTGATTCTTGATTCATCATTCCTGATTCCTGATTAATCACTCCTGATTCCTGATTCCTGATTCATCATTCCTGATTCATCAATCCTGATTCATCATTGATCATTCCTGATTCATCATTCCTGATTCCTGATTCATCATTGCTGATTCCTGATTCATCATTCATCATTCCTGATTCCTGATTCATCATTCCTGATTCATCATTCATCATTCCTGATTCATCATTCATCATTCCTGATTCATCATTGCTGATTCCTGATTCATCATTCATCATTCCTGATTCCTGATTCATCATTCATCATTCCTGATTCAT
This sequence comes from Actinernus sp. WN-2022, assembly GCA_030867875.1. NCBI lineage: Eukaryota > Metazoa > Cnidaria > Anthozoa > Actiniaria > Actinernidae > Actinernus > Actinernus sp. WN-2022. Next base: position 34,279 of record JAOWCC010000620.1, read on the forward strand.
CATTCATCATTCCTGACTCATCATTCCTGATTCCTGACTCATCATTCATCATTCCTGATTCATCATTCCTTATTCCTGATTCATCATTCCTGATTCCTGATTCATGATTCACCATTCCTGATTCCTGATTCGTCATTCCTCTTTCCTGATTCATCATTCCTGATTCCTGATATATCATTCATCATTCCTGATTCATCATTCCTGATTCCTGATTCATCATTCCTGATTCCTGATTCATCATTCATCTATCCTGATTCATCATTCCTCATTCCTGATTCATCATTCCTCATTCCTGATTCATCATTCCTCATTGCTGATTGATCATTCCTCATTCCTGATTCATCATTCCTGATTCTTGATTCATCATTCCTGATTCCTGATTAATCACTCCTGATTCCTGATTCCTGATTCATCATTCCTGATTCATCAATCCTGATTCATCATTCATCATTCCTGATTCATCATTCCTGATTCCTGATTCATCATTGCTGATTCCTGATTCATCATTCATCATTCCTGATTCCTGATTCATCATTCCTGATTCATCATTCCTGATTCATCATTCATCATTCCTGATTCATCATTCATCATTCCTGATTCATCATTGCTGATTCCTGATTCATCATTCATCATTCCTGATTCATCATTGCTGATTCCTGATTCATCATTCATCATTCCTGATTCATCATTCATCATTCCTGATTCATCATTCCTGATTCCTGACTCATCATTCATCATTCCTGATTCATCATTCCTTATTCCTTATTCATCATTCCTGATTCCTGATTCATCATTCATCATTCCTGATTCATCATTCCTGATTCCTGATTCATCATTCCTGATTCCTGATTCCTGATTCATCATTCCCGATTCATCATTCATCATTCCTGATTCATCATTCCTGATTCCTGATTCCTGATTCATCATTCATCATTCCTGATTCATCATTCCTCATTCCTTATTCATCATTCTTGATTCCTGATTGATCATTCCTCATTCCTGATTGATCATTCCTCATTCCTGATTCATCATTTCTGATTCTTGATTCATCATTCCTGATTCCTGATTAATCACTCCTGATTCCTAATTCCTGATTCATCATTCCTGATTCATCATTCATCATTCCTGATTCATCATTCATCATTCCTGATTCATCATTCCTGATTCATCATTCCTGATTCCTGATTCATCATTGCTGATTCCTGATTCATAATTCATCATTCCTGATTCCTGATTCATCATTCCTGATTCATCATTCATCATTCCTGAATCATCATTCCTGATTCCTGATTCCTGATTCATCATTCCTGATTCATCATTCCTGATTCATCATTCCTGATTCATCATTCATCATTCCTGATTCATCATTCATCATTCCTGATTCATCATTCCTGATTCCTGACTCATCATTCATCATTCCTGATTCATCATTCCTTATTCCTGATTCATCATTCCTGATTCCTGATTCATGATTCACCATTCCTGATTCCTGATTCGTCATTCCTCTTTCCTGATTCATCATTCCTGATTCCTGATATATCATTCATCATTCCTGATTCATCATTCCTGATTCCTGATTCATCATTCCTGATTCCTGATTCATCATTCATCATTCCTGATTCATCATTCCTCATTCCTGATTCATCATTCCTCATTCCTGATTCATCATCCCTCATTCCTGATTGATCATTCCTCATTCCTGATTCATCATTCCTGATTCTTGATTCATCATTCCTGATTCCTGATTAATCACTCCTGATTGCTGATTCCTGATTCATCATTCCTGATTCATCAATCCTGATTCATCATTCATCATTCCTGATTCATCATTCCTGATTCCTGATTCATCATTGCTGATTCCTGATTCATCATTCATCATTCCTGATTCCTGATTCATCATTCCTGATTCATCATTCATCATTCCTGATTCATCATTCATCATTCCTGATTCATCATTGCTGATGCCTGATTCATCATTCATCATTCCTGATTCATCATTGCTGATTCCTGATTCATCATTCATCATTCCTGATTCATCATTCATCATTCCTGATTCATCATTCCTGATTCCTGACTCATCATTCATCATTCCTGATTCATCATTCCTTATTCCTGATTCATCATTCCTGATTCCTGATTCATCATTCATCATTCCTGATTCATCATTCCTGATTCCTGATTCATCATTCCTGATTCCTGATTCCTGATTCATCATTCCCGATTCATCATTCATCATTCCTGATTCATCATTCCCGATTCCTGATTCCTGATTCATCATTCCCGATTCATCATTCATCATTCCTGATTCATCATTCCTGATTCCTGATTCTTGATTCATCATTCCTCATTCCTGATTAATCACTCCTGATTCCTAATTCCTGATTCATCATTCCTGATTCATCATTCATCATTCCTGATTCATCATTCATCATTCCTGATTCATCATACCTGATTCATCATTCCTGATTCCTGATTCATCATTGCTGATTCCTGATTCATAATTCATCATTCCTGATTCCTGATTCATCATTCCTGATTCATCATTCATCATTCCTGAATCATCATTCCTGATTCCTGATTCCTGATTCATCATTCCTGATTCATCATTCCTGATTCCTGATTCATCATTGCTGATTCCTGATTCATCATTGCTGATTCCTGATTCCTGATTCATCATTCCTGATTCATCATTCCTGATTTCTGATTCATCATTCATCATTCCTGGATCCTGATTCATCATTCCTGATTCATCATTCCTGATCCATCATTCATCATTCCTGATTCATCATTCCTGATTCCTGATTCATCACTGCTGATTCCTGATTCATCATTCATCATTGCTGATTCCTGATTCCTGATTCATCATTCCTGATTCATCATTCCTGATTTCTGATTCATCATTCATCATTCCTGGATCCTGATTCATCATTCCTGATTCATCATTCCTGATCCATCATTCCTCATTGCTGATTGATCATTCCTCATTCCTGATTCATGATTCCTGATTCTTGATTCATCATTCCTGATTCCTGATTAATCACTCCTGATTCCTGATTTCTGATTCATCATTCCTGATTCATCAATCCTGATTCATCATTCATCATTCCTGATTCATCATTCCTGATTCCTGATTCATCATTGCTGATTCCTGATTCATCATTCATCATTCCTGATTCCTGATTCATCATTCCTGATTCATCATTCATCATTCCTGATTCATCATTCATCATTCCTGATTCATCATTGCTGATGCCTGATTCATCATTCATCATTCCTGATTCATCATTGCTGATTCCTGATTCATCATTCATCATTCCTGATTCATCATTCATCATTCCTGATTCATCATTCCTGATTCCTGACTCATCATTCATCATTCCTGATTCATCATTCCTTATTCCTGATTCATCATTCCTGATTCCTGATTCATCATTCATCATTCCTGATTCATCATTCCTGATTCCTGATTCATCATTCCTGATTCCTGATTCCTGATTCATCATTCCCGATTCATCATTCATCATTCCTGATTCATCATTCCTGATTCCTGATTCCTGATTCATCATTCCCGATTCATCATTCATCATTCCTGATTCATCATTCCTGATTCCTGATTCTTGATTCATCATTCCTCATTCCTGATTAATCACTCCTGATTCCTAATTCCTGATTCATCATTCCTGATTCATCATTCATCATTCCTGATTCATCATTCATCATTCCTGATTCATCATACCTGATTCATCATTCCTGATTCCTGATTCATCATTGCCGATTCCTGATTCATAATTCATCATTCCTGATTCCTGATTCATCATTCCTGATTCATCATTCATCATTCCTGAATCATCATTCCTGATTCCTGATTCCTGATTCATCATTCCTGATTCATCATTCCTGATTCCTGATTCATCATTGCTGATTCCTGATTCATCATTGCTGATTCCTGATTCCTGATTCATCATTCCTGATTCATCATTCCTGATTTCTGATTCATCATTCATCATTCCTGGATCCTGATTCATCATTCCTGATTCATCATTCCTGATCCATCATTCATCATTCCTGATTCATCATTCCTGATTCCTGATTCATCACTGCTGATTCCTGATTCATCATTCATCATTGCTGATTCCTGATTCCTGATTCATCATTCCTGATTCATCATTCCTGATTTCTGATTCATCATTCATCATTCCTGGATCCTGATTCATCATTCCTGATTCATCATTCCTGATCCATCATTCCTCATTGCTGATTGATCATTCCTCATTCCTGATTCATGATTCCTGATTCTTGATTCATCATTCCTGATTCCTGATTAATCACTCCTGATTCCTGATTTCTGATTCATCATTCCTGATTCATCAATCCTGATTCATCATTCATCATTCCTGATTCATCATTCCTGATTCCTGATTCATCATTGCTGATTCCTGATTCATCATTCATCATTCCTGATTCCTGATTCATCATTCCTGATTCATCATTCATCATTCATCATTCCTGATTCATCATTCATCATTCCTGATTCATCATTGCTGATTCCTGATTCATCATTCATCATTCCTGATTCATCATTGCTGATTCCTGATTCATCATTCATCATTCCTGATTCATCATTCATCATTCCTGATTTATCATTCCTGATTCCTGACTCATCATTCATCATTCCTGATTCATCATTCCTTATTCCTTATTCATCATTCCTGATTCCTGATTCATCATTCATCATTCCTGATTCATCATTCCTGATTCCTGATTCATCATTCCTGATTCCTGATTCCTGATTCATCATTCCCGATTCATCATTCATCATTCCTGATTCATCATTCCTGATTCCTGATTCCTGATTCCTGATTCATCATTGCTGATTCCTGATTCATAATTCATCATTCCTGATTCCTGATTCATCATTCCTGATTCATCATTCATCATTCCTGATTCATCATTCATCATTCCTGAATCATCATTCCTGATTCCTGATTCCTGATTCATCATTCCTGATTCATCATTCCTGATTCATCATTCCTGATTCCTGATTCATCATTGCTGATTCCTGATTCATCATTCATCATTGCTGATTCATCATTCCTGATTCATCATTCCTGATTCATCATTCATCATTCCTGATTCATCATTCCTGATTCCTGATTCCTGATTCATCATTCCTGATTCATCATTCCTGATTTCTGATTCATCATTCATCATTCCTGATTCCTGATTCATCATTCCTGATTCATCATTCCTGATCCATCATTCATCATTCCTGATTCATCATTCCGGATTCCTGATTCATCATTGCTGATTCCTGATTCATCATTCATCATTGCTGATTCCTGATTCATCATTCATCATTCATGATTCCTGATTCATCATTCCTGATTCATCATTCATCATTCCTGATTCCTGATTCATCATTCCTGATTCATCATTCATAATTCCTGAATCATCATTCCTGATTCCTGATTCATCATTCCTGATTCCTGATTCATCATTCCTGATTCATCATTCCTGATTCATCAATCCTGATTCCTGATTGATCATTCCTCATTCCTGATTGATCATTCCTCATTCCTGATTCATCATTCCTGATTCCTGATTCATCATTCCTGATTCCTGATTAATCACTCCTGATTCCTGATTCCTGATTCCTGATTCATCATTCCTGATTCATCATTCCTGATTCCTGATTCATCATTGCTGATTCCTGATTCATCGTTCATCATTCCTAATTCCTGATTCATCATTCCTGATTGATCATTCATCATTCCTGATTGATCATTGCTGATTCCTGATTCATCATTCCTGATTCCTGATTCATCATTCCTGATTGCTGATTCATCATTCCTGATGCATCATTCCTGATTCATCATTCCTGATTCCTGTTTCATTATTCCTGATTCCTGATTCATCATTCCTGATTCATGATTCACCATTCCTGATTCCTGATTCGTCATTCCTCTTTCCTGATTCATCAGTCCTGATTCCTGATACATCATTCATCATTCCTGATTCATCATTCCTGATTCCTGATTCATCATTCCTGATTCCTGATTCATCATTCATCATTCCTGATTCATCATTCCTCATTCCTGATTCATCATTCCTCATTCCTGATTGATCATTCCTCATTCCTGATTCATCATTCCTCATTCCTGATTCATCATTCCTGATTCTTGATTCATCATTCCTGATTCCTGATTAATCACTCCTGATTCCTGATTCCTGATTCATCATTCCTGATTCATCAATCCTGATTCATCATTGATCATTCCTGATTCATCATTCCTGATTCCTGATTCATCATTGCTGATTCCTGATTCATCATTCATCATTCCTGATTCCTGATTCATCATTCCTGATTCATCATTCATCATTCCTGATTCATCATTCATCATTCCTGATTCATCATTGCTGATTCCTGATTCATCATTCATCATTCCTGATTCCTGATTCATCATTCATCATTCCTGATTCATCATTCCTGATTCCTGACTCATCATTCATCATTCCTGATTCATCATTCCTTATTCCTGATTCATCATTCCTGATTCCTGATTCATGATTCACCATTCCTGATTCCTGATTCGTCATTCCTCTTTCCTGATTCATCATTCCTGATTCCTGATATATCATTCATCATTCCTGATTCATCATTCCTGATTCCTGATTCATCATTCCTGATTCCTGATTCATCATTCATCTATCCTGATTCATCATTCCTCATTCCTGATTCATCATTCCTCATTCCTGATTCATCATTCCTCATTGCTGATTGATCATTCCTCATTCCTGATTCATCATTCCTGATTCTTGATTCATCATTCCTGATTCCTGATTAATCACTCCTGATTCCTAATTCCTGATTCATCATTCCTGATTCATCATTCATCATTCCTGATTCATCATTCATCATTCCTGATTCATCATTCCTGATTCATCATTCCTGATTCCTGATTCATCATAGCTGATTCCTGATTCATAATTCATCATTCCTGATTCCTGATTCATCATTCCTGATTCATCATTCATCATTCATCATTCCTGATTCATCATTCCTGATTCCTGACTCATCATTCCTGATTCATCATTCCTTATTCCTGATTCATCATTCCTGATTCCTGATTCATGATTCACCATTCCTGATTCCTGATTCGTCATTCCTCTTTCCTGATTCATCATTCCTGATTCCTGATATATCATTCATCATTCCTGATTCATCATTCCTGATTCCTGATTCATCATTCCTGATTCCAGATTCATCATTCATCATTCCTGATTCATCATTCCTCATTCCTGATTCATCATTCCTCATTCCTGATTCATCATTCCTCATTCCTGATTGATCATTCCTCATTCCTGATTCATCATTCCTGATTCTAGATTCATCATTCCTGATTCCTGATTAATCACTCCTGATTCCTGATTCCTGATTCATCATTCCTGATTCATCAATCCTGATTCATCATTCATCATTCCTGATTCATCATTCCTGATTCCTGATTCATCATTGCTGATTCCTGATTCATCATTCATCATTCCTGATTCCTGATTCATCATTCCTGATTCATCATTCATCATTCCTGATTGATCATTCCTCATTCCTGATTGATCATTCCTCATTCCTGATTCATCATTCCTGATTCTTGATTCATCATTCCTGATTCCTGATTAATCACTCCTGATTCCTAATTCCTGATTCATCATTCCTGATTCATCATTCATCATTCCTGATTCATCATTCATCATTCCTGATTCATCATTCCTGATTCATCATTCCTGATTCCTGATTCATCATAGCTGATTCCTGATTCATAATTCATCATTCCTGATTCCTGATTCATCATTCATCATTCCTGATTCATCATTCATCATTCCTGATTCATCATTGCTGATTCCTGATTCATCATTCATCATTCCTGATTCCTGATTCATCATTCATCATTCCTGATTCATCATTCATCATTCCTGATTCATCATTCCTGATTCCTGACTCATCATTCATCATTCCTGATTCATCATTCCTTATTCCTGATCCATCATTCCTGATTCCTGATACATGATTCACCATTCCTGATTCCTGATTCGTCATTCCTCTTTCCTGATTCATCATTCCTGATTCCTGATATATCATTCATCATTCCTGATTCATCATTCCTGATTCCTGATTCATCATTCCTGATTCCAGATTCATCATTCATCATTACTGATTCATCATTCCTCATTCCTGATTCATCATTCCTCATTCCTGATTCATCATTCCTCATTCCTGATTGATCATTCCTCATTCCTGATTCATCATTCCTGATTCTTGATTCATCATTCCTGATTCCTGATTAATCACTCCTGATTCCTGATTCCTGATTCATCATTCCTGATTCATCAATCCTGATTCATCATTCATCATTCCTGATTCATCATTGCTGATTCCTGATTCATCATTGCTGATTCCTGATTCATCATTCATCATTCCTGATTCCTGATTCATCATTCCTGATTCATCATTCATCATTCCTGATTCATCATTCATCATTCCTGATTCATCATTGCTGATTCCTGATTCATCATTCATCATTCCTGATTCATCATTGCTGATTCCTGATTCATCATTCATCATTCCTGATTCATCATTCATCATTCCTGATTCATCATTCCTGATTCCTGACTCATCATTCATCATTCCTGATTCATCATTCCTTATTCCTGATTCATCATTCCTGATTCCTGATTCATCATTCATCATTCCTGATTCATCATTCCTGATTCCTGATTCATCATTCCTGATTCCTGATTCCTGATTCATCATTCCCGATTCATCATTCATCATTCCTGATTCATCATTCCTGATTCCTGATTCCTGATTCATCATTCATCATTCCTGATTCATCATTCCTCATTCCTGAGTCATCATTCCTGATTCCTGATTGATCATTCCTCATTCCTGATTGATCATTCCTCATTCCTGATTCATCATTCCTGATTCTTGATTCATCATTCCTCATTCCTGATTAATCACTCCTGATTCCTAATTCCTGATTCATCATTCCTGATTCATCATTCATCATTCCTGATTCATCATTCATCATTCCTGATTCATCATACCTGATTCATCATTCCTGATTCCTGATTCATCATTGCTGATTCCTGATTCATAATTCATCATTCCTGATTCCTGATTCATCAATCCTGATTCATCATTCATCATTCATGAATCATCATTCCTGATTCCTGATTCCTGATTCATCATTCCTGATTCATCATTCCTGATTCATCATTGCTGATTCCTGGTTCATCATTGCTGATTCCTGATTCATCATTGCTGATTCCTGATTCATCATTCATCATTGCTGATTCATCATTCCTGATTCATCATTCCTGATTCATCATTCATCATTCCTGATTCATCATTCATCATTCCTGATTCCTGATTCATCATTCCTGATTCCTGATTCATCATTCCTGATTCATCATTCATCATTCATCATTCCTGATTCATCATTCATCATTCCTGATTCATCATTGCTGATTCCTGATTCATCATTCATCATTCATCATTCCTGATTCATCATTGCTGATTCCTGATTCATCATTCATCATTCCTGATTCATCATTGATCATTCCTGATTCATCATTCCTGATTCCTGACTCATCATTCATCATTCCTGATTCATCATTCCTTATTCCTGATTCATCATTCCTGATTCCTGATTCATCATTCATCATTCCTGATTCATCATTCCTGATTCCTGATTCATCATTCCTGATTCCTGATTCCTGATTCATCATTCCCGATTCATCATTCATCATTCCTGATTCATCATTCCTGATTCCTGATTCCTGATTCATCATTCATCATTCCTGATTCATCATTCCTCATTCCTGATTCATCATTCCTGATTCCTGATTGATCATTCCTCATTCCTGATTGATCATTCCTCATTCCTGATTCATTATTCCTGATTCTTGATTCATCATTCCTGATTCCTGATTAATCACTCCTGATTCCTAATTCCTGATTCATCATTCCTGATTCATCATTCATCATTCCTGATTCATCATTCATCATTCCTGATTCATCATTCCTGATTCATCATTCCTGATTCCTGATTCATCATTGCTGATTCCTGATTCATAATTCATCATTCCTGATTCCTGATTCATCATTCTTGATTCATCATTCATCATTCCTGATTCATCATTCATCATTCCTGAATCATCATTCCTGATTCCTGATTCATCATTCATCATTCCTGATTCATCATTCCTGATTCATCATTCCTGATTCCTGATTCATCATTGCTGATTCCTGATTCATCATTCATCATTGCTGATTCATCATTCCTGATTCATCATTCCTGATTCATCATTCATCATTCCTGATTCATCATTCCTGATTCCTGATTCCTGATTCATCATTCCTGATTCATCATTCCTGATTTCTGATTCATCATTCATCATTCCTGATTCCTGATTCATCATTCCTGATTCATCATTCCTGATCCATCATTCATCATTCCTGATTCACCATTCCGGATTCCTGATTCATCATTGCTGATTCCTGATTCATCATTCATCATTGCTGATTCCTGATTCATCATTCATGATTCCTGATTCATCATTCATCATTCCTGATTCATCATACCTGATTCATCATTCCTGATTCCTGATTCATCATTGCTGATTCCTGATTCATAATTCATCATTCCTGATTCCTGATTCATCATTCCTGATTCATCATTCATCATTCATGAATCATCATTCCTGATTCCTGATTCCTGATTCATCATTCCTGATTCATCATTCCTGATTCATCATTGCTGATTCCTGGTTCATCATTGCTGATTCCTGATTCATCATTGCTGATTCCTGATTCATCATTCATCATTGCTGATTCATCATTCCTGATTCATCATTCCTGATTCATCATTCATCATTCCTGATTCATCATTCATCATTCCTGATTCCTGATTCATCATTCCTGATTCCTGATTCATGATTCCTGATTCATCATTCATCATTCATCATTCCTGATTCATCATTCATCATTCCTGATTCATCATTCCTGATTCTGATTCATCATTCATCATTCATCATTCCTGATTCATCATTGCTGATTCCTGATTCATCATTCATCATTCCTGATTCATCATTCATCATTCCTGATTCATCATTCCTGATTCCTGACTCATCATTCATCATTCCTGATTCATCATTCCTTATTCCTGATTCATCATTCCTGATTCCTGATTCATCATTCATCATTCCTGATTCATCATTCCTGATTCCTGATTCATAATTCCTGATTCCTGATTCCTGATTCATCATTCCCGATTCATCATTCATCATTCCTGATTCATCATTCCTGATTCCTGATTCCTGATTCATCATTCATCATTCCTGATTCATCATTCCTCATTCCTGATTCATCATTCCTGATTCCTGATTGATCATTCCTCATTCCTGATTGATCATTCCTCATTCCTGATTCATCATTCCTGATTCTTGATTCATCATTCCTGATTCCTGATTAATCACTCCTGATTCCTAATTCCTGATTCATCATTCCTGATTCATCATTCATCATTCCTGATTCATCATTCATCATTCCTGATTCATCATTCCTGATTCATCATTCCTGATTCCTGATTCATCATTGCTGATTCCTGATTCATAATTCATCATTCCTGATTCCTGATTCATCATTCTTGATTCATCATTCATCATTCCTGATTCATCATTCATCATTCCTGAATCATCATTCCTGATTCCTGATTCCTGATTCATCATTCCTGATTCATCATTCCTGATTCATCATTCCTGATTCCTGATTCATCATTGCTGATTCCTGATTCATCATTCATCATTGCTGATTCATCATTCCTGATTCATCATTCCTGATTCATCATTCATCATTCCTGATTCATCATTCCTGATTCCTGATTCCTGATTCATCATTCCTGATTCATCATTCCTGATTTCTGATTCATCATTCATCATTCCTGATTCCTGATTCATCATTCCTGATTCATCATTCCTGATCCATCATTCATCATTCCTGATTCACCATTCCGGATTCCTGATTCATCATTGCTGATTCCTGATTCATCATTCATCATTGCTGATTCCTGATTCATCATTCATCATTCATGATTCCTGATTCATCATTCCTGATTCATCATTCATCATTCCTGATTCCTGATTCATCATTCCTGATTCATCATTCATAATTCCTGAATCATCATTCCTGATTCCTGATTCATCATTCCTGATTCCTGATTCATCATTCCTGATTCATCATTCCTGATTCATCAATCCTGATTCCTGATTGATCATTCCTCATTCCTGATTGATCATTCCTCATTCCTGATTGATCATTCCTCATTCCTGATTCATCATTCCTGATTCTTGATTCATCATTCCTGATTCCTGATTAATCACTCCTGATTCCTGATTCCTGATTCATCATTCCTGATTCATCAATCCTGATTCATCATTCATCATTCCTGATTCATCATTGCTGATTCCTGATTCATCATTGCTGATTCCTGATTCATCATTCATCATTCCTGATTCCTGATTCATCATTCCTGATTCATCATTCATCATTCCTGATTCATCATTCATCATTCCTGATTCATCATTGCTGATTCCTGATTCATCATTCATCATTCCTGATTCATCATTGCTGATTCCTGATTCATCATTCATCATTCCTGATTCATCATTCATCATTCCTGATTCATCATTCCTGATTCCTGACTCATCATTCATCATTCCTGATTCATCATTCCTTATTCCTGATTCATCATTCCTGATTCCTGATTCATCATTCATCATTCCTGATTCATCATTCCTGATTCCTGATTCATCATTCCTGATTCCTGATTCCTGATTCATCATTCCCGATTCATCATTCATCATTCCTGATTCATCATTCCTGATTCCTGATTCCTGATTCATCATTCATCATTCCTGATTCATCATTCCTCATTCCTGAGTCATCATTCCTGATTCCTGATTGATCATTCCTCATTCCTGATTGATTATTCCTCATTCCTGATTCATCATTCCTGATTCTTGATTCATCATTCCTCATTCCTGATTAATCACTCCTGATTCCTAATTCCTGATTCATCATTCCTGATTCATCATTCATCATTCCTGATTCATCATTCATCATTCCTGATTCATCATACCTGATTCATCATTCCTGATTCCTGATTCATCATTGCTGATTCCTGATTCATAATTCATCATTCCTGATTCCTGATTCATCATTCCTGATTCATCATTCATCATTCATGAATCATCATTCCTGATTCCTGATTCCTGATTCATCATTCCTGATTCATCATTCCTGATTCATCATTGCTGATTCCTGGTTCATCTTTGCTGATTCCTGATTCATCATTGCTGATTCCTGATTCATCATTCATCATTGCTGATTCATCATTCCTGATTCATCATTCCTGATTCATCATTCATCATTCCTGATTCATCATTCATCAATCCTGATTCATCATTCATCATTCCTGATTCCTGATTCATCATTCCTGATTCATCATTCATCATTCATCATTCCTGATTCATCATTCATCATTCCTGATTCATCATTGCTGATTCCTGATTCATCATTCATCATTCATCATTCCTGATTCATCATTGCTGATTCCTGATTCATCATTCATCATTCCTGATTCATCATTCATCATTCCTGATTCATCATTCCTGATTCCTGACTCATCATTCATCATTCCTGATTCATCATTCCTTATTCCTGATTCATCATTCCTGATTCCTGATTCATCATTCATCATTCCTGATTCATCATTCCTGATTCCTGATTCATCATTCCTGATTCCTGATTCCTGATTCATCATTCCCGATTCATCATTCATCATTCCTGATTCATCATTCCTGATTCCTGATTCCTGATTCATCATTCATCATTCCTGATTCATCATTCCTGATTCCTGATTGATCATTCCTGATTCCTGATTGATCATTCCTCATTCCTGATTGATCATTCCTCATTCCTGATTCATCATTCCTGATTCTTGATTCATCATTCCTGATTCCTGATTAATCACTCCTGATTCCTAATTCCTGATTCATCATTCCTGATTCATCATTCATCATTCCTGATTCATCATTCATCATTCCTGATTCATCATTCCTGATTCATCATTCCTGATTCCTGATTCATCATTGCTGATTCCTGATTCATAATTCATCATTCCTGATTCCTGATTCATCATTCCTGATTCATCATTCATCATTTCTGATTCATCATTCATCATTCCTGAATCATCATTCCTGATTCCTGATTCCTGATTCATCATTCCTGATTCATCATTCCTGATTCATCATTCCTGATTCCTGATTCATCATTGCTGATTCCTGATTCATCATTCATCATTCCTGATTCATCATTGCTGATTCCTGATTCATCATTCATCATTCATCATTCCTGATTCATCATTGCTGATTCCTGATTCATCATTCATCATTCCTGATTCATCATTCATCATTCCTGATTCATCATTCCTGATTCCTGACTCATCATTCATCATTCCTGATTCATCATTCCTTATTCCTGATTCATCATTCCTGATTCCTGATTCATCATTCATCATTCCTGATTCATCATTCCTGATTCCTGATTCATCATTCCTGATTCCTGATTCCTGATTCATCATTCCCGATTCATCATTCATCATTCCTGATTCATCATTCCTGATTCCTGATTCCTGATTCATCATTCATCATTCCTGATTCATCATTCCTGATTCCTGATTGATCATTCCTGATTCCTGATTGATCATTCCTCATTCCTGATTGATCATTCCTCATTCCTGATTCATCATTCCTGATTCTTGATTCATCATTCCTGATTCCTGATTAATCACTCCTGATTCCTAATTCCTGATTCATCATTCCTGATTCATCATTCATCATTCCTGATTCATCATTCATCATTCCTGATTCATCATTCCTGATTCATCATTCCTGATTCCTGATTCATCATTGCTGATTCCTGATTCATAATTCATCATTCCTGATTCCTGATTCATCATTCCTGATTCATCATTCATCATTTCTGATTCATCATTCATCATTCCTGAATCATCATTCCTGATTCCTGATTCCTGATTCATCATTCCTGATTCATCATTCCTGATTCATCATTCCTGATTCCTGATTCATCATTGCTGATTCCTGATTCATCATTCATCATTCCTGATTCATCATTGCTGATTCCTGATTCATCATTCATCATTCATCATTCCTGATTCATCATTGCTGATTCCTGATTCATCATTCATCATTCCTGATTCATTATTCATCATTCCTGATTCATCATTCCTGATTCCTGACTCATCATTCATCATTCCTGATTCATCATTCCTTATTCCTGATTCATCATTCCTGATTCCTGATTCATCATTCATCATTCCTGATTCATCATTCCTGATTCCTGATTCATCATTCCTGATTCCTGATTCATCATTCCTGATTCCTGATTCCTGATTCATCATTCCCGATTCATCATTCCTGATTCCTGATTCCTGATTCATCATTCATCATTCCTGATTCATCATTCCTCATTCCTGATTCATCATTCCTGATTCCTGATTGATCATTCCTCATTCCTGATTGATCATTCCTCATTCCTGATTCATCATTCATCATTCCTGATTCATCATTCATCATTCCTGATTCTTCATTCCTGATTCATCATTCCTGATTCCTGATTCATCATTGCTGATTCCTGATTCATAATTCATCATTCCTGATTCCTGATTCATCATTCCTGATTCATCATTCATCATTCCTGATTCATCATTCATCATTCCTGAATCATCATTCCTGATTCCTGATTCCTGATTCATCATTCCTGATTCATCATTCCTGATTCATCATTCCTGATTCCTGATTCATCATTGCTGATTCCTGATTCATCATTCATCATTGCTGATTCATCATTCCTGATTCATCATTCCTGATTCATCATTCATCATTCCTGATTCATCATTCCTGATTCCTGATTCCTGATTCATCATTCCTGATTCATCATTCCTGATTTCTGATTCATCATTCATCATTCCTGATTCCTGATTCATCATTCCTGATTCATCATTCCTGATCCATCATTCATCATTCCTGATTCACCATTCCGGATTCCTGATTCATCATTGCTGATTCCTGATTCATCATTCATCATTGCTGATTCCTGATTCATCATTCATCATTCATCATTCATGATTCCTGATTCATCATTCCTGAGTCATCATTCATCATTCCTGATTCCTGATTCATCATTCCTGATTCATCATTCATAATTCCTGATTCATCATTCCTGATTCCTGATTCATCATTCCTGATTCCTGATTCATCATTCCTGATTCATCATTCCTGATTCATCAATCCTGATTCCTGATTGATCATTCCTCATTCCTGATTGATCATTCCTCATTCCTGATTGATCATTCCTCATTCCTGATTCATCATTCCTGATTCTTGATTCATCATTCCTGATTCCTGATTAATCACTCCTGATTCCTGATTCCTGATTCATAATTCCTGATTCATCAATCCTGATTCATCATTCATCATTCCTGATTCATCATTGCTGATTCCTGATTCATCATTGCTGATTCCTGATTCATCATTCATCATTCCTGATTCCTGATTCATCATTCCTGATTCATCATTCATCATTCCTGATTCATCATTCATCATTCCTGATTCATCATTGCTGATTCCTGATTCATCATTCATCATTCCTGATTCATCATTGCTGATTCCTGATTCATCATTCATCATTCCTGATTCATCATTCATCATTCCTGATTCATCATTCCTGATTCCTGACTCATCATTCATCATTCCTGATTCATCATTCCTTATTCCTGATTCATCATTCCTGATTCCTGATTCATCATTCATCATTCCTGATTCATCATTCCTGATTCCTGATTCATCATTCCTGATTCCTGATTCCTGATTCATCATTCCCGATTCATCATTCATCATTCCTGATTCATCATTCCTGATTCCTGATTCCTGATTCATCATTCATCATTCCTGATTCATCATTCCTCATTCCTGAGTCATCATTCCTGATTCCTGATTGATCATTCCTCATTCCTGATTGATCATTCCTCATTCCTGATTCATCATTCCTGATTCTTGATTCATCATTCCTCATTCCTGATTAATCATTCCTGATTCATCATTCCTGATTCATCATTCATCATTCCTGATTCATCATTCATCATTCCTGATTCATCATACCTGATTCATCATTCCTGATTCCTGATTCATCATTGCTGATTCCTGATTCATAATTCATCATTCCTGATTCCTGATTCATCATTCCTGATTCATCATTCATCATTCATGAATCATCATTCCTGATTCCTGATTCCTGATTCATCATTCCTGATTCATCATTCCTGATTCATCATTGCTGATTCCTGGTTCATCTTTGCTGATTCCTGATTCATCATTGCTGATTCCTGATTCATCATTCATCATTGCTGATTCATCATTCCTGATTCATCATTCCTGATTCATCATTCATCATTCCTGATTCATCATTCATCATTCCTGATTCATCATTCATCATTCCTGATTCCTGATTCATCATTCCTGATTCATCATTCATCATTCATCATTCCTGATTCATCATTCATCATTCCTGATTCATCATTGCTGATTCCTGATTCATCATTCATCATTCCTGATTCATCATTCCTGATTCCTGACTCATCATTCATCATTCCTGATTCCTGATTCCTGATTCATCATTCCCGATTCATCATTCATCATTCCTGATTCATCATTCCTGATTCCTGATTCCTGATTCATCATTCATCATTCCTGATTCATCATTCCTCATTCCTGATTCATCATTCCTGATTCCTGATTGATCATTCCTCATTCCTGATTGATCATTCCTCATTCCTGATTCATCATTCCTGATTCTTGATTCATCATTCCTGATTCCTGATTAATCACTCCTGATTCCTAATTCCTGATTCATCATTCCTGATTCATCATTCATCATTCCTGATTCATCATTCATCATTCCTGATTCATCATTCCTGATTCATCATTCCTGATTCCTGATTCATCATTGCTGATTCCTGATTCATAATTCATCATTCCTGATTCCTGATTCATCATTCCTGATTCATCATTCATCATTCCTGATTCATCATTCATCATTCCTGAATCATCATTCCTGATTCCTGATTCCTGATTCATCATTCCTGATTCATCATTCCTGATTCATCATTCCTGATTCCTGATTCATCATTGCTGATTCCTGATTCATCATTCATCATTGCTGATTCATCATTCCTGATTCATCATTCCTGATTCATCATTCATCATTCCTGATTCATCATTCCTGATTCCTGATTCCTGATTCATCATTCCTGATTCATCATTCCTGATTTCTGATTCATCATTCATCATTCCTGATTCCTGATTCATCATTCCTGATTCATCATTCCTGATCCATCATTCATCATTCCTGATCCATCATTCATCATTCCTGATTCACCATTCCGGATTCCTGATTCATCATTGCTGATTCCTGATTCATCATTCATCATTGCTGATTCCTGATTCATCATTCATCATTCATGATTCCTGATTCATCATTCCTGAGTCATCATTCATCATTCCTGATTCCTGATTCATCATTCCTGATTCATCATTCATAATTCCTGAATCATCATTCCTGATTCCTGATTCATCATTCCTGATTCCTGATTCATCATTCCTGATTCATCATTCCTGATTCATCAATCCTGATTCCTGATTGATCATTCCTCATTCCTGATTGATCATTCCTCATTCCTGATTCATCATTCCTGATTCCTGATTCATCATTCCTGATTCCTGATTAATCACTCCTGATTCCTGATTCCTGATTCCTGATTCATCATTCCTGATTCATCATTCCTGATTCCTGATTCATCATTGCTGATTCCTGATTCATCGTTCATCATTCCTAATTCCTGATTCATCATTCCTGATTCATCATTCATCATTCCTGATTGATCATTGCTGATTCCTGATTCATCATTCCTGATTCCTGATTCATCATTCCTGATTGCTGATTCATCATTCCTGATGCATCATTCCTGATTCATCATTCCTGATTCCTGTTTCATTATTCCTGATTCCTGATTCACCATTCCTGATTCCTGATTCGTCATTCCTCTTTCCTGATTCATCAGTCCTGATTCCTGATACATCATTCATCATTCCTGATTCATCATTCCTGATTCCTGATTCATCATTCCTGATTCCTGATTCATCATTCATCATTCCTGATTCATCATTCTCATTCCTGATTCATCATTCCTCATTCCTGATTGATCATTCCTCATTCCTGATTGATCATTCCTCATTCCTGATTCATCATTCCTGATTCTTGATTCATCATTCCTGATTCCTGATTAATCACTCCTGATTCCTGATTCCTGATTCATCATTCCTGATTCATCAATCCTGATTCATCATTGATCATTCCTGATTCATCATTCCTGATTCCTGATTCATCATTGCTGATTCCTGATTCATCATTCATCATTCCTGATTCCTGATTCATCATTCCTGATTCATCATTCATCATTCCTGATTCATCATTCATCATTCCTGATTCATCATTGCTGATTCCTGATTCATCATTCATCATTCCTGATTCCTGATTCATCATTCATCATTCCTGATTCATCATTCATCATTCCTGATTCATCATTCCTGATTCCTGACTCATCATTCATCATTCCTGATTCATCATTCCTTATTCCTGATTCATCATTCCTGATTCCTGATTCATGATTCACCATTCCTGATTCCTGATTCGTCATTCCTCTTTCCTGATTCATCATTCCTGATTCCTGATATATCATTCATCATTCCTGATTCATCATTCCTGATTCCTGATTCATCATTCCTGATTCCTGATTCATCATTCATCTATCCTGATTCATCATTCCTCATTCCTGATTCATCATTCCTCATTCCTGATTCATCATTCCTCATTGCTGATTGATCATTCCTCATTCCTGATTCATCATTCCTGATTCTTGATTCATCATTCCTGATTCCTGATTAATCACTCCTGATTCCTGATTCCTGATTCATCATTCCTGATTCATCAATCCTGATTCATCATTCATCATTCCTGATTCATCATTCCTGATTCCTGATTCATCATTGCTGATTCCTGATTCATCATTCATCATTCCTGATTCCTGATTCATCATTCCTGATTCCTGATTCATCATTCCTGATTCATCATTCATCATTCCTGATTCATCATTGCTGATTCCTGATTCATCATTCATCATTCCTGATTCATCATTGCTGATTCCTGATTCATCATTCATCATTCCTGATTCATCATTCATCATTCCTGATTCATCATTCCTGATTCCTGACTCATCATTCATCATTCCTGATTCATCATTCCTTATTCCTTATTCATCATTCCTGATTCCTGATTCATCATTCATCATTCCTGATTCATCATTCCTGATTCCTGATTCATCATTCCTGATTCCTGATTCCTGATTCATCATTCCCGATTCATCATTCATCATTCCTGATTCATCATTCCTGATTCCTGATTCCTGATTCATCATTCATCATTCCTGATTCATCATTCCTCATTCCTGATTCATCATTCCTGATTCCTGATTGATCATTCCTCATTCCTGATTGATCATTCCTCATTCCTGATTCATCATTCCTGATTCTTGATTCATCATTCCTGATTCGTGATTAATCACTCCTGATTCCTAATTCCTGATTCATCATTCCTGATTCATCATTCATCATTCCTGATTCATCATTCATCATTCCTGATTCATCATTCCTGATTCATCATTCCTGATTCCTGATTCATCATTGCTGATTCCTGATTCATAATTCATCATTCCTGATTCCTGATTCATCATTCCTGATTCATCATTCATCATTCCTGATTCATCATTCCTGATTCCTGATTCCTGATTCATCATTCCTGATTCATCATTCCTGATTTCTGATTCATCATTCATCATTCCTGATTCCTGATTCATCATTCCTGATTCATCATTCCTGATCCATCATTCATCATTCCTGATTCATCATTCCGGATTCCTGATTCATCATTGCTGATCCTGATTCATCATTCATCATTGCTGATTCCTGATTCATCATTCATCATTCATGATTCCTGATTCATCATTCCTGATTCATCATTCATCATTCCTGATTCCTGATTCATCATTCCTGATTCATCATTCATAATTCCTGAATCATCATTCCTGATTCCTGATTCATCATTCCTGATTCCTGATTCATCATTCCTGATTCACCATTCCTGATTCATCAATCCTGATTCCTGATTGATCATTCCTCATTCCTGATTGATCATTCCTCATTCCTGATTCATCATTCCTGATTCCTGATTCATCATTCCTGATTCCTGATTAATCACTCCTGATTCCTGATTCATGATTCCTGATTCATCATTCCTGATTCATCATTCCTGATTCTGATTCATCATTGCTGATTCCTGATTCATCGTTCATCATTCCTAATTCCTGATTCATCATTCCTGATTCATCATTCATCATTCCTGATTGATCATTGCTGATTCCTGATTCATCATTCCTGATTCCTGATTCATCATTCCTGATTGCTGATTCATCATTCCTGATGCATCATTCCTGATTCATCATTCCTGATTCCTGTTTCATTATTCCTGATTCCTGATTCATCATTCCTGATTCATGATTCACCATTCCTGATTCCTGATTCGTCATTCCTCTTTCCTGATTCATCAGTCCTGATTCCTGATACATCATTCATCATTCCTGATTCATCATTCCTGATTCATCATTCCTGATTTCTGATTCATCATTCATCATTCCTGATTCCTGATTCATCATTCCTGATTCATCATTCCTGATCCATCATTCATCATTCCTGATTCATCATTCCGGATTCCTGATTCATCATTGCTGATTCCTGATTCATCATTCATCATTGCTGATTCCTGATTCATCATTCATCATTCATGATTCCTGATTCATCATTCCTGATTCATCATTCATCATTCCTGATTCCTGATTCATCATTCCTGATTCATCATTCATAATTCCTGAATCATCATTCCTGATTCCTGATTCATCATTCCTGATTCCTGATTCATCATTCCTGATTCACCATTCCTGATTCATCAATCCTGATTCCTGATTGATCATTCCTCATTCCTGATTGATCATTCCTCATTCCTGATTCATCATTCCTGATTCCTGATTCATCATTCCTGATTCCTGATTAATCACTCCTGATTCCTGATTCATGATTCCTGATTCATCATTCCTGATTCATCATTCCTGATTCCTGATTCATCATTGCTGATTCCTGATTCATCGTTCATCATTCCTAATTCCTGATTCATCATTCCTGATTCATCATTCATCATTCCTGATTGATCATTGCTGATTCCTGATTCATCATTCCTGATTCCTGATTCATCATTCCTGATTGCTGATTCATCATTCCTGATGCATCATTCCTGATTCATCATTCCTGATTCCTGTTTCATTATTCCTGATTCCTGATTCATCATTCCTGATTCATGATTCACCATTCCTGATTCCTGATTCGTCATTCCTCTTTCCTGATTCATCAGTCCTGATTCCTGATACATCATTCATCATTCCTGATTCATCATTCCTGATTCCTGATTCATCATTCCTGATTCCTGATTCATCATTCATCATTCCTGATTCATCACTCCTGATTCCTGATTCCTGATTCATCATTGCTGATTCCTGATTCATCATTCATCATTCCTGATTCCTGATTCATCATTCCTGATTCATCATTCATCATTCCTGATTCATCATTCATCATTCCTGATTCATCATTGCTGATTCCTGATTCATCATTCATCATTCCTGATTCCTGATTCATCATTCATCATTCCTGATTCATCATTCATCATTCCTGATTCATCATCCTGATTCCTGACTCATCATTCATCATTCCTGATTCATCATTCCTTATTCCTGATTCATCATTCCTGATTCCTGATTCATGATTCACCATTCCTGATTCCTGATTCGTCATTCCTCTTTCCTGATTCATCATTCCTGATTCCTGATATATCATTCATCATTCCTGATTCATCATTCCTGATTCCTGATTCATCATTCCTGATTCCTGATTCATCATTCATCTATCCTGATTCATCATTCCTCATTCCTGATTCATCATTCCTCATTCCTGATTCATCATTCCTCATTGCTGATTGATCATTCCTCATTCCTGATTCATCATTCCTGATTCTTGATTCATCATTCCTGATTCCTGATTAATCACTCCTGATTCCT
Organism: Actinernus sp. WN-2022; assembly: GCA_030867875.1. Classification (NCBI taxonomy): domain Eukaryota; kingdom Metazoa; phylum Cnidaria; class Anthozoa; order Actiniaria; family Actinernidae; genus Actinernus; species Actinernus sp. WN-2022. The sequence goes on from JAOWCC010000620.1 coordinate 57,696, forward strand.
GATTCCTGATTCATCATTCCTGATTCATCAATCCTGATTCATCATTCATCATTCCTGATTCATCATTCCTGATTCCTGATTCATCATTGCTGATTCCTGATTCATCATTCATCATTCCTGATTCCTGATTCATCATTCCTGATTCATCATTCATCATTCCTGATTCATCATTCATCATTCTGATTCATCATTGCTGATTCCTGATTCATCATTCATCATTCCTGATTCATCATTGCTGATTCCTGATTCATCATTCATCATTCCTGATTCATCATTCATCATTCCTGATTCATCATTCCTGATTCCTGACTCATCATTCATCATTCCTGATTCATCATTCCTTATTCCTTATTCATCATTCCTGATTCCTGATTCATCATTCATCATTCCTGATTCATCATTCCTGATTCCTGATTCATCATTCCTGATTCCTGATTCCTGATTCATCATTCCCGATTCATCATTCATCATTCCTGATTCATCATTCCTGATTCCTGATTCCTGATTCATCATTCATCATTCCTGATTCATCATTCCTCATTCCTTATTCATCATTCTTGATTCCTGATTCATCATTCCTCATTCCTGATTGATCATTCCTCATTCCTGATTCATCATTCCTGATTCCTGATTCATCATTCCTGATTCCTGATTAATCACTCCTGATTCCTGATTCATGATTCCTGATTCATCATTCCTGATTCATCATTCCTGATTCCTGATTCATCATTGCTGATTCCTGATTCATCGTTCATCATTCCTAATTCCTGATTCATCATTCCTGATTCATCATTCATCATTCCTGATTGATCATTGCTGATTCCTGATTCATCATTCCTGATTCCTGATTCATCATTCCTGATGCATCATTCCTGATTCATCATTCCTGATTCCTGTTTCATTATTCCTGATTCCTGATTCATCATTCCTGATTCATGATTCACCATTCCTGATTCCTGATTCGTCATTCCTCTTTCCTGATTCATCAGTCCTGATTCCTGATACATCATCTCATCATTCCTGATTCATCATTCCTGATTCATCATTCCTGATTTCTGATTCATCATTCATCATTCCTGATTCCTGATTCATCATTCCTGATTCATCATTCCTGATCCATCATTCATCATTCCTGATTCATCATTCCGGATTCCTGATTCATCATTGCTGATTCCTGATTCATCATTCATCATTGCTGATTCCTGATTCATCATTCATCATTCATGATTCCTGATTCATCATTCCTGATTCATCATTCATCATTCCTGATTCCTGATTCATCATTCCTGATTCATCATTCATAATTCCTGATTCATCATTCATCATTCCTGATTCCTGATTCATCATTCCTGATTCATCATTCATAATTCCTGAATCATCATTCCTGATTCCTGATTCATCATTCCTGATTCCTGATTCATCATTCCTGATTCACCATTCCTGATTCATCAATCCTGATTCCTGATTGATCATTCCTCATTCCTGATTGATCATTCCTCATTCCTGATTCATCATTCCTGATTCCTGATTCATCATTCCTGATTCCTGATTAATCACTCCTGATTCCTGATTCATGATTCCTGATTCATCATTCCTGATTCATCATTCCTGATTCCTGATTCATCATTGCTGATTCCTGATTCATCGTTCATCATTCCTAATTCCTGATTCATCATTCCTGATTCATCATTCATCATTCCTGATTGATCATTGCTGATTCCTGATTCATCATTCCTGATTCCTGATTCATCATTCCTGATTGCTGATTCATCATTCCTGATGCATCATTCCTGATTCATCATTCCTGATTCCTGTTTCATTATTCCTGATTCCTGATTCATCATTCCTGATTCATGATTCACCATTCCTGATTCCTGATTCGTCATTCCTCTTTCCTGATTCATCAGTCCTGATTCCTGATACATCATTCATCATTCCTGATTCATCATTCCTGATTCCTGATTCATCATTCCTGATTCCTGATTCATCATTCATCATTCCTGATTCATCACTCCTGATTCCTGATTCCTGATTCATCATTGCTGATTCCTGATTCATCATTCATCATTCCTGATTCCTGATTCATCATTCCTGATTCATCATTCATCATTCCTGATTCATCATTCATCATTCCTGATTCATCATTGCTGATTCCTGATTCATCATTCATCATTCCTGATTCCTGATTCATCATTCATCATTCCTGATTCATCATTCATCATTCCTGATTCATCATTCCTGATTCCTGACTCATCATTCATCATTCCTGATTCATCATTCCTTATTCCTGATTCATCATTCCTGATTCCTGATTCATGATTCACCATTCCTGATTCCTGATTCGTCATTCCTCTTTCCTGATTCATCATTCCTGATTCCTGATATATCATTCATCATTCCTGATTCATCATTCCTGATTCCTGATTCATCATTCCTGATTCCTGATTCATCATTCATCTATCCTGATTCATCATTCCTCATTCCTGATTCATCATTCCTCATTCCTGATTCATCATTCCTCATTGCTGATTGATCATTCCTCATTCCTGATTCATCATTCCTGATTCTTGATTCATCATTCCTGATTCCTGATTAATCACTCCTGATTCCTGATTCCTGATTCATCATTCCTGATTCATCAATCCTGATTCATCATTCATCATTCCTGATTCATCATTCCTGATTCCTGATTCATCATTGCTGATTCCTGATTCATCATTCATCATTCCTGATTCCTGATTCATCATTCCTGATTCATCATTCATCATTCCTGATTCATCATTCATCATTCCTGATTCATCATTGCTGATTCCTGATTCATCATTCATCATTCCTGATTCATCATTGCTGATTCCTGATTCATCATTCATCATTCCTGATTCATCATTCATCATTCCTGATTCATCATTCCTGATTCCTGACTCATCATTCATCATTCCTGATTCATCATTCCTTATTCCTTATTCATCATTCCTGATTCCTGATTCATCATTCATCATTCCTGATTCATCATTCCTGATTCCTGATTCATCATTCCTGATTCCTGATTCCTGATTCATCATTCCCGATTCATCATTCATCATTCCTGATTCATCATTCCTGATTCCTGATTCCTGATTCATCATTCATCATTCCTGATTCATCATTCCTCATTCCTTATTCATCATTCTTGATTCCTGATTGATCATTCCTCATTCCTGATTGATCATTCCTCATTCCTGATTCATCATTCCTGATTCTTGATTCATCATTCCTGATTCCTGATTAATCACTCCTGATTCCTAATTCCTGATTCATCATTCCTGATTCATCATTCATCATTCCTGATTCATCATTCATCATTCCTGATTCATCATTCCTGATTCATCTTTCCTGATTCCTGATTCATCATTGCTGATTCCTGATTCATAATTCATCATTCCTGATTCCTGATTCATCATTCCTGATTCATCATTCATCATTCCTGAATCATCATTCCTGATTCCTGATTCCTGATTCATCATTCCTGATTCATCATTCCTGATTCATCATTCCTGATTCATCATTCATCATTCCTGATTCATCATTCATCATTCCTGATTCATCATTCCTGATTCCTGACTCATCATTCATCATTCCTGATTCATCATTCCTTATTCCTGATTCATCATTCCTGATTCCTGATTCATGATTCACCATTCCTGATTCCTGATTCGTCATTCCTCTTTCCTGATTCATCATTCCTGATTCCTGATATATCATTCATCATTCCTGATTGATCATTGCTGATTCCTGATTCATCATTCCTGATTCCTGATTCATCATTCCTGATTGCTGATTCATCATTCCTGATGCATCATTCCTGATTCATCATTCCTGATTCCTGTTTCATTATTCCTGATTCCTGATTCATCATTCCTGATTCATGATTCACCATTCCTGATTCCTGATTCGTCATTCCTCTTTCCTGATTCATCAGTCCTGATTCCTGATACATCATTCATCATTCCTGATTCATCATTCCTGATTCCTGATTCATCATTCCTGATTCCTGATTCATCATTCATCATTCCTGATTCATCACTCCTGATTCCTGATTCCTGATTCATCATTGCTGATTCCTGATTCATCATTCATCATTCCTGATTCCTGATTCATCATTCCTGATTCATCATTCATCATTCCTGATTCATCATTCATCATTCCTGATTCATCATTGCTGATTCCTGATTCATCATTCATCATTCCTGATTCCTGATTCATCATTCATCATTCCTGATTCATCATTCATCATTCCTGATTCATCATTCCTGATTCCTGACTCATCATTCATCATTCCTGATTCATCATTCCTTATTCCTGATTCATCATTCCTGATTCCTGATTCATGATTCACCATTCCTGATTCCTGATTCGTCATTCCTCTTTCCTGATTCATCATTCCTGATTCCTGATATATCATTCATCATTCCTGATTCATCATTCCTGATTCCTGATTCATCATTCCTGATTCCTGATTCATCATTCATCTATCCTGATTCATCATTCCTCATTCCTGATTCATCATTCCTCATTCCTGATTCATCATTCCTCATTGCTGATTGATCATTCCTCATTCCTGATTCATCATTCCTGATTCTTGATTCATCATTCCTGATTCCTGATTAATCACTCCTGATTCCTGATTCCTGATTCATCATTCCTGATTCATCAATCCTGATTCATCATTCATCATTCCTGATTCATCATTCCTGATTCCTGATTCATCATTGCTGATTCCTGATTCATCATTCATCATTCCTGATTCCTGATTCATCATTCCTGATTCATCATTCATCATTCCTGATTCATCATTCATCATTCCTGATTCATCATTGCTGATTCCTGATTCATCATTCATCATTCCTGATTCATCATTGCTGATTCCTGATTCATCATTCATCATTCCTGATTCATCATTCATCATTCCTGATTCATCATTCCTGATTCCTGACTCATCATTCATCATTCCTGATTCATCATTCCTTATTCCTTATTCATCATTCCTGATTCCTGATTCATCATTCATCATTCCTGATTCATCATTCCTGATTCCTGATTCATCATTCCTGATTCCTGATTCCTGATTCATCATTCCCGATTCATCATTCATCATTCCTGATTCATCATTCCTGATTCCTGATTCCTGATTCATCATTCATCATTCCTGATTCATCATTCCTCATTCCTTATTCATCATTCTTGATTCCTGATTGATCATTCCTCATTCCTGATTGATCATTCCTCATTCCTGATTCATCATTCCTGATTCTTGATTCATCATTCCTGATTCCTGATTAATCACTCCTGATTCCTAATTCCTGATTCATCATTCCTGATTCATCATTCATCATTCCTGATTCATCATTCATCATTCCTGATTCATCATTCCTGATTCATCATTCCTGATTCCTGATTCATCATTGCTGATTCCTGATTCATAATTCATCATTCCTGATTCCTGATTCATCATTCCTGATTCATCATTCATCATTCCTGAATCATCATTCCTGATTCCTGATTCCTGATTCATCATTCCTGATTCATCATTCCTGATTCATCATTCCTGATTCATCATTCATCATTCCTGATTCATCATTCATCATTCCTGATTCATCATTCCTGATTCCTGACTCATCATTCATCATTCCTGATTCATCATTCCTTATTCCTGATTCATCATTCCTGATTCCTGATTCATGATTCACCATTCCTGATTCCTGATTCGTCATTCCTCTTTCCTGATTCATCATTCCTGATTCCTGATATATCATTCATCATTCCTGATTCATCATTCCTGATTCCTGATTCATCATTCCTGATTCCTGATTCATCATTCATCATTCCTGATTCATCATTCCTCTTTCCTGATTCATCATTCCTCATTCCTGATTCATCATCCCTCATTCCTGATTGATCATTCCTCATTCCTAATTCATCATTCCTGATTCTTGATTCATCATTCCTGATTCCTGATTAATCACTCCTGATTGCTGATTCCTGATTCATCATTCCTGATTCATCAATCCTGATTCATCATTCATCATTGCTGATTCATCATTCCTGATTCCTGATTCATCATTGCTGATTCCTGATTCATCATTCATCATTCCTGATTCCTGATTCATCATTCCTGATTCATCATTCATCATTCCTGATTCATCATTCATCATTCCTGATTCATCATTGCTGATTCCTGATTCATCATTCATCATTCCTGATTCATCATTGCTGATTCCTGATTCATCATTCATCATTCCTGATTCATCATTCATCATTCCTGATTCATCATTCCTGATTCCTGACTCATCATTCATCATTCCTGATTCATCATTCCTTATTCCTGATTCATCATTCCTGATTCCTGATTCATCATTCATCATTCCTGATTCATCATTCCTGATTCCTGATTCATCATTCCTGATTCCTGATTCCTGATTCATCATTCCCGATTCATCATTCATCATTCCTGATTCATCATTCCTGATTCCTGATTCCTGATTCATCATTCCCGATTCATCATTCATCATTCCTGATTCATCATTCCTGATTCCTGATTCCTGATTCATCATTCATCATTCCTGATTCATCATTCCTCATTCCTGAGTCATCATTCCTGATTCCTGATTGATCATTCCTCATTCCTGATTGATCATTCCTCATTCCTGATTCATCATTCCTGATTCTTGATTCATCATTCCTCATTCCTGATTAATCACTCCTGATTCCTAATTCCTGATTCATCATTCCTGATTCATCATTCATCATTCCTGATTCATCATTCATCATTCCTGATTCATCATTCCTGATTCATCATTCCTGATTTCTGATTCATCATTCATCATTCCTGATTCCTGATTCATCATTCCTGATTCATCATTCCTGATCCATCATTCATCATTCCTGATTCACCATTCCGGATTCCTGATTCATCATTGCTGATTCCTGATTCATCATTCATCATTGCTGATTCCTGATTCATCATTCATCATTCATGATTCCTGATTCATCATTCCTGAGTCATCATTCATCATTCCTGATTCCTGATTCATCATTCCTGATTCATCATTCATAATTCCTGATTCATCATTCCTGATTCCTGATTCATCATTCCTGATTCCTGATTCATCATTCCTGATTCATCATTCCTGATTCATCAATCCTGATTCCTGATTGATCATTCCTCATTCCTGATTGATCATTCCTCATTCCTGATTGATCATTCCTCATTCCTGATTCATCATTCCTGATTCTTGATTCATCATTCCTGATTCCTGATTAATCACTCCTGATTCCTGATTCCTGATTCATCATTCCTGATTCATCAATCCTGATTCATCATTCATCATTCCTGATTCATCATTGCTGATTCCTGATTCATCATTGCTGATTCCTGATTCATCATTCATCATTCCTGATTCCTGATTCATCATTCCTGATTCATCATTCATCATTCCTGATTCATCATTCATCATTCCTGATTCATCATTGCTGATTCCTGATTCATCATTCATCATTCCTGATTCATCATTGCTGATTCCTGATTCATCATTCATCATTCCTGATTCATCATTCATCATTCCTGATTCATCATTCCTGATTCCTGACTCATCATTCATCATTCCTGATTCATCATTCCTTATTCCTGATTCATCATTCCTGATTCCTGATTCATCATTCATCATTCCTGATTCATCATTCCTGATTCCTGATTCATCATTCCTGATTCCTGATTCCTGATTCATCATTCCCGATTCATCATTCATCATTCCTGATTCATCATTCCTGATTCCTGATTCCTGATTCATCATTCATCATTCCTGATTCATCATTCCTCATTCCTGAGTCATCATTCCTGATTCCTGATTGATCATTCCTCATTCCTGATTGATCATTCCTCATTCCTGATTCATCATTCCTGATTCTTGATTCATCATTCCTCATTCCTGATTAATCATTCCTGATTCATCATTCCTGATTCATCATTCATCATTCCTGATTCATCATTCATCATTCCTGATTCATCATACCTGATTCATCATTCCTGATTCCTGATTCATCATTGCTGATTCCTGATTCATAATTCATCATTCCTGATTCCTGATTCATCATTCCTGATTCATCATTCATCATTCATGAATCATCATTCCTGATTCCTGATTCCTGATTCATCATTCCTGATTCATCATTCCTGATTCATCATTGCTGATTCCTGGTTCATCTTTGCTGATTCCTGATTCATCATTGCTGATTCCTGATTCATCATTCATCATTGCTGATTCATCATTCCTGATTCATCATTCCTGATTCATCATTCATCATTCCTGATTCATCATTCATCATTCCTGATTCATCATTCATCATTCCTGATTCCTGATTCATCATTCCTGATTCATCATTCATCATTCATCATTCCTGATTCATCATTCATCATTCCTGATTCATCATTGCTGATTCCTGATTCATCATTCATCATTCCTGATTCATCATTCCTGATTCCTGACTCATCATTCATCATTCCTGATTCCTGATTCCTGATTCATCATTCCCGATTCATCATTCATCATTCCTGATTCATCATTCCTGATTCCTGATTCCTGATTCATCATTCATCATTCCTGATTCATCATTCCTCATTCCTGATTCATCATTCCTGATTCCTGATTGATCATTCCTCATTCCTGATTGATCATTCCTCATTCCTGATTCATCATTCCTGATTCTTGATTCATCATTCCTGATTCCTGATTAATCACTCCTGATTCCTAATTCCTGATTCATCATTCCTGATTCATCATTCATCATTCCTGATTCATCATTCATCATTCCTGATTCATCATTCCTGATTCATCATTCCTGATTCCTGATTCATCATTGCTGATTCCTGATTCATAATTCATCATTCCTGATTCCTGATTCATCATTCCTGATTCATCATTCATCATTCCTGATTCATCATTCATCATTCCTGAATCATCATTCCTGATTCCTGATTCCTGATTCATCATTCCTGATTCATCATTCCTGATTCATCATTCCTGATTCCTGATTCATCATTGCTGATTCCTGATTCATCATTCATCATTGCTGATTCATCATTCCTGATTCATCATTCCTGATTCATCATTCATCATTCCTGATTCATCATTCCTGATTCCTGATTCCTGATTCATCATTCCTGATTCATCATTCCTGATTTCTGATTCATCATTCATCATTCCTGATTCCTGATTCATCATTCCTGATTCATCATTCCTGATCCATCATTCATCATTCCTGATTCACCATTCCGGATTCCTGATTCATCATTGCTGATTCCTGATTCATCATTCATCATTGCTGATTCCTGATTCATCATTCATCATTCATGATTCCTGATTCATCATTCCTGAGTCATCATTCATCATTCCTGATTCCTGATTCATCATTCCTGATTCATCATTCATAATTCCTGAATCATCATTCCTGATTCCTGATTCATCATTCCTGATTCCTGATTCATCATTCCTGATTCATCATTCCTGATTCATCAATCCTGATTCCTGATTGATCATTCCTCATTCCTGATTGATCATTCCTCATTCCTGATTCATCATTCCTGATTCCTGATTCATCATTCCTGACTTCCTGATTAATCACTCCTGATTCCTGATTCCTGATTCCTGATTCATCATTCCTGATTCATCATTCCTGATTCCTGATTCATCATTGCTGATTCCTGATTCATCGTTCATCATTCCTAATTCCTGATTCATCATTCCTGATTCATCATTCATCATCCTGATTGATCATTGCTGATTCCTGATTCATCATTCCTGATTCCTGATTCATCATTCCTGATTGCTGATTCATCATTCCTGATGCATCATTCCTGAATTCATCATTCCTGATTCCTGTTTCATTATTCCTGATTCCTGATTCACCATTCCTGATTCCTGATTCGTCATTCCTCTTTCCTGATTCATCAGTCCTGATTCCTGATACATCATTCATCATTCCTGATTCATCATTCCTGATTCCTGATTCATCATTCCCTGATTCCTGATTCATCATTCATCATTCCTGATTCATCATTCTCATTCCTGATTCATCATTCCTCATTCCTGATTGATCATTCCTCATTCCTGATTGATCATTCCTCATTCCTGATTCATCATTCCTGATTCTTGATTCATCATTCCTGATTCCTGATTAATCACTCCTGATTCCTGATTCCTGATTCATCATTCCTGATTCATCAATCCTGATTCATCATTGATCATTCCTGATTCATCATTCCTGATTCCTGATTCATCATTGCTGATTCCTGATTCATCATTCATCATTCCTGATTCCTGATTCATCATTCCTGATTCATCATTCATCATTCCTGATTCATCATTCATCATTCCTGATTCATCATTGCTGATTCCTGATTCATCATTCATCATTCCTGATTCCTGATTCATCATTCATCATTCCTGATTCATCATTCATCATTCCTGATTCATCATTCCTGATTCCTGACTCATCATTCATCATTCCTGATTCATCATTCCTTATTCCTGATTCATCATTCCTGATTCCTGATTCATGATTCACCATTCCTGATTCCTGATTCGTCATTCCTCTTTCCTGATTTCATCATTCCTGATTCCTGATATATCATTCATCATTCCTGATTCATCATTCCTGATTCCTGATTCATCATTCCTGATTCCTGATTCATCATTCATCTATCCTGATTCATCATTCCTCATTCCTGATTCATCATTCCTCATTCCTGATTTCATCATTCCTCATTGCTGATTGATCATTCCCTCATTCCTGATTCATCATTCCTGATTCTTGATTCATCATTCCTGATTCCTGATTAATCACTCCTGATTCCTGATTCCTGATTCATCATTCCTGATTCATCAATCCTGATTCATCATTCATCATTCCTGATTCATCATTCCTGATTCCTGATTCATCATTGCTGATTCCTGATTCATCATTCATCATTCCTGATTCCTGATTCATCATTCCTGATTCATCATTCATCATTCCTGATTCATCATTCATCATTCCTGATTCATCATTGCTGATTCCTGATTCATCATTCATCATTCCTGATTCATCATTGCTGATTCCTGATTCATCATTCATCATTCCTGATTCATCATTCATCATTCCTGATTCATCATTCCTGATTCCTGACTCATCATTCATCATTCCTGATTCATCATTCCTTATTCCTTATTCATCATTCCTGATTCCTGATTCATCATTCATCATTCCTGATTCATCATTCCTGATTCCTGATTCATCATTCCTGATTCCTGATTCCTGATTCATCATTCCCGATTCATCATTCATCATTCCTGATTCATCATTCCTGATTCCTGATTCCCTGATTCATCATTCATCATTCCTGATTCATCATTCCTCATTCCTGATTCATCATTCTGATTCCTGATTGATCATTCCTCATTCCTGATTGATCATTCCTCATTCCTGATTCATCATTCCTGATTCTTGATTCATCATTCCTGATTCGTGATTAATCACTCCTGATTCCTAATTCCTGATTCATCATTCCTGATTCATCATTCATCATTCCTGATTCATCATTCATCATTCCTGATTCATCATTCCTGATTCATCATTCCTGATTCCTGAATTCATCATTGCTGATTCCTGATTCATAATTCATCATTCCTGATTCCTGATTCATCATTCCTGATTCATCATTCATCATTCCTGATTCATCATTCCTGATTCCTGAATCCTGATTCATCATTCCTGATTCATCATTCCTGATTTCTGATTCATCATTCATCATTCCTGATTCCTGATTCATCATTCCTGATTCATCATTCCTGATCCATCATTCATCATTCCTGATTCATCATTCCGGATTCCTGATTCATCATTGCTGATTCCTGATTCATCATTCATCATTGCTGATTCCTGATTCATCATTCATTCATTCATGATTCCTGATTCATCATTCCTGATTCATCATTCATCATTCCTGATTCCTGATTCATCATTCCTGATTCATCATTCATAATTCCTGAATCATCATTCCTGATTCCTGATTCATCATTCCTGATTCCTGATTCATCATTCCTGATTCACCATTCCTGATTCATCAATCCTGATTCCTGATTGATCATTCCTCATTCCTGATTGATCATTCCTCATTCCTGATTCATCATTCCTGATTCCTGATTCATCATTCCTGATTCCTGATTGATCACTCCTGATTCCTGATTCATGATTCCTGATTCATCATTCCTGATTCATCATTCCTGATTCCTGATTCATCATTGCTGATTCCTGATTCATCGTTCATCATTCCTAATTCCTGATTCATCATTCCTGATTCATCATTCATCATTCCTGATTGATCATTGCTGATTCCTGATTCATCATTCCTGATTCCTGATTCATCATTCCTGATTGCTGATTCATCATTCCTGATGCATCATTCCTGATTCATCATTCCTGATTCCTGTTTCATTATTCCTGATTCCTGATTCATCATTCCTGATTCATGATTCACCATTCCTGATTCCTGATTCGTCATTCCTCTTTCCTGATTCATCAGTCCTGATTCCTGATACATCATTCATCATTCCTGATTCATCATTCCTGATTCATCATTCCTGATTTCTGATTCATCATTCATCATTCCTGATTCCTGATTCATCATTCCTGATTCATCATTCCTGATCCATCATTCATCATTCCTGATTCATCATTCCGGATTCCTGATTCATCATTGCTGATTCCTGATTCATCATTCATCATTGCTGATTCCTGATTCATCATTCATCATTCATGATTCCTGATTCATCATTCCTGATTCATCATTCATCATTCCTGATTCCTGATTCATCATTCCTGATTCATCATTCATAATTCCTGAATCATCATTCCTGATTCCTGATTCATCATTCCTGATTCCTGATTCATCATTCCCTGATTCACCATTCCTGATTCATCAATCCTGATTCCTGATTGATCATTCCTCATTCCTGATTGATCATTCCTCATTCCTGATTCATCATTCCTGATTCCTGATTCATCATTCCTGATTCCTGATTAATCACTCCTGATTCCTGATTCATGATTCCTGATTCATCATTCCTGATTCATCATTCCTGATTCCTGATTCATCATTGCTGATTCCTGATTCATCGTTCATCATTCCTAATTCCTGATTCATCATTCCTGATTCATCATTCATCATTCCTGATTGATCATTGCTGATTCCTGATTCATCATTCCTGATTCCTGATTCATCATTCCTGATTGCTGATTCATCATTCCTGATGCATCATTCCTGATTCATCATTCCTGATTCCTGTTTCATTATTCCTGATTCCTGATTCATCATTCCTGATTCATGATTCACCATTCCTGATTCCTGATTCGTCATTCCTCTTTCCTGATTCATCAGTCCTGATTCCTGATACATCATTCATCATTCCTGATTCATCATTCCTGATTCCCTGATTCATCATTCCTGATTCCTGATTCATCATTCATCATTCCTGATTCATCACTCCTGATTCCTGATTCCTGATTCATCATTGCTGATTCCTGATTCATCATTCATCATTCCTGATTCCTGATTCATCATTCCTGATTCATCATTCATCATTCCTGATTCATCATTCATCATTCCTGATTCATCATTGCTGATTCCTGATTCATCATTCATCATTCCTGATTCCTGATTCATCATTCATCATTCCTGATTCATCATTCATCATTCCTGATTCATCATTCCTGATTCCTGACTCATCATTCATCATTCCTGATTCATCATTCCTTATTCCTGATTCATCATTCCTGATTCCCTGATCATGATTCACCATTCCTGATTCCTGATTCGTCATTCCTCTTTCCCTGATTCATCATTCCTGATTCCTGATATATCATTCATCATTCCCTGATTCATCATTCCTGATTCCTGATTCATCATTCCTGATTCCTGATTCATCATTCATCTATCCTGATTCATCATTCCTCATTCCTGATTCATCATTCCTCATTCCTGATTCATCCATTCCTCATTGCTGATTGATCATTCCTCATTCCTGATTCATCATTCCTGATTCTTGATTCATCATTCCTGATTCCTGATTAATCACTCCTGATTCCTGATTCCTGATTCATCATTCCTGATTCATCAATCCTGATTCATCATTCATCATTCCTGATTCATCATTCCTGATTCCTGATTCATCTTTGCTGATTCCTGATTCATCATTCATCATTCCTGATTCCTGATTCATCATTCCTGATTCATCATTCATCATTCCTGATTCATCCTTCATCATTCCTGATTCATCATTTGCTGATTCCTGATTCATCATTCATCATTCCTGATTCATCATTGGCTGATTCCTGATTCATCATTCTATCATTCCTGATTCATCATTCATCATTCCTGATTCATCATTCCTGATTCCTGACTCATCATTCATCATTCCTGATTCATCATTCCTTATTCCTTATTCATCATTCCTGATTCCTGATTCATCATTCATCATTCCTGATTCATCATTCCTGATTCCTGATTCATCATTCCTGATTCCTGATTCCTGATTCATCATTCCCGATTCATCATTCATCATTCCTGATTCATCATTCCTGATTCCTGATTCCTGATTCATCATTCATCATTCCTGATTCATCATTCCTCATTCCTTATTCATCATTCTTGATTCCTGATTCATCATTCCTCATTCCTGATTGATCATTCCTCATTCCTGATTCATCATTCCTGATTCCTGATTCATCATTCCTGATTCCTGATTAATCACTCCTGATTCCTGATTCATGATTCCTGATTCATCATTCCTGATTCATCATTCCTGATTCCTGATTCATCATTGCTGATTCCTGATTCATCGTTCATCATTCCTAATTCCTGATTCATCATTCCTGATTCATCATTCATCATTCCTGAATGATCATTGCTGATTCCTGATTCATCATTCCTGATTCCTGATTCATCATTCCTGATTGCTGATTCATCATTCCTGATGCATCATTCCTGATTCATCATTCCTGATTCCTGTTTCATTATTCCTGATTCCTGATTCATCATTCCTGATTCATGATTCACCATTCCTGATTCCTGATTCGTCATTCCTCTTTCCTGATTCATCAGTCCTGATTCCTGATACATCATTCATCATTCCTGATTCATCATTCCTGATTCCTGATTCATCATTCCTGATTCCTGATTCATCATTCATCATTCCTGATTCATCACTCCTGATTCCTGATTCCTGATTCATCATTGCTGATTCCTGATTCATCATTCATCATTCCTGATTCCTGATTCATCATTCCTGATTCATCATTCATCATTCCTGATTCATCATTCATCATTCCTGATTCATCATTGCTGATTCCTGATTCATCATTCATCATTCCTGATTCCTGATTCATCATTCATCATTCCTGATTCATCATTCATCATTCCTGATTCATCATTCCTGATTCCTGACTCATCATTCATCATTCCTGATTCATCATTCCTTATTCCTGATTCATCATTCCTGATTCCTGATTCATGATTCACCATTCCTGATTCCTGATTCGTCATTCCTCTTTCCTGATTCATCATTCCTGATTCCTGATATATCATTCATCATTCCTGATTCATCATTCCTGATTCCTGATTCATCATTCCTGATTCCTGATTCATCATTCATCTATCCTGATTCATCATTCCTCATTCCTGATTCATCATTCCTCATTCCTGATTCATCATTCCTCATTGCTGATTGATCATTCCTCATTCCTGATTCATCATTCCTGATTCTTGATTCATCATTCCTGATTCCTGATTAATCACTCCTGATTCCTGATTCCTGATTCATCATTCCTGATTCATCAATCCTGATTCATCATTCATCATTCCTGATTCATCATTCCTGATTCCTGATTCATCATTGCTGATTCCTGATTCATCATTCATCATTCCTGATTCCTGATTCATCATTCCTGATTCATCATTCATCATTCCTGATTCATCATTCATCATTCCTGATTCATCATTGCTGATTCCTGATTCATCATTCATCATTCCTGATTCATCATTGCTGATTCCTGATTCATCATTCATCATTCCTGATTCATCATTCATCATTCCTGATTCATCATTCCTGATTCCTGACTCATCATTCATCATTCCTGATTCATCATTCCTTATTCCTTATTCATCATTCCTGATTCCTGATTCATCATTCATCATTCCTGATTCATCATTCCTGATTCCTGATTCATCATTCCTGATTCCTGATTCCTGATTCATCATTCCCGATTCATCATTCATCATTCCTGATTCATCATTCCTGATTCCTGATTCCTGATTCATCATTCCCGATTCATCATTCATCATTCCTGATTCATCATTCCTGATTCCTGATTCCTGATTCATCATTCATCATTCCTGATTCATCATTCCTCATTCCTGAGTCATCATTCCTGATTCCTGATTGATCATTCCTCATTCCTGATTGATCATTCCTCATTCCTGATTCATCATTCCTGATTCTTGATTCATCATTCCTCATTCCTGATTAATCACTCCTGATTCCTAATTCCTGATTCATCATTCCTGATTCATCATTCATCATTCCTGATTCATCATTCATCATTCCTGATTCATCATACCTGATTCATCATTCCTGATTCCTGATTCATCATTGCTGATTCCTGATTCATAATTCATCATTCCTGATTCCTGATTCATCATTCCTGATTCATCATTCATCATTCCTGAATCATCATTCCTGATTCCTGATTCCTGATTCATCATTCCTGATTCATCATTCCTGATTCATCATTCCTGATTCCTGATTCATCATTGCTGATTCCTGATTCATCATTGCTGATTCCTGATTCCTGATTCATCATTCCTGATTCATCATTCCTGATTTCTGATTCATCATTCATCATTCCTGGATCCTGATTCATCATTCCTGATTCATCATTCCTGATCCATCATTCATCATTCCTGATTCATCATTCCTGATTCCTGATTCATCACTGCTGATTCCTGATTCATCATTCATCATTGCTGATTCCTGATTCCTGATTCATCATTCCTGATTCATCATTCCTGATTTCTGATTCATCATTCATCATTCCTGGATCCTGATTCATCATTCCTGATTCATCATTCCTGATCCATCATTCCTCATTGCTGATTGATCATTCCTCATTCCTGATTCATGATTCCTGATTCTTGATTCATCATTCCTGATTCCTGATTAATCACTCCTGATTCCTGATTTCTGATTCATCATTCCTGATTCATCAATCCTGATTCATCATTCATCATTCCTGATTCATCATTCCTGATTCCTGATTCATCATTGCTGATTCCTGATTCATCATTCATCATTCCTGATTCCTGATTCATCATTCCTGATTCATCATTCATCATTCATCATTCCTGATTCATCATTCATCATTCCTGATTCATCATTCCTGATTCATCATTCATCATTCCTGATTCATCATTGCTGATTCCTGATTCATCATTCATCATTCCTGATTCATCATTCATCATTCCTGATTTATCATTCCTGATTCCTGACTCATCATTCATCATTCCTGATTCATCATTCCTTATTCCTTATTCATCATTCCTGATTCCTGATTCATCATTCATCATTCCTGATTCATCATTCCTGATTCCTGATTCATCATTCCTGATTCCTGATTCCTGATTCATCATTCCCGATTCATCATTCATCATTCCTGATTCATCATTCCTGATTCCTGATTCCTGATTCCTGATTCATCATTGCTGATTCCTGATTCATAATTCATCATTCCTGATTCCTGATTCATCATTCCTGATTCATCATTCATCATTCCTGATTCATCATTCATCATTCCTGAATCATCATTCCTGATTCCTGATTCCTGATTCATCATTCCTGATTCATCATTCCTGATTCCTGATTCATCATTGCTGATTCCTGATTCATCATTCATCATTGCTGATTCATCATTCCTGATTCATCATTCCTGATTCATCATTCATCATTCCTGATTCATCATTCCTGATTCCTGATTCCTGATTCATCATTCATGATTCATCATTCCTGATTTCTGATTCATCATTCATCATTCCTGATTCCTGATTCATCATTCCTGATTCATCATTCCTGATCCATCATTCCTCATTCCTGATTCATCATTCCTGATTCTTGATTCATCATTCCTGATTCCTGATTAATCACTCCTGATTGCTGATTCCTGATTCATCATTCCTGATTCATCAATCCTGATTCATCATTCATCATTCCTGATTCATCATTCCTGATTCCTGATTCATCATTGCTGATTCCTGATTCATCATTCATCATTCCTGATTCCTGATTCATCATTCCTGATTCATCATTCATCATTCCTGATTCATCATTCATCATTCCTGATTCATCATTGCTGATTCCTGATTCATCATTCATCATTCCTGATTCATCATTGCTGATTCCTGATTCATCATTCATCATTCCTGATTCATCATTCATCATTCCTGATTCATCATTCCTGATTCCTGACTCATCATTCATCATTCCTGATTCATCATTCCTTATTCCTGATTCATCATTCCTGATTCCTGATTCATCATTCATCATTCCTGATTCATCATTCCTGATTCCTGATTCATCATTCCTGATTCCTGATTCCTGATTCATCATTCCCGATTCATCATTCATCATTCCTGATTCATCATTCCTGATTCCTGATTCCTGATTCATCATTCCCGATTCATCATTCATCATTCCTGATTCATCATTCCTGATTCCTGATTCCTGATTCATCATTCATCATTCCTGATTCATCATTCCTCATTCCTGAGTCATCATTCCTGATTCCTGATTGATCATTCCTCATTCC
>JAOWCC010000621.1:0-87458 GCA_030867875.1 Actinernus sp. WN-2022
ACTCCTAACTTGGGCATGGCACTCCTAACTTGGGCACGGCACTCCCAACTTGGGCACGGCACTCCCAACTTGGGCACGTCACTCCCAACTTGGGCACGGCACTCCAAACTTTGGCACGGCACTTCCAACTTGGGCACGGCACTCCCAACTTGGGCACGGCACTCCCAACTTGGGCACGTCACTCCTAACTTGGGCACGGCACTCCTAACGTTGGCACGGCACTCCTAACTTGGGCACGGCACTCCTAACTTGGGCACGGCCCTCCTAACGTTGGCACGGCACTCCTAACTTGGGCACGGTACTCCTAACTTCGGTATAGTGTTTATATTTTATTCAATGTTTTTTCATATCTTCCCAATAATGTATATTCCTTTTTGAGTAGTTAAATAATCTATTATGTCTTATAATGTAATTATATCATGTTTCTATCTTGGCATATAATAGTTTGGAGGACCAGATTGGAAACAAGTGTAAACTTTATCTGCATATCCTCATTAAATAAAGTGTTATTATTAAACAGGCGGGCCGGTCTCAGAACTCCTAGAGTTTCGGGCACGTGTTCCCGGAACATTACCATTTACACGACAAACTATATATCACTGAAGAACCTTTTCGTTCTGTAAATTAGGTATATACTTCATGGTAGTGTTTCGTTCCATATAGTCCCCTGCATAATCATTTTCTCTACTGTTTTACAGTATTATGCAGGGAGACTATATGGAACGAAACACTACCATGAAGTATATACCGAATCACGCGAATGCGTTTTCGAAGCATGCGCACATTGCACTTACTCAAGGGGTAAAATGTTTACACGGTGAACTTTGAAAGAAAATCATTGACAGTTTTCAAAGCAATAAAACAACGAATTGTCCAGATTTGTGGCTCGAATGGCCTGACATATATTATCTTTACTTTGACATGTTTCTTTTACACTGATCGCATAGTCACAGCTGAATCACACTATCAGACGCTGATTGGTCGAGAGGAGTAGTGATTTGGAGTGGAATCACCACCCACGCTACGCGCGCTATTTATAACTTAGCAAAATATCAACAAAAGTAGACATCAAAGAAAATAACATGCCTGATTCGGTAATTCCACGGAAAATTTCACTCAAAAAACGATATCGCCCTCGTCGCGTATCGGTTCTCTCCTGCAATCTTTCGTGGAAATACCGAATCAGGCATGTGATTTTCCTATATAAACTGTGTGTGAGACTAGATAACTTGAATTGTATTCATCGTATCAATATTAATTCATAAATTCGATTTTCCAAGTGAAATTTGCATAGGAAATCATATGGTTTCGAGTGCAATTCGGGATAAATTCGAACGAGTATTCAAAGAGTATCACAATTGCACGAGCCCGCAAGCACGAGAGGCGATATCCATGCATATCGTATTTTTACGTGTGTTCAGATACGATATTTCTCAGTGCTGGAAATCCTTGTAAAACACTGTAGTTTATAAAATAAACAATAATACGTAACGTTACCCTGTGTTCGCTTCTCGCTGGCGGCGTTTTACGCTTAGAACCTCTTTGCGTGAATTTTCTTTTTCAGACTTTCTGTGCGCATGAATTTTTATTCAGCTTTTTTTCCTTTTGGGGTTTTAAGCCTGTTGAGGTTTTGTCCATCTTCAAGTGATAGAACAGAATATATCCATATTTAAGTCAACTATTCAAGCATCTACTTGTTGTAGAAACGAGTTTATAAAAATATTAAGTTTGGGCTTATGTATATACTTAAAGAGGAACTTCTGAAATTCGAAAGAAATAATGTATCTGAGATAAAGCAGAAAAACAATTTAAAACCGCAGTAGCTTTAGGTTATTTTTACAGATTAATAATAATTATTCCTCACAGCTTGCTGTTAATGATTTCAATAAAACCAGCAAATCTTTCCCCATGTTATCATGTTGGTTGGACAACTGAATCGAATATATCTGCAATATGGTTTTGAAAATAATATGAAGTGGTGAATAACACAGCTAACTATTAAGCCATTACTGTTACTGCCAGGTAAATATTCAATATTTCTCAGGCTTTCTAATTAGTTTTCTTTATAAAAAAAATTGTTGGGGGAATTTCTTCTGTCTTTCATTCTATTTTGCATCAATTGAAGGAAGTCAGTGAATATTGTTTGTATAATGATAATTCATAATTCATGTTTTTTAGCAGTTCATTTAAAACAATTAACAGCTGCACTGTGGCTTGTTCTTGCATAATTTATTATTGAACTGGCATTCATTAAAAACCTCACATTACACTTAACAAGCGAAAAGCAAGTTAAAATCTAATTCATGAAGCTTAACACAAATTATAGAAATGCAGAATAAATATTTACTTAAAAAGGAAGAATAAATATTTACTTAAAATTATGGGGCGCCAAGTGTGACAAAAGGTCGAGTTCGAAATATAGACCGATTTCATGTGACGTCATCAAATTGCTAACTTCGAAACTATGAACTCTACTAAGTTGTGCTTTTGATACAGTTTAGAGCTTACCTAAGCACGGCTTCACACCAAATTTCATCGGTTTCTTTCACTTTGTTCCGGAGATATCGATGAAGCGATTTTGAGTCACGCAACACCAGTCACGTATTTTGAGGAGTCAAATTAGTGCAACTTTCAGCCAAAAACCTTCTAAATACAAACCAACATGTCAAATAAGTGAATATCTATGCAAATAGATACATTTTAGGTCAGAATTCTTGGTAATTGTGAACTTTAATGAAACTTGGTAATCTGGCCGCCATCTTGGTGTACCTTGGAGGTACACCAAGATGGCGGCGCCATACATTTTACTGTAAACATGGCGCACATTTGATCGCTTATATTTTGGGCGAGAAATATCCTAGATTGATAAAACTTGTCAAAGATACGTAATTTTTAGTTCTCTTTCAGAAAAACGCACCTTGATTTTATTTGAATCAGCAATAAAGATTTTTAGGATTCACGTGACCTAAGTGAAATCGATCTATTGAGTCTATCACCGAATATATAGTCAACCTTTTAAATATGTGTTGAAGTGCTCCAATATACGAGGTGAGTTTTCCTCGATATAGGCTTAGACTGTCATATATATAGGTTTGACTGTCACATATATATGTGTTGGCTGTCGGATATATAGGGTCGAGACGTTGCTAAAATATGGGTCGAGATTATCGATTAGCTTCGTAATTATCGATTGATCAACAAGAAACATAAGAGGGGAGGGGACTTGTGCCAATATTTGTAATCTTTCGCTCTCTTTTCACTACTGGAATAATATGTCTGGAAGACTTTTTTCTTCAAATGCCATCAATATTATAGGCCAAGCTAGACGTAATTTACACTGTGGAAATTTTTATGTACTGTATCGCATACAAAGAAGACTCGGAGATGCAGTTTATCTGAAGAAAAAAACTGTGAGTTGAAAAATGCGAGTTGCAAGTAAAAGTAAGAAAAATGAGATTAGAGTTACTGCGATGGAAAATGATTTTTGAGGGAGAATTTTTTTTTTCCGTATACAGAAACTCCGAGTTTCGATGAAACGTGGACCCCCGCTTCTGGACCCTTAGAAAATGTTATTTTTTTTATACAGTACCAGCGTTTATTTATGCCTCGCTGGAGGTTTTATTTTGTTCTCTTTGCCCTCACAGTTATTCAGAGCTAAGTCATTTCTATTTCTAATTTACAATATTTCGCTTGCAATCACAATTACTTGTTTAACTATTCACATTCTTCTATCTCTGATTCTTCCAGAGACGTTTCGTATTATAATACCGAGCGTAAGTTTGGCATTTAATTAACGGCTAAAGTTTGGGTCAGTAATATAATAACATATTTTTCATTTAAGTTTTTTTACACCTCATGCTCATTGCCAAACTTATTTTTTTGTCTATAGATAGCGTTTACTGCGAAATTTGCATTTATATCAACACCCGTTTAAACATTTTCCTAACGAAATTGCTATGCAATCACGACAGTTCAAATTCACATCTTAAGACCATTTCGTTTTTCACTGCGGTCTGCCTTAAGCGCTATTCTAATATCTCAAGCAGTCATACTTTGTACCTTTTTTGCTTTTTTTCGATAAATGTTCAGTTCCTTTTTTTGCCAGCTTTTTGTTTCCATCGATTTCCCAGCGAGAATCGAAATCGCATTTCCAATGAAGTCACGCTTTGTTGATGTTTCCACAGGGGTCCGGTCAGTTCTATATTGTTTCGCTCGTTTTTCTTGTTCTGTCATTTTTTTCGGGTTCAATACTTTTCTTCTTTGACCTCCTAGTTTGTTTATGTCATTTCCAGTTCGATAGATTGTTTTTGCAATCCGAAAAGTAGTTTATTCAGTTCTATATATTCGATTCATGTCCGTATTAAGCCATATCCCATTTCTGACGGTTCTCACGGTTCGTTTTCGGTTCTATATATTATTTTATACTCGGTTCAGTTTTCTCCATTTGTGTATGGGCGTCAAACAGTTTCAACATCGGGTTCGGTTTCTAGTTCTATTTCTTCTATTCATGCACTCAGTTTGGTTTTCTCGGTGTCGATACGCTATTCCGGGTACAGTTCAGACTCTCTTCTGTTCTCGAGTTCGTTTTCCGAATCGAAAGCTCGTCAAAAAAATGCTTGCTATTTATCGTTTATCTTCTATCAGAAACAAATGAAATCATGACCTAAAGTCAAATTCTCTTGGACTTGGCTCCCCCTTGCCTTGGCTCAGCCTTTCCACACGACAGATCCACTCTGCGACAGATCATATATTTTCCCACCATTTTTTTCTGTAACATTTCAACTCGCACTTTTTAACTCGCAACTCGCACTTTTTAACTCGCAACTCGCACTTTTCAACTCGCACTTTCCCTATCCTGTGAATTGCTTGTTCTCAAGAGCATGCAATCCGACAACGGCTGGTACAAAACGCAGGTCACAGGTCACAGGTCCAGGTCACAGGTCACTTGACGATTTTTGTATTTTCCAATAATCTATTTTTCCTTCCACTCCATTTCTGTAAATACATGCAATATCCGTGAGCAGCCTGGAAACGATGTTACGTCATTTTTGCGATTCTCGTGATTACAAACAGGGCGGCAGATGGAGCAGATGAGGTACAACTTGAGGTACAACTTTAAGGGCGTAGGGAGGGTTAGATATTTGTTAAATAAGATAAAAGGAGTAGTCAATGCTGGGAGTGGAGAGGAACGGGTAGTGAAATCTCCCTCCCTAGTTTTTTCGATTTTTTCTCCCTCCTCCCTAGTGAGTTTTAAACATTTCTCCCTGGAGCATAAATGTAGATCCCATGTAGATTTTCAGTTCAAAATTAATCACAAAATTCTGCCTACAAATACTTACCTTTTTACAGTAAAAAATAAAGAAAATGACACATGCCCAACATGCCATGAAGAGAGACACACTTTTGAGCATATGTTTGTTGAACGTACGAAAGCCAAGTTTTTCTGGAATAAATTGAAAGAATGGTGGTGCAAATACACATCGCAATCAATATCTCCCAGCGCAGCTCAAATTCTATATGGATATACTGAATTGCTAAAGCACCGCTCCCTATTAAAGGGGCTATGTCATGGTACTGCGCATGTATCGAGTAATCGCTCGGTTGGTGGCTGTTAATTGGATACAAACAGTTAAACTTCCCTCCCTCAATGCTTGATTGAAAGGATTTTCAATATTTTTCCTGGAGACTGTTTATATACACTGTTTGTTAGTCATTTTTGCACTTTTGCTTTAATTTTAAGCATGCCACATGGCCGAGAGGTTCGTTAGTTCATATAAAAATCGGTGGAAATAGCTGTTTCCGGCCCGGAACGCGAATGTAAAGTATATTACCGTGACACAGCCCCTTTAATCCATGTGAAATTTTACATGTACCAAGCTTTCATACGAAACACGTCGTATTCCCTAGAAGGTTTCCTTATTCTCTTAGAAGAAAAGAAACACATAGAAAACGAAAACTCGATAACCAAAAGAAAAGTAGAAAAAGTTAACAGAAAATGGTCCCTTTTAAATAGCTGGTTTGGTAGACCGAAATAGAATCTGATAGCACAAGTTTATAACTGATTGTATTTATTATTATTATTATTATTATTATTATTATTATTATTATTTATTTTTCTTGCTTTGTAATTGTATTGTAATTATTGTATTGTAATATTGTATTTTATAATATAGATACGATAGTACGCGCGCTCTGATTGGCTAAGAAGCCATGTTTTACCAGAGTATATAACATGGTTAGCCGTGTTATATAGTTTTCAACTGGCGGTTTCCTTTCATCGCGCGCGTAAATCTATATTATAAAACAGATAAAGAAGCCTTAAATCCATGTTTTATACTATCATAAAACACTCTGATCATTTGAGAACACTCTAGAAATGTTGAAAGCACGCGCCTTCGGCTTGTGCTTTAACATTTCTCTCATGTTCTCAAATGCCCATCGTGTTTTATGATAGTATAAAACATGGCTAAGGCTTCTTTATTTGTTAAGTAATGAAACTGTCAATAATAATAATAAAAATATGAAAAAAAAAAATGTAGATCCCAATTTCTTCCTCCTCCCTAGTTTTACTGAACATTTCTCCCGCCTCCCTAGACCGTTCCTCTGCACTCTCCTGGTACTTCTACTACTGGGGTCATTAATTAGCAAAGGATGACGATGGATCGTACTTTAACAGGCTCTGTGTTATCTTTACTTCATGGAGCATTAAAAAGAAAAGCCATAACATTAACATTTATTACAGTTGAAAACAGAAGGACGTATTCATCGCCATATGAAATGTCTCTGTTTATAGCAGATCTGAGAGAAAGGATTCTCTTTTATTGAAATGACAACTTTGCTCGGAAAACCTTAACATTTAGTATAGTTGAAAACTTTAAGTACCGGGAGCAACTGAGACATTATCATAGCAATATTCTATTATTTAGTATTAGTACTATAAAAGCATCAATGTGTTGGACAATTTACAAGCGCGATCGAGAGTATATCCAGTATCCTTAGGACATTGAATACCCTATTTATATTTAACAAATATCTAACCCTCCCTACGCCTTTAAAGTTGTACCTCAAGTTGTACCTGCCGCCATGTTTGTGAACACGAGGATCGCGAAAATGACGTAACCTCGTTTCCAGGCTGCTCACGGATATTGTATTTATAGGAATGGAGTGGAAGGAAAAATAGATTATTGTAAAATATAAAAATCGTTAAGTGACCTGGACCTGTGGCCTGTGACCTGGACCAGTGACCTGGACCTGTGACCTGGACCTGGCCCTGTGACCTGGACCTGGACCTGTGACCTGCGTTTTGTACCAGCCGATCCGACAAACAATTTGCATCTTGGCATACAGAACGATTGTTACACGCTTCACTCTTCTATTGACGGACACTTTTCGACGAGTATTCACATGTTATTTCCACAAATGGTCCTCAAGACGGTGAACTTATCATTTACCAACGGAACATTCGAATGGAAGAGCAAGGTTCGTAATAACAAGGCCACAAATTGAAGCATTGGGGAGACGCCATTTTAATTGGGCATCCTGTGACTCGAATTCGAAAAGAGCGCGAAAGGTACAAAAAATGACACAAGTCACCTCCCCCCTTATGTTTTGTGTTGATCAATCGATAATCACGAAGCTAATCGATAATCTCGACCCATATTTTAGCAACGTCTCGACCCAGGACTCACCCTATATATCCGACAGCCAACACATATATATGTGACAGTCAAACCTATATATATGACAGTCTAAGCCTATATCGAGGAAAACTCACCTCGTATATTGGAGCACTTCAACACATATTTAAAAGGATTGACTATATATTCGGTAATAGACCCAATATTTCGAACTCGACCTTTTGTCACACCCCATATAAAATTTAATCATGAAAGTTAATGGAATAAAGCAGAATATATATTTACTTACGATCTATTCATGAAATTTAACGATGGAAAGCATAATAAATATTTACTTAACATCGACTCATAAGCAATTATTTCAGTGAGCCCCTAGATGAGCAGTTTGCTCTTGGGGCAAACTCCGCATATTAAATAGCTTTAAATAAAAAAGCAATTATTGGACGAGGCTGAGCAAAATATGATGAATTGTCTATGGCGAGCTACCAGTTATTTGCCGATGCCGAAGGCCTGGTGGCGAGACACAGACAATTCATCATATAGCCGCAGTTCCAATAATGTTTTATTATTCAGTACTTTGGGCATCCAAAATGCTCGCAAGAAACCGAGCAGCCATGTTGGGATTTGTTGTTGAACACTGCGCATGCTCACAACAATATCTGAAGCAAACAACTGGAGCCACCATCTCGGATCTGACCGAGAAGACCCTGGGGACGACGTTGTGGAGCAAACGCTTATCTGCGCGTGAATCAACTTATCAAAATTCAGGATACTTAGCAACTGAGTAATAATGTAACTATTTTACTCACATCTCGATTCTGATTGTCTGAGAACACGCAACGAATTCTCCATATATAGCTAACTATATCACTAAGTGCGCATGCGTACAACATTATCTGCTAGCAGATAATTGAATTATCTTTATCTGCTAGCAGATAATACTTAGCGCTCGGTGGTAAGCAAATACGACAATTTTACGGTAGAAAGCAGGAAAATTATTTCGTTATTTTGAGCCATTTTAGCGCTCAGCTATGTTTCTAGTCATTTTTCTCTCCTAAACTCTTAAAATAAATGCAATTTTTAGCTCGAATATGAAAGAAAACATCTTGAATCATGCAGAAATCCAATCGTAAACAAACCAATTTTATGCGCCGTTTCATTTAGCTTCGTTTACGATAGCTTTCTCTTTTGCTAAAACTAGAGCTTAAAAATGTATAATAAAACAATTATCAGTGAATTCGGTTTTCGCATGATTGCGAGAATTATCTGAAGACCTCGGTGTGTCTTCGGCTGATAACACAGACCTCTGTATTGATAACTTTCGCTATCATGCTCAACCTCATCCAATAATTGCTTATTAATGAAAAGCAGAATAAATATTTACTTAATATATATTCATCAGGGGCGGATCCAGGATTTTAAGGGGGGTAGCTGTCATAGATTTTTTGTTCGGGAACATGCATTGCCTCTGTAAAATGCTGCAATTTGGCCAGTCCAACCTGCTCAAAGGGGGGTGGCTAGCTAGCCACCCAATCCACCCCCACCCCTAAATCCGCCCCTGATACATAAAACTTAATAGAAAAGCATAACGAATATTAAAGCAGAAAAATATTTAATACGCGGTCGAGTCTCAAACAAAGTTTTCAAAGGCGTACCGTCTACACTAATCTAGGCCAGGCGGTACTTGTTCTCGTATCGGCACTTCAATGAAAACGGTAATGTTTTTTTTTTTGACAATTACTCTTCCTGTGCAATATCATGGTAAGCTGCTCCTATTTGATTAAGTTATTGGGGGGGGGGGGGGGGGGGTGGGGTGGGGGGTGTCTTCTCAAGCTGCATGAATCTTTTTTACTACAATTTTTTTTTTCGGCTAAGATCTCTTGCACGTAAATTTTTTATTTATTTTTACTAATCTATTCAATTTGGAATGGGCTTTAACTTGATATCGTACTGGTTGCATTTGCAACTGTACTCTAATCCTTTGAAGTCGCTATATTCATGAATAGAGAACTCTCATTTCTCTATATCAGTATTTCATCTCATTTTGTAAAATCCTTCACTAATCACAAGGTCTGAAATACTTTATATGGCCATCCCAATAAAATGTTTCGTTATGGACGGTCCGGCGAAAAAATATATGGGTCCAAGGAAAGCCTGGTTACGAAGTCAGCGCCTGGTCCCTGGAAGATACCTTATGCTAAATCTGAAATCCGCTAGTTCTCCAACCCAGCGCAGACTTGCTGCATTCAACTTTGCAGAAGTCAGGATGTGAGTTAAAGGATTATTGACTAATAGGCGATTTGCATGATGACGTCACATACTACAACTACCGGAATCCTTTGCGCGTTTTCTTTTGTTGTAAAATCTGAATGAGAAAAAGAATTTGAAAAGGATTCTTGTTGTTGTAGTAAAATGACGTCATCATGAAAATCGCCTGTTGTGGATCCATTCGATCATTCGTATGAGTAGAAGAGAGCTCGGCAAAGAGGGGTAGTTATTATTCAAAAATGACCCCTCGCAGAAATTAAAAGAACCTAGAAAGTCAAAACGATTTTGACCCCTAAAGGTACGACCATATAACGTCTGTTAAAATAATTGTGTTCAATCACAAGCACAGTAAAAATACATCTAAGTACATCAAACACTAAACTTCAGTTGTTAATCAGTTTGAAAAATGAAATGACACCCTAAAAGGTACGGACTTGTGTTGTATAATTAGCTTTTATCAAAGGAGCTCCTAAATGGTACGGGGAAACGATCCCTAAAAGGTATACGGCCGATCACTTCAATATTAGCGCAAAAGAGCGGTATTCTGATTACCCTGGGTGGTACCAGGTTACCAAACGGTATTTTTCCGCCGCCAAGGAGCGGCTAAGCTCCACTACTTTCATAGACTGCTAGAGGCTCTTATTCGGGTGGTTATTTCGCTCATTGAAACAGCCGGAGTGAAGAGCTTTGAATGACAAATTGAATGAATCCCAACCCACGTTTATTCAAATGTTTCTGAAGTTCGAAGAAACAGAATGTATCAGGCATATTGTTTGTCTGAAGGAAGATGTTTCGACAGTTCTTCCACCAGGATTCGGTAAGAGTGTGGTTTACCAGCTCATTCCGAAAGTGTTTGAAAATATATACACCGAATTCTGCACCAGTCAATTGAAACCACGGCCACCGAGACACAACATTTCCTTTGCTAAATATAGCAGTTATTTCCCGAACAAAAATGAACACTTAAAAACGTTAAAATACCCCTACCCCAGGGGCTCTTTGATGCTTTTCCTAGCCGAGATCATTTGGGTAATTCTGACTACACTGACAAGAGACTTCATAAGTATAATTTATTGTGGGATAGTCGTCAGACAACTCCGTACTACAATACAATTAACTAATATAAATTGTATTCCTAACTAATGGAAACTGCCAAATACGAAAAACCGCTTAAATCACGAAAAAACCAGTGGGGTTGTGGCCAAAAAACGTAGGGAAATGCGGAAACGTACTCGACCTAATGCAGCAACCCGAATTCTCCGAGGGCTAGAGAACTAACAATCGACTTGCTAAGTCAATACAAAGTAACCGTGCTATAATCAATAAGATATATAAAATAAATTCGAAACAAACGTGGAGCCGACTGGCCTAGAAAGACTACTTTTCCCGCTCGAAGCGTTATACCGTAAAATTCCGAAAATAAGCCCCTCCCTGTATAAACCCCTACCGAATATAAACCCCCGGGGGCTTATAATTGGGAATTGCCCCCAAATACAAAATAAAGTTGTTGTTGTGTTACAAGTTGGCATGTTCAGAGGGATTACCATACCGTAAGTTGTCACGAATTTCTAGTTAACGCCCCAATATTATAATTTTTTTTGCACATTGAAAAATTGCAGACACAAATTTCCCTCCAATTATAAGCCCAGCTGATTTCTAAACGCAAAATTCACTCCTATAGTAAGCCCCTCCGTATAGAAGCCCCTGCCGAATATAAGCCCCTCAAAAAGGTGCGTTGAAAAATATAAGCCCCAGGGCTTATTTTCGGAATTTTACGGTATTTGCTAGAAGCATTACCCATAATGCTATAGTCTCCTCCCCAAACCTCTTTACCGTGTCGGCAGACTATCCATTTCCGACTATATCGCTCCTGCGTCGCTCAAACGTCAGAAATTACTTTTCTTTTAGTGCTCGGCGGCTTTTTTGGAATACCTTGAGGTGGTCGTATCCATACAGGGATAAATCAGCGCTATTAAGACGAATTTCTCGGGTCAAAACTGATCTATTAAAGCACCGCATTCTTCTCCCGCTGTAGCTATTCATTGTGAAAGCACCGCTAGATTTCCCCGCAGATGGTGCATTACCACTGTTACCAATTCTACAACATTTACCGTTGCTGTTGCGTCCACAACAAAAGACTCGAGAAAAAAAAACAGGCTATATGGAAAACCAGGCATTTAATTCTGATAAAATGCTCTCGGCTGCTGCCTGTAGAAGTTGCTCTTTCCGGTAAATTAAAATTCCTTGTTGGCTTAACTGAACTTCGAGAAATATATCTAAATTATTTTCACAAAGAAAGCAATACGAGCGCCATTCGTCGCGTTTGATTTTTAAGCTTCGCAACATGTTTCCGGTAAATTGTGATTGACAGCTGTGAAGTTTAGTAACTCTTTTTCTTGGGATTTTTTTCTCTTGGGAAAGGAGCCTTTATCGCAGGGTTGGTTTATAAACATGTAATGAAATCCTAACCTTTATTGTTATGTACTGTTTAAAACACGAACAGCAGTGTTTTATCCAGTTTAAAAATTCGAGGGCGAAGCCCGAGAATTTTTAGACTTGATAAAACACGTGCTGTGAGTGTTTTAAACGGCTTCAAAAACGCTTTAAGAATGCAATGAAAGAAAGACGCACATCTCAAGGGAATGGTTACTTAATGAACCATTGTATTCACAACGCCATGCAAAATATTCGAGTAATCAACCTGAGTAATCACCGCCTGCAATTACGAACATCTCAAGGGAATGAAATGAAGAAATTACCATACTATGTTGTTTGAAGCCGCGTTTCGCAATGCAAGTAGAATCTGCACTTGAAGGATTTGGTGTCGTGGTTTACCTCGATAAAGTTCAAGACTTGGAAAGCGATGTGACTGACATGACGGCAGACTCTAAATTTTTGACTCCGGCACAAAATATGTTAGTTTAATGCACGTTTTTATAATTTTACGGCTTTGAGTTTGGTTTAATAATTGGAACTAAACAGTGGCTCGGTAAACAAGTAATGGTAGTTGGATAACTTCATTTTAAAAATATTATCTGTGTATCTCGGTAGTCTGCTGATATTAGTAAATTTAGTGCAAAATTTATTATCTAGGTACCTTATGTTCCGTGTACTTTTTGCTATCTTTGGGTCTTTATCAGTGAATTCTTAATTAGGATGAAACTTTATATAAAATTTCATGTTCATTACACTCGTTCTCAATAACACGTGCAGGTTCGAAACGAAACTCCTGACTTCGAAGTCGTTTCTGGTGGATGTCAATCAAACGGTTTCCATGGAGTTTGAAGTGAACCGTTGTGTGAGTAAATTCGGGAAACTAGCATTTTATAAACATGGCAAAGTCTTTCCCAAAGTCTTTCCCAAAGTCGCTTAGATGGAGAGTAATCATGCTTAGAGCCAAGGGTTTGCAAAATAGGGAAATCACATAAACTTTATGTGAGCGAGCGGTTTGTGTATAAGATCAAAATAGGGAAATCACATAAACTTTATGTGTGAGCGAGCGGTTTGCGTATAAGATCAATATAGGGAAATCGCATAAACTTTATGTGTGAGCGAGCGGTTTGCGTATAAGCTCAAAATAGGGAAATCGCATAAACTTTATGTGTGAGCGAGCGGTTTGTGTATAAGATCAAAATAGGGAAATCGCATAAACTTTGTGTGAGCGAGCGGTTTGCGTATAAGCTCAAAATAGGGAAATCGCATAAACTTTATGTGTGAGCGAGCGGTTTGTGTATAAGATCAAAATAGGGAAATCGCATAAACTTTATGTGTGAGCGAGCGGTTTGTGTATAAGATCAAAATAGGGAAATCGCATAAACTTTATGTGTGAGCGAGCGGTTTGTATATAAGAAATCTGATTCTTTATATAGCTTCAAAGGTCTTGGAAAAAGAATTATAGTTATGTTTATTCATCCAGTTGCAGATATGCTCCTTATAAGAGGTTTTATCAAGCAATACCCTCGAGCTCTACCTCGACGAGCTCCAGGCATGGATACAACATTCGACAGGGCGAATATTTTTTTTAAAACTCTCAGGACATGGATTATCGGCAATGCTCTCCACTCTCGACTGACATTTCGGTGAGGAATTCAAGCAAAAAACAATCGTTTTTCGGCTTAGTATCCGCCATTTCTCTACCTATGTCGCCTCAAATTACTTACGATTTCGTTGACCTCCTACACTATTTATGTTTCCTCCACATCTGGGAGTTTTATTTAGCATGCAGACCAGTGTTGCCATAGAAATATAGTTGAGTGACATCCACCAAATTGACGTTTTCCGTTGGAAATTCGATTTCGAACCTGCACGTGTTATTGAGAACGAGTGTAATATTCTTTATATAAAACGTTCATCCTAATTAGCAATTCAGTGAGAAAGCTGAAACATCAATAGAAATTCCATTGTCTCAATCATTAACCCCGTTTCCCTCTGGGACAGAATTCAAATCCCTCCGCGGGACTTTTAGAATGATGAGATTTTATCAGGTATAAAGGAGCATGCACGTGACTGATTTGCTTCATCTGATTGGACAAAATGCTCATTAATTATTCATGAGTTTTTGAAATACATATTAATTTATCTCCAGTTTATATTTCAACACCAATTCAGTATCAGATCAACCATTGATTAATATGAATTGTAATTCTACTACTCATTAATTGTTCACGAGGAAACCACCAATCACAGGGCTGGATTTGTATCACGTGCCGTACTTTAAAATACTGTCAGCACAACTTCAAAGTCTTAGTACTTTGAAATTTCAAAGTCTTAGGACTTTGAAATGTCTAAGACCTGTCCATAATAACTGGGAAACAGGTCAACACTCAACAGTAAAGAAGTAAAGTGACATCGAAAAAAAAAATCTGCCTCCAACGGGATTCGAACCAACTATTCCAGAACACAAAGATTTCTAGCCCACTCCCTAAGCAACTACACTACTGAATCGCTTGTTGAAATCTGTCGTCCTAAAAATAATAATCCATGAGCAGGATAACTACACAATAGTCCAATAATACTCATACATGTAATTACAAACAATACTTACATAAACATACCTGCATGTAATAGTTAATGAGAAGTAGAAGCTGTTTCATACCCTCGTCACAGGATTCTATGTAGGTGTCAAAATAAATAGTGATTGTGAAACCCACAAAGAATCCCGTGACGAGAATATGAACGTCCGCTCATATTTTATCTACTACTTAGAATTTTCACTATTGCTAATGCCATCGGCCTTCGAGATTTGTACATAAATACATTCATAAATTATATAACTATAAAGGCCCGATTCTAGCCTCCTCCGCAGGAACTCTCGTGTTTTAGATCCGGCGAAGCCAGGAGGACCGACGTTTCGTCCTCAGACCCATGCTCGGCCCTCTCTTACCACAGGAAGCCCGGTTTCACATCTTCTTTCTCGATTTTTTCCGATTATAATTAGATGCCTGCGGCAGAGGCTAGCCCGATTCAAACGTTTCATGCGCCGAACCTAATGAGATAAAACAAGCCATGTAATTATCTTTTGTTTTAATTGCGTTCGGCGACTGAAAAGTTTGAATAGAGCCTTAATTTAGTGGCCATTATTATTCTGTGAATGTACCGATTTTCAAATAAATATTGTAAATTGTAATGGTATATTTTCAATAAACCACTTATTATTAATATATTATGAATTTATCATTGCTATTTCTCCACTGACAATTTTTAAAATATATTATTAAATGTACAGATATTTTATAGTGCAGATTTGAGGGCTAGATACCTATCGGGGGCATAGGTACCTTTCATGCACTTTTGCACTTGACCATTTCTTGCTCTCCTTTTGTCCTATATGGTCCATTTTAGGTGAAATTTAAGAAAAAATGACCGTTTAGAGACATTTTTCGTTATCTACTTAAAATAATGGTATCTGCTTCCCACCTAAGTTGATACGTTTCAGCACTAAAACAACTTAAGCTGACAACTAGGTTTTATCCTTTTTGTTTGCTTAGGGACATTTTTCAAAAACCAATTTACCCTCAAATTATTCTTGTTTCCTTTTCCCCATAACTAGCCGGTTCTTAATAGAGAAGCTATGCCAGTTCTCAGAAAATTGCCCTATTTTGAATGATTTTTTTTCACTGTGGGATACAGGAAAGGGATTGACATCAATGACAAGATTTTCTAAAAATGTATATGACTTTAATATATATAGTGTGCTAAAAGGGTGATTTCCTTTGCATCTGACATTTTCATTTGTTGTGCTGCCACACTTGATATGTAGACGGCAAATTTTCGTTCAACTTTTTATTTTCCACCATTTGTGTATACATATGCACATTCTTGACTTAGTCAAAAATGATTAAGTTCTTGGCTCCTAAATTGATAGTTTTCCTTATATTCGAATGTTCTTTTACTAAAACCAGAAGATACATCAGAAATCTGCGATAATTGTAAACACATATATATGATACCAAAATGGTGACTAAATTGATGCATTCTGACAATTTATTATCAGCCCAAAACATGCATTATTTAATTGCTGGGATATAAATTGATGTGTTCTCTGTGGTGCTTGATGAGCATGAATTCATTACCTCTATTCTGATGTATATTGAGAGAAATAGGTCACATAAATTTATGTTCATAGAAAGTCTCACATAAATTTATGTTCACAGAAAGTCGCACATAAATTTATGTTCACAGAAAGTCGCACATAAATTTATGTTCACAGAAAGTCGCACATAAATTTATGTTCACAGAAAGTCGCACATAAATTTATGTTCACAGAAAGTCGCACATAAATTTATGTTCACAGAAAGTCGCACATAAATTTATGTTCACAGAAAGTCGCACATAAATTTATGTTCACATAAAGTCGCACATAAATTTATGTTCACAGAAAGTCACATAAATTTATGTTCACAGAAAGTCTCACATAAATTTATGTTCACAGAAAGTCGCACATAAATTTATGTTCACAGAAAGTCGCACAAATTTATGTTCACAGAAAGTCGCACAAATTTATGTTCACAGAAAGTCTCACATAAATTTATGTTCACAGAAAGTCACATAAATTTATGTTCACAGAAAGTCTCACATAAATTTATGTTCACAGAAAGTCACATAAATTTATGTTCACAGAAAGTCTCATAAATTTATGTTACAGAAAGTCTCACATAAATTTATGTTCATAGAAAGTCTCACATAAATTTATGTTGATAGAAAGTCACATAAATTTATGTTCACATAAAGTCTCGCATAAATTTATGTTCACAGAAAGTCTCGCATAAATTTATGTTCACAGAAAGTCTAACATAAATTTATGTTCATAGAAAGTCTCACATAAATTTATGTTCATAGAAAGTCTCACATAAATTTATGTTCACAGAAAGTCTCGCATAAATTTATGTTCACAGAAAGTCTCGCATAAATTTATGTTCATAGAAAGTCTCACATAAATTTATGTTAATAGAAAGTCTCACATAAATTTATGTTAATACAAAGTGTCATAAATTTATGTTCATATAGACAATCGCATAAATTTACGTTCATACAAAGTGTCACATATAATTTTCGTTAATACACAATATACCAAAGGTTATGTTCATGAAACCTGACACTAAATATTTTGTCCAATTAGAGTGGTGGATATAATTATTTTTTGCTTTTACGTGAATATCAAGTGCGGCGCTCAAGGTCAAGTAATTACAATCTTTTTGAAATCCACTTCCATCTCCTTTGGTCATTTATAGAAATGGATTAATCATTTGTTTATTCCAAAGTCGTCGCTGCGGACCGTAATAAAACAATTAAGTAGTCTAATAAAACCGTACAAAGCAATGTAAGTGCTGCATCCTGGTGGGGAAGCAAGCAATCTAAAGCTCTTTGGCGTAAATCCAACCAGAAGCGAAGAGGGTTTGGATGTCCAGTAGAGTTAACGAAATACATGGCAACTTTTCAAGACATAAATCATAATGATATGGCATTTTCAACAGCGATACCGACTTCGCTGCATACATGTATCTTCTCGCTCTTGAACTTATTTTTGTTATAGTAGGCTATCCTGGTCTATGATCGACGAACGGCTTATATTTTGAGTGTTGTAATCTGTATAAACACGTGGGCATGTTAAGTTTGCGACTTCACTTTGGTAAAATTAGGACTGTTTATATCTGGAAACACGGCAAAAGATTCATTTTGTGGAGTTCAAGATGGCTCTGCTCGCAGGGTAGGCAAAATAATACAAACGAGTAATGAAATACAGAGATACCATGATTCTTTATCGCTGTTTATCTTGGATGTAGGAAGAATAAAAGGATCCTTTGTAAAAATCTCGCCACATACTGTGCAAAACAATCACGGCTGTCACCGTTTCCTGGACACTGTGCAGTACGTACGTAGCGACTCGAATGGAACAAACACGCGCCACATGTATTAATTACTTTCATTCTTTCAGAGAGATAAATACTTGGCCACTCAACACACACAAGATTCTAAACGCTTTAAAATTCACTGGAATATCATAAAAGCAGCTCCGAAAGTTTGGTTGTGAAACGAAATATCAAACTGTACTGACTGTACTGGCGAGTTATCTCGTATTAAATTATTTGACCTTGATCTTCAACCCTGACGTACGTACAAGCCAAAACAACTTATACTTTTATAATAGCACCGTTAAATGATCACCGGCTATTTCATGTAAAACTTAAAGCTAGAATCGTAGCATATGGCAGTAAAAGACCAGCTATTTTTATAAATCTTTGCAATGCAATACAATAACTTTTATTTGAACACGATAAAAGATTACGCGTACGGCAAGCATTACGGCTTGGCTTGCGCAACTTGCTTCGCAACGACGATATAGTACGATATAGTTGATTGCTAAATAAATAAAGTTGAATGAAAGACTGTTCAAAATTTATAATATAAATCACGACTTGTTCACTGGGATGTTATTCTACGATCTACCATTATGAATTTAAGACTAACTACGGTGACTCCGTATAAATCATTTCTTCGAATTATTTGAATTCGAATTCTGCTTCCCGCTCAAATCTTATATTTGACCTTTATTTGACCGACCAGATATGTGACTGCACTGAACTGCGTGGCGCCACCACTATATTTGCTAACTGTCGATCCAGGAAAAAAAGCGCATCACTAAAATAAAATCATAGTAAGATATTACAATGATGGTAAATGGCCAGAATACGATTTTGTTGTTATAAAAACGGTAAACCTTGGACTGGTGAACAAAGTGAAATGTCATAAGTATTTGTGGCTATAAATATTCGGATCAGGCTATGAATCGATTTGAGGGTAATAAATGTTGCATTTACCTTTTTCTTTGTTCTTTCCTCTTGTTGGGATGCCATTTATCTTCCTTTTATTCCGCGTTTGAATCCTCAGTATAATTTGAGCTTGTTGAAATTCCCGCTTCGGGTGAATTATTTGCCGGGTCGATTTACTTCAGTGTCACAAAACTCTCCTTCCGAGCTACATGTACTTTCTCACTTTCGTTTCAGCTCTTGGTAGACTCGCGGTCCTCGCATTCACAGTATAAATTTACGAGTTATGAAATTCGCCATCCGAAGAGTCGCTGCTCGAACTGCTACAATGCTGCTATCTGACTCCAGACGGTGGTGGGCTGAGGGGAAGATGAGCGGCGGATTTTTCAGGCTACAGCTACAGACGGTTGAATTTTGCGCGCCAATATAATTTCCGCAGCCTGATTGAACTCGCCATTAACGATAGCTCGGCTTCTAGACCTCCATCAAATGCAAAAATTGTCAGAAAGTCGTCTTTGGGAAGCCTTTTTTGGTGAGGAATAGTAAACAGCTCTTTCTTCGGATTTGGCAAAACTTCACGCTGCTCTTGGATGCTGAATCCCAAGAACTCTTCGGAACCGGCTACATGTCTTCAGTGCATGTTGTGTTGTCACACAAAATTGCATGCTGAGAAATGTATCAGATTTCTTGAGAATACGATAGCAGTATGACGTATTCCCAGGGAAACGTCACCAGGAAAACGTATTCCTGGATGTAAAACAATTATGTTTGCATATAAAAAGTGAGCTGCAGCGCACATTCTGATGCCGCATGAAGTCGAACCGTTTTCTTTGGACAATGGTATGTAATCAACTAAAGTCGATTGAGGTATGCTAACCGCCGTGGAAAGCGAGTAGCAGCTGACGTTTCGAGCGCTAGCCCTTCGTCAGAGCAAAAGAGGGAATTGTGGGTGGGGACTGCTTATTTGTTTAACTCATCTTGACCATTGGTCTCTCTCACTAGTTTATTAACCCTGATTCCGAATATAGTATGAGTTTAATGGATCTGACAGGAGTGCCATCAAAATGGAAATGAAAATTCACAGGAAATGGGACTGTAGTAAGTTTGCCGTCTTCTGCCATAGTTTGTCGTGGATGCAAATTTGAGATGTTCTGTTATAACTCACGAATTCTCATTCATTTTAGGCTACAGTAAGGACGTTCTTTGAGGAAGACGAAAACAGCAATGGCCCTGTTGAAAGGAAAATAGTCACGTCCTTGTAGTTTAGATGTATTCCAACTTGAACTTGTTTTACCGAGTGAGCGATGATCCGATTATGGAGAACCTTATCATCATGAGGAGCTGGAGCCCTTGACAATTAATGGATCTGAAAAGGATTTTTTTTCAAATTCGTAGTACATTTTCTATGTAACTTAGATTTTGGCTTAGGTATGGGCTCCTGGGCTGGGCTTAGTCCATTCTTCTTAAACTGCCCTATCAACCTGGATGTTTTGTTTCACCAGGGAGGTAAGCCCAGGCCCGTATTTTGTCCTATTTTGCGCGAAGCCGTAGCTTTTAACAGGTCGGAACTTTAGGATTTCATCTAAACCAAGGACGTGAATCTTCCTATATAATGACAATCTTTCCCTCTACAATACAATGCTGGACCTTTGTTGGAGTTGTACGAAGCCGACGCAGACATACTGTTGTAGACTTTTGAAGCAGTTCGCGGTGCCGTTTCTTCGACTCATAAAGTGCATGTACATTTCACCAATTACAGCTTTCAGTCAGGGACGCGGACCGTCCCTTAGTTGACGTAGGACAAATAAAATCCCCTATTTACGGAGCCCAGTAAGTGCTATCAAATGTCTTTTTTTTGGTACGAAGTAACAAACTGATGACTCCGTGCGCCGTTCCTTGTGTTGTAAAGATGGCAGCTTGTTGTATTGTTGTGCTAATCTTCTCGTTTGTAATTGTCAATGAATATTCATGTATGACTCAGTGCCCTATACCCTGTGCTCAATAACAATTTTGAGCGCGACGATTTGAGTTGAGCAATACTTGAAACATTCAGTTCGTGTTTTGGGCTGTTTCGCTTCGCTTCGTTCGGTAAAGCGTTAAGCAATTGTTTTGGTCAACTTTCCTCAGTAAGTATATATATGAACTGAACAGAGGGTTCAGTAGAACGTATCAGATAGTTCAATAAAATATCCAGAGGCTGTGTATGTGCTATATAAAATACTTGGATTTGACAGGAGCCCATAACCAGGAGTTTTCACA
The DNA here is from genome assembly GCA_030867875.1 of Actinernus sp. WN-2022. NCBI lineage: Eukaryota > Metazoa > Cnidaria > Anthozoa > Actiniaria > Actinernidae > Actinernus > Actinernus sp. WN-2022. Next base: position 21,431 of record JAOWCC010000621.1, read on the forward strand.
AGTTGGGCTATTTTCAGATTATCCCCCTCCCAAAATAATTGGTTGCACCAGTATTCCTCATTAGCTACTTTTGTTAAACCAACAACATGGCTGCTACGCTTTTGTGATTTTATTCCCTTAGGAATGATAGCAACTCAAGAATAGCGGGAACCGTTCTAAAAAGAACTGCATAAAGGTACTACCGACACTCGTAAACGTAAAGAACAGAACTTTATTTTCACATTACGCAGTTTGACACCTCACGGTATTAATGAACGCTTTTCGTTCATATAATTTCAGAATTCACGTGTTCAGAACACTTCCCTGTTACAACTATTAGCATTTCTATTGTTGGCGCAATTTTCTTTGATCCCAATTGAGCTGAGTACATGTTTACTCGGTACAGCGGTAATCATGCACTCAACACCATATAAACCGTTTCTCCACCCACAATTCCCTCTTTTGCTCTGACGAAGGGCTAGCGCTCGAAACGTCAGCTGCTACTCGCTTTCCACGGCGGTTAGCATACCTCAATCGACTTTAGTTAACAAATAAAGAAGCCTTAGCCATGTTTTATACTATCATAAAACACGATGGGCATTTGAGAACATGAGAGAAATGTTAAAGCACAAGCCGAAGGCGCGTGCTTTCAACATTTCTAGAGTGTTCTCAAATGACCAGAGTGTTTTATGATAGTATAAAACATGGATTTAAGGCTTCTTTATCTGTTTTATGATATAGATTTACGCGCGCGATGAAAGGAAACCGCCAGTTGAAAACTATATTACACGCTCAAGCGTGTTATATACTCTGGTAAAACATGCTTTTTTAGCCAATCAGAGCGTGCGTACTATCGTATCTATATTATAATTGATTATATACCAGCGTTCTAAAAAGAACCTAACTTGTGAAAACGCTGTGACACAGGCCTAGTATGCGGGATCGATGCTCCCAGTTATGGTCTCCTGGAGTCTATTCGACTGGAAAATTCTTACAGAATTAAACTCTAAACTAATACTCTGACGGGTTGGAACAAGAAAAGGTTTTCACATATTAAATGAGTACATTGATTCTACTTGATTTAAACGTAACTTATCTATAGCCTGATGCATCTTGACAAGATGAGGATATTCGCTCGGTTGTTCAGTGGAGCTAAAAGTCAAGTTACTTCGTGACCAAAAAAATAACTCGGCCGCAAACTAAAAATCTGCCACACAAAAAAGGGGCGGACACAAAAAATAAGTCGGCCGAGGAATAAAAAAGTGGACCAAGATTGGATGGCACTTATTGGTTCTGTATAACAGCACGCGAGTACTCCAACCTACATTGTGAACCGCTACGTCAACTATTGCAAGTTTTCGCCGCCAAACATGGCCTTGCTCCTGAGTGTCTTTATAATCTAGAGGGCTTTCGGTGCTTTATTTGACTGCATGGGAGGACAAATAAGATAAGCAGGAAAATGCAGTGACCGGCCCATTAGATATTTTGTAATCACGTAGTTGGTCACGTGACATACATTTTACAACAAAATCCGATCAAACGACTGAGGACATTGAGATTAGTAATAACCAATATTTTTTGTAGAATTCGGGCAAACATAAGCCACTCTATTCAATAAAATAGAATTAGCCTCGATTTCATGCTCAAACCATGCCTTAACATGCTTGAGTTTTCTCAATTTTATAACACCTAATGAATCACTACATACATTAATGCGATTTATAGAATTTACATAGTATCATTGTAAAGTTGCCAATTACTTATGTACTTGTTGTAAGGGAAGTTCCTGTTTCCGGCTTTCCCCAGTTTTCTTGTCCTCTTTTGTACTTGTAAAGCACAGTGACCGCTGTAAAATTATTAAAGTAAAGTAACAAACCGGATGATATAGTACGGGCTTTGGATATTCAAGCACGGTTCTCCGGTCGTCAGTAAACTGTTCTAACTTCTAATCAGCAGATTACCTTTGCTGAAGATATAGCCTATCGGATTTTTCGATTAAAACTTTAAAAACAAGTTAGTGGGGATCCCGTATGGAGAACATTTTGGTAACCACCGCACATATCAATTTTACTTTTTTTTAAGTGTTACGTAGTGAGCTTGGATACCAGTATGGAGAACCTTATCGTATCGCGATTTGAGCAGACTGCACATATTCAAGAACGCTGCAATAGTACTGTGCAGAATAAGACACTTTTACCTAAAAAAACTAGTTTTTAGAGTGTGTAAACTTGTGAATATTTAACATCTACTAAAAGTTAAGCCGAAAAGGGATAAAATGTTGTCCAAAGTTGACCATGGTTGCTACGTAACAGTGCACTTTGGTCACGTGATCATTTGTTATGTTGTAGAACTGTCCTATGTCAAGTCCTCCACCAAGGTTCATTGGAAAGCAACCAATCTATAGTGTTTTAGTAGGGGTTGGGGTTAACTCTGGTTGGGTTGGGGTTAACTCTGGTTGGGATATGGTTAGGTTAGGCTTAAAAACTTCGTATAGTACTTACTCTGTAGAATAAGACAATTTGGTCATTTGTTATGTTGTAGACCTGTCCTATGTCAGGTTCATTGGAAAGCAACCAATATTTAGTGTTTTAGTAGGGGTTGGGGTTAACTCTGGTTGGGTTGGGGTTAACTCTGGTTGGGATATGGTTAGGTTAGGCTTAAAAACTTCGTATAGTACTTACTCTATAGAATAAGACAATTTGGTCATTTGTTATGTTGTAGACCTGTCCTATGTCAAGTCTTCCACCAAGGTTCATTGGAAAGCAACCAATCTATAGTGTTTTAGTAGGGGTTGGGGTTAACTCTGGTTAGGTTAGGCTTAAAAACTTCGTATAGTACTTACTCTGTAGAATAAGACAATTTGGTCATTTGTTATGTTGTAGACCTGTCCTATGTCAAGTCCTCCACCAAGGTTCATTGGAAAGCAACCAATCTATAGTGTTTTAGTAGGGGTTGGGGTTAACTCTGGTTGGGATATGTTAGGTTAGGCTTAAAAACTTCGTATAGTACTTACTCTGTAGAATAAGACAATTTGGTCATTTGTTATGTTGTAGACCTGTCCTATGTCAAGTCTTCCACCAAGGTTCATTGGAAAGCAACCAATCTATAGTGTTTTAGTAGGGGTTGGGGTTAACTCTGGTTAGGTTAGGCTTAAAAACTTCGTATAGTACTTACTCTGTAGAATAAGACAATTTGGTCATTTGTTATGTTGTAGACCTGTCCTATGTCAAGTCCTCCACCAAGGTTCATTGGAAAGCAACCAATCTATAGTGTTTTAGTAGGGGTTGGGGTTAACTCTGGTTGGGATATGTTAGGTTAGGCTTAAAAACTTCGTATAGTACTTACTCTGTAGAATAAGACAATTTGGTCATTTGTTATGTTGTAGACCTGTCCTATGTCAAGTCTTCCACCAAGGTTCATTGGAAAGCAACCAATCTATAGTGTTTTAGTAGGGGTTGGGGTTAACTCTGGTTAGGTTAGGCTTAAAAACTTCGTATAGTACTTACTCTGTAGAATAAGACAATTTGGTCATTTGTTATGTTGTAGACCTGTCCTATGTCAAGTCCTCCACCAAGGTTCATTGGAAAGCAACCAATCTATAGTGTTTTAGTAGGGGTTGGGGTTAACTCTGGTTGGGATATGTTAGGTTAGGCTTAAAAACTTCGTATAGTACTTACTCTGTAGAATAAGACAATTTGGTCATTTGTTATGTTGTAGACCTGTCCTATGTCAAGTCTTCCACCAAGGTTCATTGGAAAGCAACCAATCTATAGTGTTTTAGTAGGGGTTGGGGTTAACTCTGGTTAGGTTAGGCTTAAAAACTTCGTATAGTACTTACTCTGTAGAATAAGACAATTTGGTCATTTGTTATGTTGTAGACCTGTCCTATGTCAAGTCCTCCACCAAGATTCATTGGAAAGCAACCAATCTATAGTGTTTTAGTAGGGGTTGGGGTTAACTCTGGTTGCGATATGGTTAGGTTAGGCTTAAAAACTTCGTATAGTACTTACTCTGTAGAATAAGACAATTTGGTCATTTGTTATGTTGTAGACCTGTCCTATGTCAAGTCCTCCACCAAGATTCATTGGAAAGCAACCAATCTATAGTGTTTTAGTAGGGGTTGGGGTTAACTCTGGTTGCGATATGGTTAGGTTAGGCTTAAAAACTTCGTATAGTACTTACTCTGTAGAATAAGACAATTTGGTCATTTGTTATGTTGTAGATCTGTCCTATGTCAAGTCCTCCACCAAGGTTCATTGGAAAGCAACCAATCTTTAGTGTTTTAGTAGGGGTTGGGGTTAACTCTGGTTGGGTTGGGGTTAACTCTGGTTGGGTTGGGGTTAACTCTGGTTAGGTTTGGGTTAGCGTTAACAACTTCGTTAGAACTTACTGTGTAGAATAAGACAATTTTAACTTACCTATCGTTACGCGATTAGAGTAGACTGCACATATTCAAGAACGCAGCGATCGTACTGTGCAGAATAAGATACTTTTACTGAAAAAAAACTAATTTTATCGAATGAACTGGGATATTCGCCAGTATGGAGAAACTCATCGTAACGCGATTGGAGTAGACTGCACGTATTCAATAACGCTGCGATCGTCCTGTGCAGAATAAGACACTTTTATTTTACGGTACTGCCAGTTGCGGAACTGCCAGTTTATTTTCTGAATTTCTTAGACTATAATGTGTTATTTCAGATCTATTAATAAATTTTGAGCTGAAATACTCCGGGGTTTCATTAAGTAAAGCCCTCCTGGTAAAGCTTTATACACCAACATTGATTTATCTACTTTACGTTGATGATCAAGCTTTTTCCAATTTAGAGACCTAAATAACTCTACGGCGCTAGCATCGTAACTTGAAAAAGTTACTATGCGCGTGGGACGGCCTTGAAGTCATTTTGGAGCTTTTTAGAAAGGCCTTTGTGGCAGTTTCTCCACACCACACGGTTGAACTAAAGCATTGTAAACCATGTTTAATAGCACTTTTCGCTGCCATCGTACTGTGCAGAATAAGGCACTTTTACATAAGTTTTAATCACCACCCTTCGAAACTCTTCGGTCTTTTACTTTGTTTTTCATCCCCCCCCCCCCCCACCCCCCCATTAAAAAAAAAATAGGTCGGTCGGGCGATGGTAAACGAAACATAAGAAAACTAGCAGATTATGGACAAAAAAAGTCGTCTTCTGGTGATGTAAAAGAGATCAGTTGTATTCGAGTTTGCGACCCGAGTTAGTTGTTTTTGATTTTAGGTGGAGGAAGCAAAATTCAAGGGCACGCCTTGCTGCACCGGATGTAGAAAGCTGAACAATGCAAATTTGAGCTGTGGGATTTTAAGCCTAGCTGGTCAATGCTTGAATCAAAAGCGGGTTCAGTGTATTTTGCGAAGTTGTTTTGGCGAATACATACTGATCGTCAACTGCATTTATTATCCAGTTTCTCTCCCAGGGAGAAGTTACATTTCTGGATTTTTTTACGGGTAGTACTGATGTACAAGAGACAGCTTCGGTCGTGCTATTCCCCCGCAAACGGCCATACCAGCGTAAACTACAGTCAGGAACGTTTGGAACTAGAAACAATCGTCCACCGATTAAAGTTTGTATCATTCCGGACTTGACAGATAGTGAAACACAATATAATAATCTTCAATGTTTCCAATTCATCAGTGAAACTGAGAAAATGTACAATGCGGGGGTTTTATAGGTTACTGAGATTATGCATAATTTCACGTCTAACGAAATTCGTAAGCACGGCTATAGGGACAATTTTTTTTTTTTTTGTTGAAATAAAGTCGCGCGTGGTAGGCGATGTGACGTTTGCGGTGAATAACACGGCGGGAGCTGTCGCTTATCACAGTCATTTTTTTCGGAGGATCTAGGAGCCGAGAGCTCTGGTTATCAGGGAATCTACGTTAATTAATACCTTTACAAATTCGTAATCGCTAATTGAGACCCGCTGATTGATTTTTTTAGACTTTGCTTCGCAAATTACGACTTCGCAAAAATACGCATCAGTGACACATGAAGTCGGTCGAAATCGTGACAACTTCGTTTTGTTTCGCAAAATACAGTATGCCAGCAACGGCGTATTATTTCCGTTCTCTCGTTCATACTACGTGGATTTCGTATAAGAAATGGCCTGTTGCTTTTCAAACAGAGCTTCAAGTTTAAGTCGCTGCTTAATTTACGGCTCTCGTATAATTTTTTTTTTTTTTGACTTGCGGCTTAGCGTTAGGTAAACCAGGCCCGGCTAATTTACTCATATAAAACCAAATAAATGACTAATTGTCAATATGGCATTTAATGCAAGAGCATTCGGCGCAGGCTCTTCTATCGTATCGTCCAGATCTCAACGCCTTTCATGAATCAAAATTACATCAATTAAAACTCATCGAAATAAACAGAAAACTCATATTTTACTGGCTATTCAAGCATGATACCAGCAGCTCAATATATTTTAACCAAATTAAGAATACGGAGCAAAGAAGAATGCTTACAAAATTAAGATGTGATAATCACAACCTCAGAATAGAAACCGGTAGACACTCCAACACTAGAATCCCCCTCAAGCTAAGAGCATGCCAACAATGTCAATCAGACGATATTGAGAATGAAGTGCACTTCACATTTCACTGTGAACTATATAATAGAATTAGAAACCAATTCTTTGAAGACATATGTCAGAAATATAAACACTTTAGTAACTTGATATCAAAGAAAATACCTTATTTTTATTCAACAATATTGACCCTCCTGTTTGCAAAAAAATGGACATTTCATTTTAGCCTAAATTTCAGCCATCTCCGCTGGTTCGGGAGGGATCGAACCAGAGGAGACAGCTGAAATTCAGGCTAATTTCATTTTTGAAGCCTTTCAGTTACGGAATCGGTCAATTACACCAAAAACACGTGGGAGGTGTGTTGTGATTGGTTCCTCGTTAATTGATCCAGTGATGTTGATTGGCACCTATCGTTAGCATGATAGTGAGAAACGGTCGCGGGCTTCCCCAGAGGCTTTCTTCTCTCTTCCCTTCGCACCGCTTCGCGGCTCGCTGATCGCCACTTCGCGGCTCCGTTTTCGCCACTTCGCGGCTCCGTCCTCGAAAGCCTTGGGACCAGTGTATATTAGCACGAGCACTTCATGCGATTTTTTGTTTATAATACGCTGAGCAAATATTTCAGTGCTGAGAGCTTGCGACTGCGCTCAATAACCTTTTTATGCACTCGTCATCGATGTTATAAGGAGCTATACTGTCTAACAGAGCGCATCCTCGTGCAGGAAAACAATCGGGAAGAGAGAAAAATGATTCCTTTGTCTTCGTTGCGCGCGGAGGATGGAGGAACTCTAAAACCGGAAATGCTGAGTAACCTAACCCGTATCCGTCACTTGATGGTTTTGACAGTTTAGTTGGTTCTAACTCTGCGATTGATCGTAGAGGCAGCTAAGCTATCCTCGGGCTCTCGTAACGAAAACACAAGGTTTCAAAACCCAAGTATCAAAAGACTCGGCAGTCATTCATAATGAAGATGTGGATAGGTAAGTTTTATTGCAACATATTTTATTTAATAGTCTGTACTGATGGAGCTGCTACGCCTTTAACGGCTGAACAAAGTCTTGCGTTCATTAGCAGTAGTAAGTGAAAAGCTTTAAACGTTGCCAGTTGTTATATACGTTGTGTCCACATATTGAAACAAAATTCGGCTATATTAGAAGAAAGTAAAGGCCAGGTCTCATTTCTCTGTAGTCAGAAATACCAGAGCTATGTTTTAACTAAGTTCATGTAGAATGCATGAAGCAACAGTATTTCCCGCCTATTTATTATTGGTACCGGTAATCAGAAATAAGACAACCTAATTGTAGGTTGGTTTTCACTGGCATTCATTCGAATAATGCGCTATCTTGAAGGCTCATTATAGTCTAAATTAAGGTGATAAATGATAAAGACTATCCTGGATTCGAGAGATAAAATATTTTGCCTGGTTTGTGTTCGGTGATTTTCCCTGGTTATTTCACCTACAAAGAAGTTGAACTCTTGACCCGAGCAAACTTTGGCGGGAATTATATACCTCTGGCCGGCATGGTTGTTCGAAGAGTGAATAACGCTATTTCGCTATGAAAGGATGTCGCGGAGACGACAAGTTCGATTACATTTCTTTGCTCATATTAAACGATACCTTAAATCCAGTAATGTTGAGAATAACCAACCGAGGCGCGAGCAATGTAAACACCGCATGGGTTCACAGGATGCGATTCCTGTCACGTTCTATTGAGAACGAGGACAATCTCTTTTCTTTAGCAGAGTACGACTTTAATAGATGTCGTCTTCCATGATGTCGTCTTCCATTTATATATGTCATAGCCCCTCAATTTCTGAATTTCTATTAAACGGGACCTGAAACAACCATAGGGGCTGATCAAAACCAGGACCCGGCTATATTTAAACCACAGATCGAATTGGGATATTTTAGCGTGATGGTTTTCGTTGTGGAGGAAGGAAACCGAGTGAAAAACAAAACGCTTCCACAACTAGCCGGACTGGCTATTAAATCTCGGACTGCTCGCCGTTTGTTTCGCTGAAGTGAGATGGTTCTGCACCTACAATGAAATTAAATCGCGGTGTGCCTATTTGTGGCACAAACGTCAATCAAAAATATCATTGAAAATGGATTTTCTGCACTTCGGTGTCTTTGTCGTTTCGTAGTGCTCGACATAATTTTGGATCATTGCAGTTTCTATACCAATAGTTTGCCACTTATTAGCCACAGCATTTTTGAAAATCAGTTATAGCCGTTGTCCGCCATATTGGGGCCTTCAAATCTTGTGGTCAGCAGTCAATATTCAAGCCCAAGATGGCGGCTAAAACAACGCCAACGGAGAAGTTTACCTCTGAATTTTCAGTATTTTTGTCAGGTTGATGAACTGTAAATGTCTTAGAACTAAAATGTAAGACATCCTCAAGCCATTTTAAATAATCTGTTGGGACTGGAGATCCAGAAACATTTCCGAAAAGTGATGAAATGATGCTCCAAACTGGACTTGGTTGAGGTCATGATGCGACTTATGATTTTTTTTACGTGTGAGACTTTTGCAAAACATTTTCAGACTTTAAATTTGATTTTAGGAGGTTGCCAAAGTTGGGTATGCGGCGTAGAAGTGGTAAACTTTGTTAATACAGATACACCGCGATTACCTTCAGTACATGCATTCGTTTTAAAGTTGACTAATATTTGGATCTGAAACAACCACATAGTGGCTGATCAAAGCCAGGACCGACCCGGCTAATTCACAGATCGAATTGGGATTTAAACCCTGGTTGTAATATGCCACATAAATTTACGTGTTTGAGGGATATTTAAAACCTGGTTACATAAATTTATGCACTCCTCAAGCACTGTAATATGCCACATAAATTTATGCACTCCTTGAGCACTATAATATGCCACATAAATTGATGGGTTTGAGGAACATTTAGAACATGGTTACATAAATTTATGTACTCCTTGAGCACTGTAATATGCCACATAAATTTATGTGTTTGAGGGATATTTAAAACATGGTTACATAAATTTATGTACTCCTTGAGCACTGTAATATGCCACATAAAGTTATGTCTCTGAGGGATATTTAAAACATGGTTACATAAATTTATGTACTCCTTGAGCACTGTAAATATGCCACATAAATTTATGTCTCTGAGAGATATTTAAAACATGGTTACATAAATTTATGTACTCCTTGAGCACTGTAATATGCCACATAAATTTGTGTTTGAGGAATATTTAAAACATGGTTACATAAATTTATGTACTCCTTGAGCACTGTAATATGCCACATAAATTTATGTCTCTGAGGGATATTTAAAACATGGTTACATAAATTTATGTACTCCTTGAGCACTGTAATATACCACATAAATTTATATCTCTGAGGGATATTTAAAACATGGTTACATAAATTTATGTACTCCTTGAGCACTGTAATATGCCACATAAATTTATGTCTCTGAGGGATATTTAAAACATGGTTACATAAATTTATGTACTCCTTGAGCACTGTAATATGCCACATAAATTTATGTCTCTGAGGGATATTTAAAACATGGTTACATAAATTTATGTACTCCTTGAGCACGTCTGTAATATGCCACATAAATTTATGTGTTTGAGGTATATTTAAAACATGGTTACATAAATTTATGTACTCCTTGAGCACTGTAATATGCCACATAAATTTATGTCTCTGAGGGATATTTAAAACCTGTACAGTGGGCTGTTACATACAGGTATGGGCCCCTTGCAAATCATATAAATATATATTTTAAAGCCCATAAACTTATAAATGTATATAATGCAAAGATCTATTTTATCCATGTAAAAAGCCCATATTTAGATATCCAGGATATATAATATAAACTAATGTAAATGTACTAAAGAGGAAAGCGATTCCATATGAATGATAATTCAGTTCAGTTCATTTTTCACCAAATTATCAAAACATTTGAAATTTTGGCAGAGATACATAAGTACAAGCTAATATATTTGTTTATATCAAGAAAAATGTGTATGCAGAATACAAAAAATAAGTTCTAGCTGAAATGCACTTCTTTGAATGAAATAACATCAAATTTGTAAGATGAATTATTTGCATATGTGTATTAACGGACAATTAAATAAATCAACTGTGAAATAATTATAGAGTGTACTGTTTCAGGCAACAGTCAGCTTGCATTTTTCCTTTTTTACTCTATTTCTATATTTTGCCCAAAACCCTCATCTCTTCAAATATGAGAAAAACAACTACCACGTGAAAAAAATGAAGTTGTCTGAAAATGGACAATTTACTGAAAATAATCATGAAAATGTCAGTATGTGGACATTTTTACCAAAAAATGACCAGAGTGCAAAAGTGCAAAAACAACTTTAGACTTGTTAGGCTAACATGTCATTTTCATTACTAGTCTTTCTACCCTTCTGGAAGACCAAGATTTTCAATAAAATCCTGGGTTAGGGTTAGGAGCCATACTACGATCATACACCACACTTGGGCTTGATTTTCAATAAAATCCTGGGTTAGGAGCCATACTACGATCATGCACCACACATGGGCTTGATTTTCAATAAATTCCTGGGTTAGGAGCCATACTACGATCATGCACCACACATGGGCTTGATTTTCAATAAAATCCTGGGTTAGGAGCCATACTACGATCATGCACCACACATGGGCTTGATTTTCAATAAATTCCTGGGTTAGGAGCCATACTACGATCATGCACCACACATGGGCTTGATTTTCAATAAATTCCTGGGTTAGGAGCCATACTACGATCATGCACCACACATGGGCTTGATTTTCAATAAAATCCTGGGTTAGGAGCCATACTACGATCATGCACCACACATGGGCTTGATTTTCAATAAATTCCTGGGTTAGGAGCCATACTACGATCATGCACCACACATGGGCTTGATTTTCAATAAATTCCTGGGTTAGGGTTAGGAGCCATACTACGATCAGGCACCACACTTGGGCTTGATTTTCAATAAAATCCTGGGTTAGGGTTAGGAGTCCTACTACGATCATGCGCCATACTACGTTCATGCACCACACTTGGGCTTAAAATGCAAAAAAGTCTAGCTATGCCCCCATCTCTCTTTAGATTAACTGTATTATCTGCCTGCACGGGGTAAAAATGGGTAGTAGTTCCGTCCTCTGTGCAACATAGAATACTCTTCATAGTCATACTGACTAGGAAGAAATGCAATAGTAACATAGATGAGAATCATTGAAAATGATATTAATATTCCATATACTGCTGACAGCATGTTGTCAGACCTGGTTGGGCCTTGTCTTCCACAGGCTTGCCATTCCTGCACTGTCAGTGTTGATGGATCTGCCACAGGCAATTTGGAATGCACATATTCTATATGCGACCTGTTAAACATGTGACCCACTGCTATCGTAGTCGCCCAGTCGCACAACTTGAACGATCGAATGTTGCCAGGCATCCAGTTATTCAAATGAAACCCAGGTATGAATAATGGACGCATGCCCATAGAACGAAGTAAAATGCCCAAGTATGCATCCTCAATGTGAAATGGTCGGAATACTTTTGTAAGCCTGACAAAATCTGGAATCAGATTCCTGGTAAATACATAAAATGGTCCACCGCAATAAGGGGGATAGTAGTTTTCATTGAAATACATTTTGCTTATGGCATGTTTGTTTCTGACATCACGATAAACACCTGCATTCGTCATCACATAACCTCCGAAGAAACGATCCCGCGCTCTCCCTAATATCCTCATCAACCTTCCTATGTGTACATACGTATCATCGTCACCTTTCAATATAAATTTACAGGGAAGATTTTTGGCCCATTTAAATCCCATAAATACCTTGATAATTAAATTGATATAATTATCTTCAAAGTCTCCAATAATGAGATCGTTATTCTCTTCAGCCTCCTGTTCTATCTCTGAATCCAAGGTAGCATTGTTGCTCTTGCCAAGCAGGAAGACTAATTTAAATGTATTCCCGCTAGGTAGCGCGAATGGAAACGAGCCATGTTTAAAGCCGGGACCGTGGCTATTTGTATTCGATAGTTTTTGGTTTGCCCAGGTCTCCCGTATTGTATTCCTACGGTCGGCATTTGGTATTTTCTGAACGGCAGAGTTGATCATTATCAACAAGGAAAAATCTTTTGTATCTAGCTTCGGGGAAACACTTGGAGTAATAAGGGTAAAATTTACTGGCGGCCAAAATTCATGCAAAATTCTATAATCTAGAGTTGGCGGTGCATTTGTTACATTGCGATTACTAACATTCGAATGATTCGTTGCAGCGATGATCGGTTTCGAAGATTTGCTAAAGGGTTTTAGGTTTCGTTTCAGGTTTCGTTTCAACTTCGACGGTTTCGAAGTTCGTTTACGTTTTCTATTCAAAGGTCGTGATCCTCGGCGTATTGTGAGGTTCTTCGGCTTCAATTGGGTGTCATCTGTATGATTTTGATATAATTTCTTCGTAGCAGGTGGCGTTGTATTCGTAGCAGCAAAATGTTTGATCCATCTTGAGCGGCTGTCGGACTTTACGAAAAGTAACCTGGTCACTATTACGACTTGACAGAAGATCACAATCCCCAAGAAGAACAGAAAGGCAAACTGTCGCTTGTGAAATCCATTTACAACGGTCATGAAAGCCAGTCTTCGAGTAAATCTGGAGAAAACCCCTCTTCTCAGCGCCATGGTTCGCTTCACAAAAGATCTAATGAGATATGTACACAAATGGCTGCATAAATGTACGAGCTGCTTGTCCCCATGCCCCTCTCTAGAACGCAATCAATTAATTTTCTAATTTCAACACAAGCTTCTATAAGTTTATAATTTGTGGTACGGAAACGTCACAATATACCACAGGTAGTCCAACCGCGAACTAACACAACCAACACAATGTGTATATTTGAATACAAGTTTATTTACGATTTTCCGGTGATTTACAAGTGAACCAATGCTATTAGTAGAAACTGCAACTCGATGGCAACAATACAGCATAATAGACAGAAAGTTGGAAGCTAAAACACCTGGAAAATTAATCCTTTGAAAGTTCACCACCCTTGATGACACGAATGCTATATGCTTAATACTTATTCCGCCAAAACAGTCATAAATCTTTAGTAGCTTTCACTTGTAAACTGGCGTACGTAAAAGACGTTTCTAACTTTTTCCAGAAATGTTGACAACCGTTTTTTCATATATTTTTTTCATTTCTTTTAAAATACAGTTGAAATTGGATTAGCTTATTACGGGGGAACACGTCAACAGCAACGCGCCATTCGTGAATTCCACATCCTACACACTCGTTTTCATACGATAATTCCTGTAAAAATTCGTAAGTCGTATTTAAAGAGGCTGTATCACGGTGAGAGGCCTCTATATTCGCAGTTTGTGGCAGGCGTATTATTTTCAGCGATTCTCGTATGAACTGACGAACCTCGCGCACTAGTTGGAAATTGACTGACTCAATGAATGATTTATTTGTCTTCTTGTTTATTTTGTTCAGAGATCGAAATTGCGACCAATACGGTCGCCAATGCGACTAAACATTATGCGACTAACACTTACTCATTAGTCGCCAACTAACTCATTAGGCTGTCGACTAGATTATTAATTTGCAAATTTCGAGGCCCATTTTTTCAGCCTTAGGCTGTACTAGGAATTTACATGAAACCTCCAAATCAAGACAAAAATATATACATTTTTTTTTCTGCGATAAATAAGACTCTATATGTTTTTTTCCCCAAATACTGGCTGTAATTATTCACTCTGTCCAACCGTAACCAAACACCGAGGTGATAGATCGGTTTTCGACCGAGTGTCGAAAGTAAAATTAAAAAGTGGCTTTGCGTTTGCTCAGCTGTACCGCTCGAGACCTGTATTATGATTGCACCAATAGCTCTATTGTTTTCGTACTGCACGTTCTAAAGGCTTTAAAAGGTGTTTTGTATTGTTGAGAAAGCCAATGCTGTGGCTCATTTCGAGCGGTACAGGATGGCCCTTAGCCTGCGTCACATCCGGACTTTTCTCTGGTATAGTCCGTCTGGTTAACCGGGGTTCAGTTCGGATGCGACGCAGGCTAGATGGCCCTCAGCTGTGGAAAATGTTTTGTCACGACATTGTTTTTCTCCGTCACGCAATCAATAGGCTTTTATCACGCGGCGGCCATGTTGAGAATAAAAACCTTTGTTTTCGTCCGGTAAACTCGTTCTGAAATCCACCAGTGCGAGGCTACCGGGGCCAAATCCATTGTTTTATCCAAGATGGCCGAACTGCGATAATAACTCATAGGTCTTTTGCAGGAAACAGTCACATGCTGATATCTGATTGAGTAAAAGCCTATCGGTTTCATTTGGTACCCTATACAACACAGCACATATTGTTATTAATATTTACTAACCGTCAAAAATGCAGTTTTCGAAAGATCGACAATCGATTGGAGGTTGAAAATAGCATTTACAAACAGGTTTTGCTAATAAGAGGGTCTGAATGGGGGGGTCTACATGTCAGTTGTCAGTTAAAATTTTGGCCATTTGTCAGTTGTCAGTTAGCCCTAGTTAATCATTACTAGAGAAAATTTACAATGTTTGACCCACAAAAACCAAATTTGTCAGTTATTTTTCGGTTGTCAGTTGTCAGTAAAAAAATCGTCATTTGTCAGTTGTCAGTTATTTTTAAGGCTGTTTGTCAGTAGTCAGTTAACCCCACTCATGCCCTCTAATAACACTACCGATCTCGTACACGTGCGTTTAAATAAATGAAGTCAGGTTTTTTTCCTCGACAGTACCACAACGTGATGTTATCCTGCAGGAGCCTATTACGAGGTGCGAATCTCTGGAAATTAATTGTATTCAGATAGGCATGACTGCATTACGATTAGAATGAAAAAGGAATAATTCACCAGAGTAGCATCTGTTTACATCACATGATCTGAATTGGGTGGTTACCGATTACCTCCTTAACTCAGCGGCACAGCATTCAAAGCAAGCTATATTGTACCATTCTACTATTCACTTGATGTACAATTGATATCTAAAATACAAAAATAAGGTTCATAGGCACTTTAAGCAACCAGGACGACGACGGCTGTGACGACGGAACGTACAAAACGGTTTTCTCCCGAAATTTCGGGTGTTTACTATTTCCGTTATTTGCCTTCAAGTGCCTTTTAAAACCAGATTTTCGAAAAATTTGATCAGGACAGAGTTCCGTTCAGGCCGAACGATAAATGGTGTGATTTACTTTCTTACGTACACGTTCTCCTTTGAACGTAAAATTTGTTGTTTTCACGTGAACGATAACGGTCAAAATGTGGGACTGCATGCATTTCATTTATGCCGTCGTCATAGACGTCGTTGCTTAGGTCCCTAATGTTGCATGGAATTACTGTTCACAAGGCTTAGCCTGACCTGGGAACACGCTGGCTCAAGAATGCATACAAATGACGCTCCTGTATCCTGCAAAAGGCCATTCTCGTTTTAGCGAGTTACTTACGATTGCGTTTACCTTCTAATAAATCCAATCACGAATTACCTCAGTTCGTGACTGGCTCGTTGCGCTTTACTTGCTTCAGTGATTGGTTCAGTAATTACTTTGTTTTTTTGTTTTGCGATAACTCAGTGGAAAACCGTTCTAACGACAGATACCGACATCAGAACAGAAGTCCCCGCATCCGTCTTCCCATCCCGTGACGATCATGAACAACGTTGAACTTGTTGATGAACTGCGTAGGACACCAAATAAGAACCATTATTAGCTGCGGTTACACTAGACCAGTTTTACTAGGTATATTGGAAATTTACCGGGGTAAATTCGTGTTTTCATGTCTAACCGATTTCTCCAGAAGAAAACGTACCTAGGTATATTTTCATAGTTACGAAAGAAAGAACAATGGAACTTTCCCTTGATAGCACCCCAGATAAGTCTTATGGGTCGTTGCCGACCCCAGATAGTTCAGCCAATGAAATTTCGAGGATCTGACAGTACAATAGGCCTTCGCGCCACAAAGTTACTAGGGCGTGATATTCAACGGTCTTCGTGTAACCACTTTACCCAGGTAAATTCAAACCCCAGATGGATTTTATTGGGACCAGTTTTACTGTTTGCTCGGTGCATACCGTAAGTTATGCTTGGGCCATAAAAAAAGAAACAGCAAATCGGTCCATAACTTGTGGTACGGACCTCGCAAGCGGTATTTATAACTTATAAGCCATAATTCTTATTTTAATGAGAATTTCGTTTAACATTACAAAAATTCAATATCCCAGCCATGTAATTACAAGGTTCAAAGTTGTCCTTTTTACGGTTTTGGTCTGGGAAAGGGTATGGATTTTTATATACTTGTCGTTGACGCCATGCTTAGCGCTCTATCGACCACACTACAGCTTAAAATACCACATAAATTGATGCATGAGTATGAATCGATGGTTTGGGTCTGGAATAGGGTATAGATTATTTGCTTCAAGTCTAGGATAGGGTATAGATTATTTGCTTCAAGTCTGGGATAGGGTATGGTAAACGGCATTTTTTAGGTCTGGGATAGGGTCAGGGTTTTGAGGTCTCGCGGCACACCCCTACCCAAAAATCCCCCCCCCCCCCGGGCATACTACCTCCATGGGACCGACACAAAGAACGGCTGCGAAGGAGATGAGGTCCTAAGGGATAGATAATTATTTATGTTGTGGGTGACTGGTTACGGGAATTCAGATTGTTTTGATGACAGCAGACTATGACGCTGGTCCGATTGACTTCCGTTTCCTTTCATTCGGGATTTTCGCGAAAAGCGCTGAATTACTGTCCTCACTTTCCTAGCTAGGACAACTGACCGATAGTATAAAATGCCAACAAAATCCCTGGGGTAGGAAGCGGTGGAAAATATTTTGTTTTTATGGTGGAAATTTCAAAGTCACTCTACCTCATGGGAAGAGAAACACATGCCTTACCTCGTTGAGGCTGTTGCATCCCTTGGTTACTGTTGCTAGGTAACACATCAGCATGACGTCATTGCATTGCTAAGAACAAAAGAAAGATATCTCAAAACTGGAGTAGCACGGAACCTCTCGAGACCTGTATTCTGATTTCACACAATACTATACTTCGTTTTTGTACTGCACTTTCTAAAGGTTAGGGTGTTTTCTATTGTTGGGTAGGCCAATACTGCATGTCGCTCGTTTCGAGAAGTTCCACCTGACTGCAATGCGATAGGGAGGGACTGGGCTTGAAATATGCTAGCACATCTTTTTAATTTGCGAGTGAAAAATATATTCACAGACAAATGTCTGCGAGTCGATCTTCCTTTAAGGTTCAAGATGGAGTCTGAAAACCTCAAACAAATTCGTACCCGATGCACGATTAAAAGTAAATTATATAAAGTGATATGGTGAACATATAGGGTATTAGTATGCGCCATTCCATTTTGCCTGAGAGTACCCTCCACATTTTTGCTAGTGGAAAAAGATCATACCAGCAGGCATTTGCTAATGGATTTAGAAGTTATTAAAGTTCGAGTCCTGAGGGAAGTTTTCAGCAGGAACAATACACCTTACCGGATATCTTACCCGCGCTACACAAAAATGAGGCGATTTAAATTGCGCTATTTTAGTAGTTGATGCAGGTAAAACGAATGCGTCATACTAAAGAAAGTTTATTTTCCTTCCGTGGACACAACAATGCTGTACGGGAGGTCACAGAGTCCAACAACTTAAAACATGTTGTATAAACCATTGTAGACGACAAGGGTTCTGTAGCCTGCACCTCGTCCCAGCTGAACCGGAGTCAGACGCACGCTGATTCTGGGACCGAAATTTACACACAATTTCCTTTGTGTAACTATTTACACAAAGGATAGGCTCAGCTATGTACGCGTCCGTGAATCCAACGATGTCGCACAAGCTGTTCAAACGAATCCAACATTGTTCATTAAACTCGTGTCACGGAGGGGGAATATTTTAGCTCGTTATTGGCTGCCGTAACTCAGCCGGTACCGGGATCGACAAACACTCTTCAGTGATAAAAAATTGCATCAAACGGGGTGCTTTTTATTACTACCCGCGCGTGTAGGCCAAGGTGATTAGGAACTAAACTGGCCTTCCAGTAGGACCTTTCAGTACCAGCGACATTTACACTCTCCTAAGACTAGGAGTCGACCCACTTTTGATTACAATTTGTGTTCTCTTTGCAAGGGTTTTCTACGTGCTCGATGCACGACCGCAACCGGATGAAAATAAAGTAAACGCGTCGATAGTGTGCGGTTTCTCTTTATCTGCAAAGATGTTTCCCAAAACAGGTATCAAGTGTTTTGTCAAATATCGGCCCGGCTAAAGATTAGTTCATCAAATGTATCTTAACAGGCTTACACTCGAGAACAAAAGAAATGTTGTACGATGTTGGACTTTGTATATATATCTACATATATATCATTATGATGGCGATGTTGGAATCGTTTGGCCAGAGCTTTAAGTTGTTTTGATATAGGATGGCAAAGATTAAAGTGGATATGAAGCCTTCTCGGTTCTGTAACTTTGATGTCTGTTAGACTGACCAAGTTGCACTAAAGCGTTGTTTTTTCTAACCATTTTTTTATCCACTGCAATCTTCGCCAATTTTCATCAAAATATAACCTCGGATTCTTTTAGGAACACCGGGTACACGTCGTTATTTGTTGGTATTCAGGCCATTCCTACTGACTTTTTCCTCAATTCTCATCGTCAAGGGTTCGTTTAAGTATGTATATTAAAAAAATCAAGACTGGAACCCTAACCTCTTTGTTCCCGCGTGTTACACAGTCGTGGAAATGCAGGCGGAAGAAATGCGGCCGTTTGAAAGAAATGTTATGTTTTCGGTCGGTGGGACGGCCAGGGGTAGTGCTCTAGAATACCCAATTAAGAGTTCTGAGACGGCTTCAGAAGATCGACTTTGTGACATTCAAATCATGTCAAAATCTGCCAAATTAAGAGTTCCCAAATTAAGAGTTCTGCCAACTTAAGCTGTCCCCAAACTACAGGATTCCCACACATTTGCAGGAAAAAAATTCCCTGACGTGGCCACTCACCAAGAAGCATTTCTCACTTACCTCCAGCGCGCTCGTATTTTTTCCAAATATTCAATCGCTACTTTGGGACAACAACATTGAACAAAACAGCCCAGAATATAAGTATGTGAAGCCTGAAAAAAAAAATCCCTGACTTTTCATTGAATTTCCCCTGATCAAATCCTAAATTCCCTGGCAATTCCCTGACCTTGAAAAAAAGTTTTTCTCTGACTTTACCCTGACTGTGGTCACCCTGAATTATAGAGTTCTGAAACAGCTTTAGAATTAAGATCGACTTTGTGACATACAAATCATATGTCAAAATCTTGCCGTATGCTTTATACCAGAACATCGCAACATTTAATATACTAAATACCCATATTTCAATGTAAAAATACCGTATACTCAATTTAAGAACCGTTGGATACCAGTATACTCAAAATCCCCGGCCGGCCCTGACGAGAAACGGAAAAACGTAGGAATGGCCTAATATGAAACTATCAGTAGATTGTTTGAGATCATTTTGAAGCATATTGAGTGGTTTTTTGTTTTTGTGAGAAATTCAAGATTTTTTGACACGAGAAAGTTTATTCTTTAGGTCCGTTTGTTCAAAGGGTGGATAACGCAATCCATGGCTAAATCCCTATCCAGTGGGATAAAGTAAGCCGTTTGGTTAATACTTATCCACTATAGATAGGGATTTATCCACCGTTTGAACAACCGGAGCCTGGAAATTGACTAAATTGGACAGGGTGCTTTGCCGCTTATTTTTATTGCTCTATATAGCTTTTATTAAACTAGAACGACGTTCATATCATAAGTTATGGCCGGAGTTTTGTCCCCTGGGGAAAACGAGGAAGAAGGAGAAGTTGTTCAATTTAGGAGAAATCATTCACTTCGTTTTATTGGGCACCGGCTTGTAGACGTACATATACTACATAATTGATATAACCATATCTCATCAATCGGAATAATTTCAATCTATCTAAGACATAACAATTGATATAACCATATCTCCTCAATCGGAATAATTTCAATCTATCTAAGACAAAACAAATAGAGGTGGAAGCCAATAAGAATGACCATACTAATTGTTTACAACCACCAATTTTATGAAAAAACGAAATGAATTATTCATAGTACGCACATTAAACTAGGAATCAATGCGCCGCTTGACAATACAAAATGCCGGTGTTCTTGATCAGGTGCACGTAGCTATGAGCTTCTGACTTTAATTATACTTTACTTTGATCCAACTGAAAAACCTTCAAATCGGGCCGCTTAAGTTCCGAAGAGCCACGGGATTGGCGGCAATCTCTATGTACTTTAAATGCGACCAAACTCAGCAGGCTGTCTAGCCCGCTGTTATTGACACGACTGTTTTGATTCAGTTTAGAGTTAAAGGAACACTTTCAATTAAATTGAACCTTCAGGTTTCTTTATAACAAAACCGGCTACAAAATAACACCCTGAGATAGAAGAAAAATACCATCTGAATGTCCTGATATGCCATTCAAACATTTTCGATTGAGGATGGCAAAGATTAAAGTTTGGATTACAGATTAATTATTCAAGTATTCAAGTAATATGATTTGAGTTACAGTGAGCCGATTTCAAGTTGCTCTAAATCTCTCTTAAAAGCAGTATTTTTCATTCACTCGAATCTTTGCCATCCTTCATCAAACTTGTCTCCGATTTTCTCCAGTATCCCTGGAAAGAATACTCTACTAATCTGAGTAGTTACTTTTGTCTTTCGTCATTACAAAGTTTATCATTTGGGGGTCGACAGTGTCCCTTTAACAGCAATTGGATGGAACTTGGATGAAGTAGAACGTCTCGGTGACCCGCGCGCAACACTCATAAGCTATCTTGAGGAAATCAGACACCTCGTCCGATTATCTTAGGCTGTACTCATAGGCTTGAGGCCGGTCATGGACCTACGATTTAGCATCTCGTTTAGGTCTAACCATTTGCAGCTCAAAAACGACACAAAGGCAGTACCTTCTACCTCTCTACTCAGTTATTTTAAGACCGTGAGTGTTGTCAGTCGGTTAATTAACCCAGGAGCCCGATTAATGGGCTGGGTAATGCTTTTGTAGTTGGATTTCTTTCTATCTGTTTGCTTCATTGTAAAGGCGAAGCCCCGGGGGGGGGGGGGGGGGGGGACTTTCAAATGGGTTCTTAATTTTAATGACGAAAATTTTGCTTGATAGGCACTTTAAAACTGACAACTGATAAAGAGCCCAAATACATGTAAGTGACAAATGTGAATTTATTGACAGCTGAAAATTGGAGAGCCTGCTTTGAAATTCAACAAAATATTGTTAATTCTCGAAGATTATCCTTACAAATGGTATTTTTGGCAGTTAACTGACACATAGCTGAAATTTTAACTGACAATTAACGGACAGTGGCAGCTATGACTTCCTCACATTTGACACAGACTATAAATTTAGCTGACTTTAGGAGGTAGAGTAATAATGTTCATGGTTTCAAAGGACGAATCTTTAAAACAATAATTCAACTATTAATAACTTCAAGAGATGACTAATCCGGTAGATCGAGTCCCAGTTTGCGTCACGGCAAGTCTTGATCGAGTATTCACTCAGTGCATTCTGGAAAAGTGTTTAAAGGCACTGTCAAATACCAAAATATGATAAACTTTCTCAGGATAAAATACTGAGCAAAGTATGCTTACTGATATCCTGGAGAAAATTTGAGACATTTTGACATTTTGATGAAGGATGGCAAAGATTCGAGTGGATGAAAAACACAACTTTTTAAGAGAAATTTAGAGCAACTTGAAACTGGTTAATTGTCACTCTTTTGGATAAGCTGAAGATGGTCTGGGGTCACTTAAGTGTTCCGCCTTATCTCTTTCTGTAGGTCTTGACCTTCTTTCAAAAGCCAAACTTAAAAATAATCTTACATCATTCTGGATGAAATAGGTGATGAATTTCATTATTTAATGACTTGTATAAATAACAGTGATTTTATAAAACTTAGAGAAGATACCATTAATAATTTAAACAATGTAAAATTAATAATTGATTCTGTTCTTTTAATAAGCAGGCTTTGTTTTTGTATGACAATGAATGATGATTCGATTATGAAGTTTTCAGCCAAATATTGAAAGGCATGTCTGATTTTTTATACTCGAGTGCTTACATTGTATTATTTAGTTTTGTTGTGTCATGACTCCAATGTACCACTAGAGTTGTTATTGGTATAACGATTAAAGTCGTTTTATTATTTTAGATTATTATTAGTCATTAAATTATGACTCTACTTACGTCATAGAAGTCCTCTTTAAACATGTCGGTCTTCATGACTGGCAGTCTCTGGCAGAGGCTCAGTGCATCCCTCATTATCTCATGGTTGCAGGGAATCTCACCTGGAATGGAGGAAAGTGAAATATTACAGGGGCAGATCCAGAAAATGCAGAAAGAGGGGGCCGTTAAAGTGTGGTGTGAGCCGAAGCTCTTGCCGTATAGGCATGATTAATTAGGGGGGTGCAGGGCCCAGCCAACTAAAGGGTGGGCCGCAGCCCCCTCCCTAAATCCGCCCCTGGATTAGGTACTTACACATGTACATAAGCCACTTTCAAGATCATGTGCAATATTCATGTATTATGTTTCAACTGGTGGGCCACCTATTGGTCAACATCTACATGTACCTGCTTGCCAAATAAACAAAGGATTTGTACAACTACGCAATCCTGAAACTGGTCAATCGACTAATACTGGAAATACAACCATCAACATACTTTGAAGACAGGAATTGCTCAATAGACTTCAAACCCAATCTCTACTGGCAGAAACCCTAGCCCAAATCATAAAACATACTTTAACCACTTCGAAAACAAGTTCACAGGTAAACAACAAGGTTTTAGGGCAAGGGTTCCAAGGTCCACAGGTAAACAGAAGAGAAAAAGTAGAGAAAAAAGGAAGAAGAGTACCATTTATAGACTTTGAAGAACTAGGTAAAACATGCACTCCTAATGATAGGAATCGCTCAATAGACTTCAAACACAATCTCTAACACAAACTCTAACACAAACCCTAACCCCAACCATAAAACATACCCTAACCACTTTAAAAACAAGTTCCCAGGTAAACAACGAGATTTTAGGGCTAGGGTTCCAGGGTCCACAGGTAAACAAGAGAAAAAATGGAAGGTTTTTATGGACAGACTAATTTGTAAAATATTTGTAAATGTACAAATTTACAGGCATTTTACAAACATTTTAAACAGTAGTAAATTTAGAGAATTTTCCAAAACGTCTGCACAATTATTCATAGTTTACAAAAAGCATGCTTATTTTAATTTACAGTTTCATGTGTTTTTAATTATGTCTTTAAATTTGAACATTTACAGATATTTTACAGTCTTTGCAATTAAATGTTAATACAATGAGTTTGGTATCCTGCAAGCAGAGGTTTCTCATCTCTTTCTGTCAGCGACAGGAAAGGCAAAGAGATGAGAAACCTCTGCTCGCAGGGTTTGAGTTTGGGTATCTGGTGAGCAATTCCTGCCCTTAGGAATTCTATGTAAAAACTCTGTAAAACAACTGTAAAATGTAAGAATCAACTAAAGAGAGATATTTGTAAAATATTTGTCAATGTACAAATCTACAAGCATTTTGACAAACATTTAAATAGTCAGGTAAATTTAGAGAATTTTAGAAAAATGCTTCACAATTCATAGTTTACAAAAAGCATAATTATTTTAATTTATACTGTTTCACATGTTTTTAAATATGTCTGTAAATTTGAACATTAACACATAGATACATTATATAATGTAAAATGTTGTTAAAATTTCTGTGAAATACTCACATTTTACAAACTTTTTACATAGTTGTTCAGTCTATAAAATGTTGAATGTTTCCTTTGTGAGGTCATGAGGTAGGGACCAAGAGCAGTACTTGACTGAGAGGCAAATAATTTATGTTCCCATGCATTCTGCCTGACCAGTCAATAAGTGTTTTATCATACAACCACTTTAAAATGGCAAAACAACAAGAACAATCAAGCAGGAAGGACACAGCTTTTTCCGGCAGAAGAAAGGAAGACAAGGAAACTTGTAGGGAAAAGTGATTCTAGCACAGGGTTATCCCAACACAGGTATTCATGTACATGTAGCAGGGGGAGAACATATTTGAGTAGGGGGCATTTATTTCAAATCCAGGCTTTTATGGTAAGTAAAAAGAGTACTGTAGAACACTTGTAGCCGGCACGGTCAAGTAGAGTACACAGAGAAAATCATCGGTGCTTTTGGAGAACTCTGCTAGCACACACACAATCACTCAAATTTAAAACCAATGCACTAAATTCCAATTCAATCTGTGGATTATTCAACAGCCCATATGGTTGTTTCAGGTCTTGTTAGAAATTCAGAGTTTCAGAATCAATCTTGTGCAAGTGATCACATAATCTACAAAAAAAATGTACCTTGGTATGTTCTCTTATTTCCAATGGCAATGAGCTACATTTGTAATTAGAAAATGAGAAACTGGGCAGTCGTTGAGTATAATAATTATAATTGGGTTAATACCAAACATAAAATAGTTGTGAGCATTAATGAATCAGATTTTGTACAGGAATGCAATCACATGGTTGTACTGGATGGGCAAAAACTCTGACTACAAAACTTAGGCACTTGTATGAGATCAGTGTTGTTATTAGCAAAACCTGTTTGTAAAAGCTATTTTCCACCTCCAATAATTGATTGTTAATCTTCCTAAACAGCATTCTGAAGTTTGTTTGCCACCCAGTAAAGCCCTTTCCCTATAATGGACTATACAGGGAGGCTCCACCCGAAAGGGGTACCTTTTCAGGCTGGAGGTATATAAAAGGGTAGGGATTTCACGAGTTGAAGTATAGAAAAGGTAGGGAAAACTGTTATTTAGGTATTTAAAAGGGCCTTTCAAAATATCTTGAACAGATGCACCTATCGGCTGATTCATCCAAGCATTTTAAGGGATTACTCAAGTGAAAAGGTATGTGAAAGGGGTACCATTTTTTATGGAAGGTATATGAAAGGGTTACCTTTTCTGTCAAAAATGGTATATACAATCATGTACATGTAAAAGGGTAAGGGTTTGGACCTTGGGGAAGAGCCTCCCCATATAAAACTTTGTTGAGTACCTCCCCGAGGGGGATGACACAAGCTCAATTCATTCGTTATCGAAGAGATACATGTACATAGACCATATCGCAACCCCGCCATCCTAGTGCACTCTGGGATGGATATCTCAGTTTTCCATTGTTGTTGTTGGATGGCCATCTTGGATTTAACAATGGGAACTGAGATATCCATCCCAGAGTGGACTGCAACGGCGGGGTTGTGATATAGTCTATGTATATCAGCACGTCAACTGTTTCCTCAAAAGGCCTATTCCATGTATAAATTAATTTTGTTCTATAAACTACAGTGTTTTACAAAATTTCCAGCACTGAGAAACATCATATCTGAACACACTTAAAAATACGATAATTTTACGTGTGTGGATATCGCCTTTCAGCCAATCAGCGATTTCCACGTCACGCACTTACCCTTACTTCGAACAACTGGGCCCAGGTCCAGGTAATGTTTATAAAATACATAAAACAATACATGGATTCTTGGAGATATGGAATTTACCTTCTCGTGTTCAACTCAATAGCTCAGTCTCACTCGTTCGCTCCTGTTTATTACTCAGTAATGTTGTATGCTTTACACTGAGGTGGCGGCCAGGGCCGAACAAGAAACAAATAATAAATTTTCAACCAAAGTCGCAGAAACATAAGGAAGTAAATAATAGATTTACATTGCTGGCAGGAACAACCCCTGCATTCAGCTCACTCCAGCAACAGTAACAATAACCACAAAGCAAGGATGCGCTCACTCGTGAGATATTGAGTTGAACACTCAAAGATTAATTCCATATCTCCACATGCCATGTATTATTCTCTATTTAATATATAATTTTCGATGAAATACCAGGTGAGTGTATATTTCTTTCTAAAAAGTGATATCTTCACACGTGAAGATATCACTTTTGAAAATATGACTGGCTTTCAAAAATTTCTAGCCTTTTTAGTAAGAGATTGAAACTGGTATTTCATCAATAATTATATATTAAACCGAACATTACGAACGAACATTTTTTTTGTTGATAAGTACTGTCATGTATGCTAATTTTTTTTTTGTAATGTATATATATATATAAGTTAAACATATAAAAGAGAACAAGAACAACAAAACAGAGGGGGGGGGGGGAAAGGGCAAGTCAAGTTTCATTTTTTTAACAACGTGGATTTGGCATTAGGTTTTGGCATTTAAAAAAGGGAGAAGTTTGTTCCATTTATCAAAATGAAAAGACAGTTTATTCTTCTCTCTTGCAATAAATAGTTCTATATCATACATAAATCTGATTTTATTCATAAAAACAGAAAATGTCGGAGGCATTCCCTTAAACTTACATTTATAAATAAATTTCTTTGCAGCCAAAATAATGCGATTCAGTAAAAAAATTTTTTTACACCTAATATAATTTCTAGTTCACAAAAAGGGTTCAACACAAGATTTGAGTCAATTAGAAACTGATTAAATATTTGCCAAAAAGGATTAACTATTTGCAATGAAAGAGCAGATGTACAACAGATTCATTTTCAGTTTGGCAGAAAGAACAAAAAGTGATGAATTTGTATACAGGATACGGTTTAACAGTTTAAATTGAAATTCCAGTGTTTTTGTATCTAAAGAGCACTTAAAAGGGATCAAATATTTTTTTTCCAATCGAGCGACGCATTTTCATAACTATACTGGGAATCAAAATAAAGTTTTGCTGTGGGAGGAGCTAACTTATCATTAATAAAACATTTGTAGATTCTTTTCAAAGAAACTTTACATATATATTAGATACCTAGTTTCGCTATTATATGTAAAGTAGAAGTCTGATGGGAGGGGTTCTATCACTGATGAGATCAAGACAGCATTTGTTTTCAGTCTTTTTTCCATTCATTTGGTAGGGCATCATAAATGCTTCTTAAATAGAACAATTCATTAGCACTGAGATTTGTTATTTTAGACCTTAATGTGAGACCATTCTTATCGAATAAATCCCCAATTTTAACAAAACCCTTTAACTTTATTTTTTTATGAAAAGCTGATTTCCTAATCTTAAGATCAACACACAAGCACGTATGTGTTGGAATGGCTCTAATCAGCTAGCTCCAGTCTACTTTATTCACTTTACATCCAGCTTACATAAAACGACATTATTTTTGAGTCAGATCACAACCACAAGATGCTCATTACATATTCAACTAATCTAGCGAAATCTGATTGGCTGGCACTTGACAGCACAACAATAGACAGTGTTTCCTTTCGATTAGGAACTAATTTCTCTTTTCCTTCGTGCACTTCGCTATGCTTGTTTACTCTTCCAAAGAGAAATGACATTTTTTATTTACGCAAATGAACTTGTTATTCCAGAGTATCTGATTTGGTATTTTGTCATTGGTGGAAGGCTTTGCAATGTTTAGGGAAGACCAAGATATTAAACACTCTTTATAATATCTTGGTAGATCCAGGAGAAGTTTCGAATACTCAAAATTACAGTGGAATAAAAATTTACCTCCAACTTTTCCAAGGTAGTGATTCAGAATAATAGTCCAATAACATGCCTGGGTGATCTTGGACAAATTTCTTGATACAAACAGTTATTTGAGTGTGTAAATAAGAATCTATATCAGGCATTGCTTGGAGATATGGATTTTACCTTCTCGGGTTGATGAAATATCTTACTTGTTCACTGCGCTCACTCATAAGATATAATATTTCATCAACACTCGAGGATAAAATCCACATCTCTGCACGGCCATGTAATATCCTCTATATACTTTACATTTGATATGGTACCTGTTTTCACAGCCCTGATGTATTCCATGATCATCTTGACACGTGAATGGAGCATTTTTATGGCATTGTACTGGGCCAGAAGATGATCTGACACTGTATGGACATAAAAAAAAACAATAAACAACTTTATTTATGCATCTACATGTAGCTGACCCTATGACAGGGTCTACTAATTGGGAACACAAATTCCTTGGTCGAATTGGAATTTGGGTTGGTTTTTGAGAAGACCCAGCGCTGATCATGAGGGAACAAAAACAATATTACGAGAAACTCTACACATCTGAAATCTCCTTGACCCTTACAAGTCACGAACAACAGCACTTTGTAGACAGCATCAACATAAACAACAAGTTATCGGAAGAGCAAAAAAAACCTTGCAAAGGCTGCCTGACTGTAACAGAATGTTTTTCAGCCCTAAAGAAGTTCAAAAATAACAAAACACCAGAAATACTGCTGGACTTACGGCGAAATTTTATTTGTTTTTCTGGGACAACTTAAAAAACTTATTAGTAGACAGTTTCAATTGCACCTTTCAAAGAGGTCAGCTATCCATCAGTCAAAAGCGCGGGATAATAACATTAATTCCTAAAAAGTCTAAAAACAATATTTTGCTTGAGAACTGGCGACCGGTTTCTCTACTCAATGTTGACTATAAAATCACTACAAAAGCAATAGCTAGCAGACTAGAAAAAATACTACCGAATATCATTAATCCCAATCAAACTGGTTATGTAAAAGGGTGTTACATTGGAGAAACATTAGACTTATCTCGGACCAAATGGATTACACACTTAACAATAACTTACCAGGTATCGCTTTATTTTTGGATTTTAGAAAAGCCTTCGACACTATTGAATGGTCATACCTAATTCATGTTCTTCAAAAAAATGGCTTTGGGCCAGATTTAATTAATTGGATTAATATATTTAATACTGATATCTCTAGCTGTATCCTCAGCAATGGCTAAACCTAGGTAGTGGAGTAAGGCAGGGTGTCCCCTCTCTGGGCTCCTGTTCGTTTTAGGTATTGAGATACTTGCCCTAGCTATAAAAAGCAACGAAAACATAAAAGGTATTATGGTGCATGGAGAAGGTCAAAATGACTCAATACGCTGACAATACAACTGTTTTTCTAAATGACACAGCATCAATAAAACATCTCAACCAAATACTGGTGATTTCGGTCGTGCTTCGGGCTTAAAAATAAATTCATCCAAAACAGAAGCAATGTGGCTTGGAAAAATGAAAGGTTCAAAGGAGACGCCCTTTGAATTTAAATGGCTCCAAGAACCTTTTTAGCTTTAGGTGTGTATTTTTCTTACGACCAAAATAAAAGTGAAAAGCTCAATTTTTCTAGTAAACTGGACAATGTTAAAAAGTCCCTAACTATATGGGAAAAAAGAAACCTTACTCTTTATAGTCGCATTAATATAGTTAAAACTTTAGGTTTGTCAAAATTGGTTTACAATGCATCTGTATTATCATTACCTGAGGGGTTTGCAAAATTAGTGGATACTACTACTTACACATTCATATGGAAGAATAAACCACCTAAGATTAAAAAATCAACTATTATAGGTCCAAAACAGAAAGGCCGCTTAATAGACATGATCAATTTTGAAGACGTCGAAAAGGCAGTTAAATTAAATTGGTTACGAAGACTGGCAAATAAACAGGTATCAGCTTGGAAAATAATCCCGTTAAACTCTATAAAACAATATGGAGGGACTTTTTTTGCTAAAATGTATGTACGATGCGACATACTTAGAATTCTGACTATTGGCAAGACATAAGGCATGTTTGGTTCAAACAGTACCCAGCCATTTCCAATGACGCGGAAATAATATGGAATAATAGAAATATCAAGTAGGTGGCAAACCCATTTTTTACAAGACTTGGTATGCAAAAAAAATTAACAGCATAAAAGATTACCTTGATGAAAATAATAAACCTTTGACATTCAACTGCTTTAAAAGAAAATTTGACATGGAAAACTCAGAGTTTTTATGCTTTGCAAAATCTTATTAAGACATATAAAAAGCATTTGAAGGATACACTGGAAGAACCCGATCCGTTACTCAACCCCCCAATTTGGTTTACAAATATAGAAAAGATGACTGCCAGAAAAGTCTGTAACACCCTCGTTGAATTACAATTTAAGAAACCAGCTGCTGAAAAACTAATTAAATCAAACTGAGCTTATTTCAATTTAAGATCAATCACAATATTCTTCCCACAAACGACTTTTTATTTAAAGTAAAAAATAAGAATAGTAATGAGTGCCCTTTTTGTAAAGAGAAGCACACTCCTGAGCACCTCTTCTTTGAATGTGCAGAAGCTCAATGTTTCTGGCATCGTTTCAAAACCTTCTGGCAAACTCAAACCTTGGAAACAATGCAAACTGATAGAGAAAATAAAGAAAACAAAAACTGCTAAACTTTTAAATCATGTACTGATAATTGTTAAATATCACATGTACACTTCATTTATCAGAGAAACATCCTTTAATTTTCAAAGTTTTCTTATCCTCTTGAAAGAAAAACATAAAATCGAAAAATAATGTGCCATCACAGAGAAAGGTATAAAAAGACACCAAGAGAAATGGGAAGCATGATTAAGTGAGAGGCTTAATAATATTAAATACACAAATGTTACATCTATTCAACCTTATGGTATTTTTTAGTCTGTATGTATAAATGTATTGTATGGAAAATAAATGAATAAAAAAAAAAACATTATACTGGGTATACTCAGGATTCCTGGAAATTGTTGAATGGAATCTAACCAATCAGCTATTGTTTCCAAAGATGAAACAATACTGCGTTACACGAAATTTGAACCAACACATGCTGACTTGAGAAAAACCCAAATGCATTCAATCAGAATTAAGCCTCACAATCAAAGTTTGGTTATACATGTATTTATAAAGGCTGCGTTGTTACATGGGCATGTATACATTAAGTTGACTCATCATTTCAGTAGAGAATATGAAATTGTAGTTTAATAATCTGACTCCTAGCTAGAGCCGTGTGATATTAGTGCACAAGTAAATAAATTGCCTGAATCTGCCATTGACCCCTCATGTAGGGGAGACAATCATTTCCTTTAAGTTATAATCTGTTGAACGTCTGTGGTGCATTGAATAGTGTACGTATGTTTATACGAGATCGCAGCAGTAAAGTGAAATGTAGTGAGGGATCGCTATCGTAGACAGCACGCATTCAGTTTGTTCTTTCAGTGTTTCTCTCATTAAAAAAGCTTGGCAATTGTTATATAAAACAAATAGATTATATTTTCCTGTTTATTTGTTGTCATATATGTGACAGAGGTCAAAGGACATCACAGCGTGTGAAGATCGACAGTCACGACTGTGTGACGACCCAGTTCATTTGTGATTGTTTCAGTTTGATCATTTGCATTAAATGCGTAAACACAATGGGTCAAGCAGCTGTTCTTCAGTTCGTTAAAGCAAGGAACATCCGTCAGACAAGGCTTTAATCCTTCTAGCCTTCCCACAGCACCGGGAAAACATCTGATTGTATCGTCTGTTACTCTGGCGAGAAAAGAATCAAACACAGAAACTCTGCTCGGATACAAGCCGCATTCACCAAGGAAACATGGTTTTCTTTCACAACCCAAAGCAGTAAACAGCATCCTAATGTTTTGATAGAATGTTTCAATAACTTTTTGTGCAATATCCTATTTTAACCTAAAGCGATAGAAGCGGGGATTATTGTGGGTATAGTTGAGGTCTCATTCGCTATGGCCAATGACACAATGAACCGAATGCACGGATTGTAGTTACCAGTTCCCTGCTCCGATGAAATGATAATGAGACACAATGTAGGTTGAGGAACCCAAAAGAATTCATGTGAACTTCGGTATCGGCACATCAAAGACTTTCGAAATTAACAGTAATATTATGTTGATGAAATAATATAATAAATACCACCACACAAATCAAGGTTTTCCTCATAAAAAAAACACACATGTACATGTACATTGTACATTAGATATTTAGCAAATTTTCACTGGTTTTCCGTGGTGTGGACTCTTATTTACCACGATTTACGTCATCACATGGTCAAAATTTGTTGTGGACTCACGAGGCGGATCCAAGTGAGTCCACAACAAATTTTGACCATGTGATGACGTAAATCGTGGTAAATAAGAGTCCACACCACGGAAAACCAGAGGAAATTTGTTTTTTACAACAATATTAGAAAACGTACAAGGAAGTTTTGTTACAAAGCGTGACAGCTTTGAAAGAGCCAGCGTTGTCTATAACTTTCTCGCGTCAGCACCGTTGTCTGGACTCTCATTTACCACCATACTTCAACCAATCAGATCGCGAGATTACCGGCAGTTGTGGTAAAAATTGTCTTGTTAATTAGTTAGGATAACTAGAAATACTGGATGGAAAGACATAATATACTGTAAAAACGTTTGAGCCTGGAGAGGGGGAAGTTACAATGTATTTGATGCTTACTGGAGACATACATGTAGCACAGTATAATAATTATTTCTTTTTCTAATTAGAAGTGAGACTACATATCAGGAGAGCACTGTGAGAAGCCTTAACCTTGATATTGCTCTCCTGAAAACAGCAGTAACGAGACCAGTTTCTGGTTGGTGTGGGAAATAAAACAACAAACTACAGCTGTTGTTTATATAACAAGTTTTCAGGGGTGTTTGTTACAATACAATATGGGTGCTTCCTGAGGAATACCATGGGGGAGGGGGGACACTAATATTGGAATTGGGGCACATATTTATTTAATAAAAAGGAGTGCACTTATTACAGATTGGAAGTAGAGTGCTATAAAATTGAATAAGAAGTTTTGTTAGAAGCCGGTGGGGATCGGAAATGCCAGCTCACAGTGCTTCATATATACATGTAAGTGTCAGCTATCATCATGGTAAAATATGATCATGGCTAAAACAAACATAATTATTTTGATATCCCCACCTCCTATTTTACATTTTCCAACCCCTTCCTTAATAAATAATGTAACCCCTATTGAACCATTGTGGTATTTGAAGGGTATGTGGTTCAATAGTCCAATTTGTAGTTCTTGACCACCATTTTAAAAGGTAACCAAGCCTTTGGTGACATTGAAGCTGGAATTGAGACAGCTAAGTGAGAGGCTTGTACATGTATCTAGTTAGCATGACAATCAAAACTATCCATATTCATAGAAAGAGGTTTTGTATCAGTGCAGAGTCAACTCCATCCTCCATAAGAAGCTACATGTATATACATTTAAGGCTTGGTAAATTACCTTCAAAGGACTACAATTGGACCATTAAGTGGTCAATAGCCTGCAAGTGTACATGTACCTGTTGCCCCATCAATAGTCCCTGATGATGATAATCTTGCTACATGATCTACACCTATCCTCTCTGCCTCTTCTGTAGCTAGAGTGTAGGGGATCTCCACAAACAACATCCTGGTCTAAAAAGTATCAATATGAACTTGATTTTAGAGCGGTTACTGATTGAGTGTCAAAAGTAATCCAGCCATTGCTTTGGTTTTGCATTTGCTTAGCTTGAATTCTATTGGCTGTAAAAACTGTTTTGTAAGTTCTAAACTAAAACAGGAGCCCATTACCAGGAGCATCCATCTGTTACATGTATTGCATTCATGATACATTGTAAATTCATTAGATATCATTAGAAATTCAGAGAAAATCAGGGCCAGCATTATTGTTCCCAGATCAGGCTATTTTTAGAATCAGGTCACCACGAAAAAACAATGAGAAGCTGAGCCTTGTGAAAAGTAATGTTATGCAACAAATGAATATACTTAAGGTTACCGGATACCTTCAAAGCGAAAAAGATGGGAATTTTTTTCCGCACAGAAATGTAGTTTTAGTAGTAGTGTCTCATATACCAAAAACTCCGTTGAATAAAAATTAATGTTGACGGAGAAATACCAAAAGGAAGTTTCTGACCGGAAGTAAAAGGTTCCGTTTGATTGACAGCAGATCAATATAAACACATGACAAGTGCTCACTCACCCGTAACGACGGTGTGGGGAAATCTAGCGCATATTAAATTTATTTCATATACCAATGTTTACGTTTATTGAGAAATGTTTTTCCACACACGATTCCATAATTCCATCGGTTGTTGGCCTTATGCCTTCAAAAGAGCAAGGAGGATGCCCTTAGCTTGGAAAACAAAGAAAAAAGCAAAGCAAAACAAGGCCAAACAATGCATAATACGACCACAAAGCCAAATAGGAGTCCTCGTAAAACCCGACAAGTGTTCGTATTTTCACTTTCAGACAGAGTGCCGAGTGGCCCACATCTGAACATGAAGAATTGATAGGAGCCAGCCGAGAAAATATTTGTTTCCAAGAAAGCTTAGATGGAAACGTAAAGTCTGACGGTGACTCTGAATCACTTGAAACCAACACCACGATCTTAGCTCGCTATTGCCGTGCTGTTTCAGCCGCCTGCAAATCGCTGTCGTCTCTAGGTGTTCACCTTGGCTTTGTGCCTCCAGGTCTTTTTGTCTTTCCCATTTTTCAAGTCACACAAGAAAACTAGAACAACCAACTATATTAACATTTTCTCGATGCGGGGCGAAGCTTTGATCGGAAATCAACATTGGCGGGAAATCTTGACAGATAGTTCGCTAATTGTTGGAGAGGCGGGGCTTCAGATTCACGCACGACAGACGGCTAGATTTTCTAAAATGCTATTTTCTACGCTTTCGATTTTCAACCAAAATAGAGTTTAAAAAAAGCTCCCACTCAAGAGGAATTTAGTCGATTTGTTTGAAATGTTCACAAAATGTCAATTGATAACTCCGCTGCAAAAGGGTGTCGGGGAATTGGAAAATTCTAAAAATAGAGCTCTTGACGGTGTTTTCCGCAAATCTACTCTGATTATTTTTCGCCTTTTCACGGAGAGCATGATAACTTTTGAACTAAATCGAATTTTGAAATTCCCCGACACCCTTTTGTAATACGATTCCTCTGAAATGCGACAAAGCAAACAGATTTTTAAACTTTAAAATATTTTCGGAGTCGGAGCTTCTGAAAGCCATCTCACTAGATCGGAGAAACGAGATCGCGGAAAATTCGAGATTTTCAAAGAACTCAAAACGTTTTATGTATTCTTTTAGACAATTTTATAAGCTTTAAAATGATACATGGATGATTTATCTACGATGTTTCTTCGAGGCGCTACATCATTTAGACTGGAAACGCACCCTGAATGTATCCGGTAACCTTAATAAGGCAAACAATGCTTCCTAATGATTTATGAAAAGATATATAAATATGCCATTTTGAAAATGTTGTGTACACAGCTAGAACAATGGCTATCTGTTTTAAATAACAAAAGGCTGGTGAACAAGAACATGTCTTAGCAGCTCGCGTCTATTGTTCTACTGATGCATGCACAACATCGTCAAAATGGTCTATTGTTATTGCATACAACGAGAAAACCTTGCTAAATGTGAAAAAAGCATTTTATCAGCCTTCCGCTCGGGGTATGGGATTTATTCACCTCGGGTGTTCTTAAATCTGATCTGAGAATGTGCTGATTCACAGACTGAGTAGGGGAGATGGACGCCCCTGGTAATGGGCTCCAGCTGACTAAAACCAAACATTGTTTTGGTCCATCACACAATTAGTTTTCATTTTAGTGAGTTGTCCATGATTGCTTTAACTGTTCCTTAAGTGACTGGTTGATTTTAGTAAAACAAATCACAAATCAGGGCTGTCATTAAGGGCTATAACCCATAACACCTGTCATGGGTGAGCTCACTCAATGTTATGGGTCATGGTTGCTATGTTTGATTCAATTTACTCACAAAGTACACATGTAAAGCAAATGTTTTGGGTGCAGTATCATATGGAATGGGTGCTTAAAAAGTTATTGATAACCCTGCAAATTATTTCAGTTCCTGATGGACTCATTCTGTTTTTACTTGCTCCCGTGATTGAATCTGTAATTAATTTGGTTTTGGTTTTATAACACTCAATCCAAACTGCTCTGCAGTAACTGTTACATTACTTGGGCTAAAGTGAACATGAAGCTGCACCAATGATAAATGTGTGGTCGGTAAGTGGTTGCCATGACTTGGTGTGGTCTGAGCCATAACTATGGCAACATATTTGAAGGGCTGTGTGCAAAAAGGGTGTAAGTGATTCTTGATCACATTCTAAATTCTCCCTTAGGAAACAAAGAAATTGAAGGAGAATTTAGAATGTGATCCAGAGTCACTTTAGTTGTTACACTAACCTCTCCATCCACAAGGTCAATCACTGACTCATACATGCTAATTGGAAGCTGAAATTTGACAGAAAAGTTGGAAATTTGATTAAGACTAGCACATTGTATTATACATGTATGTCTGTGCAAGTAAATAAGCTCTGAAAACCTTTTCACATGCAAGAAAATGGCAGCAAGTCTACATAACTGATTAATAAGTGCATTAAAACAAGGCTGGTTAATTCTCTTATCCCAAAACAAAATGGGAAAGTGTCATATGAATGTACAATATAAAATTATTACATGTGCATCGGTATCACACTTTTGTCTAGAGATTGTGTAGTACATTGTACACTTAATGTCACACTTGAGGAGCTTGACCAATGAGAGCAAAGCTGCCCCACTGTCATTTGAATGTATGCAAATTAAGTGGTTTCATGATAACAAACATGTATTTTTCATGCTTGGCTACATTCTCTTGGTGGACATTTGTGAGAATACTTTTTTCCCCATAAATTATTTCTTTGTTATTTAAATAATTTGATTATTTACATGGAAAGATCAGAGGAACATTATTTTCACCCATGGCCCCCTAAAAATTGGATCAATCACGGTTTCTGGGAAACCCCCACACTTCACCCTAACCTTTAATGGTTAATCATTAATAGAACGATGCATATCCAAGGGAGGGGTGGGTAGGTAGTTTCCCAGAAACTGGGATGGAGTCAAAAAATTTATGGCACATAAATTGAGAAAGTGATGGGCCATTTCCCCATCACTTGACCTCAGTCGCCTTCCTAATCACTGCAATAAGAACTATTCCTTCTCCTCGATTAACTGATAACAGACACATACAGATGCAGGAGGCGGTCCTGACAGTTAACTGCACACACAATTTATTGTAAAATATACTTATGCTGTACATCAATGTACATCAATGTACATCAATCTACACACTTTATGTAACATAAGATGCAACTACAAACACACTCTGCTAGTGTTCTCTGCCGGATACGAAAAACCCAAAAAAAATCCACAGTATATGTGGCAAAAACTAAGTGGAAACGTATTCCCCAGCCCAATTATGCAGGAGTATTGACCTCTGGGAAGTGAAAGTCCGAAAACTACCACAACTCGGTAACATGGTCAGCAAAAACTGACATAAATAAAGTTAATGGTGGAAAGAAACATGTAACTGTTGCAGTCAGGACCACGAATCCTTAACTACAAGTACTGACATATCCTTATATACTCAAGTTCCCGCCAAAACTACACAGTCCATATGTGGAATGTATCCACAGGGATACCAACATAGTCTTTCGGATAAGGAACTCATTTCTCTTTTCCTTTCATCCAAAGAGAAATATAATAACACACGACAGAACGAAAATAAAGCATCCCAACTTACTAATCCTAGCATATCTATGTGGTTTTCTGCATTCAAATGATTTGGACTTCAGAACAGGCAACCCGAGGAACTACAACGTAATCCACAAAATTTGCCTTTGACCGGATCGAAGCTTGAGCAAGTTGAAATGCTATGTATTACCTTGTACTCAACACTGATTGGCTCAAATACTATAAGTTGAATGCCTTGTTTTCATTCTGCAATGTGATTGGTTCTTGTTGTCTATAAATAGGCCCCAGTTACAGTAGTCACACTATAGATGATAAATGACAGTGTGTAATATTAATGTACACTTGCAGTACTTACATCATTGGTTTTGGCAAGGGGATTCAGCTTCAAGAATAATGGACTCTCATTTATTTCACACACCTGAAATAAGTGTAACAGAAAAATAATTAATTCAATACCATGATTGCCTCGGATTCTTTTGTTCTCCAAGGCACCTTTAAACCACTAAACCACATGAGGGTCAAAAGCATCTCTTGCTTCCCTCTGGCACGACTAGCCCTGTGTTCCTGGGTTAACAAATTGAACCCAAACTGATCTGTTTTCATCATAACCTTCAATGTAATCCATGTGGGATCACTTATTTCAATCTCCATGTTCTTCCCTTCATTTCTCAAACCCGCTTCTTCCATGT
Source organism: Actinernus sp. WN-2022 (assembly GCA_030867875.1). Lineage (NCBI taxonomy): Eukaryota > Metazoa > Cnidaria > Anthozoa > Actiniaria > Actinernidae > Actinernus > Actinernus sp. WN-2022. The sequence goes on from JAOWCC010000621.1 coordinate 60,175, forward strand.
CGGACACTTAAAACAATAAACGTGGCATAATTATACTCCATGTATTCTCTTTGAATATTTAGCCAACCACCTAATTACATTGTATTTTAGTGTTCTTCTTCTCAAAAACAACACGCTTGTCCCCAAAGGAATCCAGGATCATTCAATCAACGGCGCTCAATCAAGCATTAAACAAAAACATTTTTGAAACCGACTCAACTGTGATGTCTTTAGTTTAGGCAGAGAAAACTAAACTTCTCAGAGATTTGTTCCCTTCCTTGGCGATCATAGTATTACAAACTTATACCATGGCATTCCACAAATCTTCCCCAGCTCGCAGAGCAATTTAAATCACTAATGCCCCTCATGCCATGGTATAACTTATAAGAATATGAACCAAGAATGAAAATCACCAATTTAAATTAATTTTCACAAGGAATTCATAATGGCTCAATTGGCAGTGATGAGAACCATTGTTGATAAAAGATGGAGGCTTCAGGTTTTATGGAAATAAAACGAGGAGACACAATAACGAGGGTGCAATTAAACCACAAACTTTTAATTTGTAGTTTGTGCATATTTTACAGGTCAAATTTATTTTCATATCATTTTTGTTAACCTATACCTAGGTTATTTTTTTGACCAGGTTTTTTTTAACTTAAGGTTATTATTGTGTACTAAAAATAAATTCACCCCCCCCCCCCCCATTCTGCTTTCCTTCCTCTACCCTTATCACTTCCTTCCCCTACCCCTCTCCCTACAGTGCTACATTGTACCCATACATGTATAATCAACTATACTACCAGTACTTACTATATTTATTTATGTTCAACTGTCCTTGCATTGTGGGTCCTTAATGAACCGGCAACCATCGGATCTGTTGGTCAGAGCTTTAACCACTGTGCCACTGAGTGATCAATATGAAGCACCATACTCATTTACTATACACTGTATATGATGGTGCTACTAATACCCCAGTCCAGTCAAAATTTGCATATGTGCCGTAAAAACCTTATATTAGCTTGGTATTTCACTAAAACTGTGCACAAAATTGGTGACACAAACCCAGTACCTCATTGGACATATGATACAAGTGAAAAAAAATGTTCTGGCAAACACTGGCAGATGGTCGGTTCTCATGACTCGGGGGCATCTAGTGTGTGCACAGTGACTATGATTAAAGTGCCTATAACCTCAAGAAATTATTTTTTTACATCGATTCTGTATAGCGCCCTGACCAAGAATTTCAAGAAAATTGAAAAACTAAACTTCGACGATTTTAGTGGCATCAAAGTTAGCAAAAGCATCCATTTTGGGCTTCCAGTTTCCAGTTGGAAGTCAGCGCGAGTCTTGGTGACGACGTCAATTGGGCATCATTTTACTACAACTACCAGAATCCTTTGCACGGTTTCTTTTGTTCCTCTAATTTAGACCATTGTCGTGGTATTCTCAAAGGAGTTCGAAAATCTGAATAAGAAAAAGAATTCAAAAAGGAAAAACGTCCTATTATAGTCTAATCAGTAGGAAATAAACTCCATCACAGGAAAGAGCACATCGAAATTTGTAAATTTACCAAGTTTGGTGACATTTCATTGGATATTTATCATGTGGTGAGCTTGCAAGAGTAGCAGAAATAAGAGAGTTTGTATGGAATTGGAAGGACGCCTGACTACATACATGTACGCGTCACAGGCCACTTAATCTCCAGGCCCCTAAAGGGAATTGAAAACTGACTCAACTTTGAGAAAGGCCATAAAAAAATTACAGTCGAGTTTTAGCCTCCCATTTTTGCTTTAAGTTCTAAATAATGGTTTAAAGTTTCAATTATAAAAAAATGGGGGGGTTATAGGCACTTAAAAAATTTAAGGTAAAAAATACTAAGTGAATTAAAAACAACAACCTACATGTAGGTTACTAAAAAAATAACCTAGGTTGCAAAATAAATAACCTATGTTAAAATAAAATTATTGACCTGAAAATAAATGTGTAAACCTGTAACACTGTATAGACAAACAATAATTATGTAAACTAGTATACCTAATAGGTAGTGAATGGTATTAGAGCTCCTAACAGTTCTACTCAACTTTTCGATATTTTTGAAGGCGTGATTAGTCATATTGATAGTTTGGATTATGAACTAATATTGATGGGAGACTTGAATTGTAATTTCCTTGCCAGTGAGAGCGATACAAATCTACCATGTTTACAATCATTGTGCAATATTTACGGCCTAAAGCAAATGATAGAAGGGGCAACACGAATTACAAATACTGGCAGGTCTTTAATTGATGTATGTTTGTCAAATGAACCGAGAAATATTAAAGCTAGTGGTGTGAATCACTTGGGGATTAGCGACCATAGTCTAATTTATGTCGTGCGAAAAATCACAACCTCTTTTGGCGGCAAACCTAAAACAGTCGTGTTTAGAAATTTTAAGAACTTTGATAGTGAAAAATTCCAGCATGACTTAAGTGTTTGCGACTGGTCAACCTTGGATTCAATTGCTAACCCTAATGATATGTGGCATGCCTGGAAGGCTAAATTTCTCAATGTCCTGGACAAACATGCACCGGTGAAAAAGAAAAGAGTTCGTAATAAAAAAAGTCTGGATAAACACTAACCTAATAAAGCTCATGCTTTCTAGGGACGTTTCAAAACGTAAGGCAGTAAAGTCAGGAAGTTTGGAGGACTGGAGCACTTACAAAAGAATGCGAAACAAAGTGAACATTGAAATAAAGCGTGCAAAGTTGGCTCATTATAACGATCGCTCAAAGAAAGCCAAGGGAAACCTGTGCGAAACATGGCAGACAGTTAATGAGTTGACTTCGCGAAAACAAAACAGCTCTACCATCCACAAAATTGAAGTCGACGATTCGAAGTTTTCGGACATCGCTGAAATTCCTGGGCTTTTTAATAAGCATTTTGCAGAAATAGGCGAGAAGTTATCCACTGATATTCCCACTAATCCTTCTGTAGACTTCATCGACTTTATAACAAGTCCGAATTCTATGTTTAATTTTCGTCAGATTCTTAACAGTGAAGTTCTTGAGCTTTTTCAAAACATTGATGTCTCCGTTGGCATCGATGGGATTTCTGGCTCAGTCCTCAAACTATCTGCCGATATCATTTCATTACCTATAACTAATGTGATTAATCTTTCAATACGAACTGGCATTTTCCCCAGTGAATGGAAATATGCGAAAATTACTCCAATCCACAAGAGTGGAAAAAGTCAGACATGGGTAATTACCGGCCAATCTCTGTTATACCGATCATTGCCAAAGTTTGCGAAAGACTAATTTACAATCAGGTTTTTACGTATCTACAGGACAACAGTATTCTCAGTAATTGTCAATCAGGCTTCCGCTCGTTACATTCTACTATGAGTGCCCTGCTTGAGGCAACTAACGAATGGAGCCTTAATATTGACCAAGGTTTAATTAATGCAGTTGTCTATATTGACTTGGCCAAAGCATTCGATACTGTAAACCACAACATATTGCTGAGAAAACTACAAAAATATGGGATAGAGGGAAAAGCCCTAGATTGGTACTTCTGTTCCTATTTGTCGTGCCATTATCAGCAGTGTCTTGTCAACGGCGTACTCTCTAAGCCACACCCCATTACTTGCGGCGTACCACAGGGGAGCATTTTCGGGCCGCTCCTTTTTCTTTTATATGTCAACAATTTGCCAAATTGTCTGAAATTTGCAAAGCCCCGAATGTACGCCAACGACACAAATCTCACTGTCTCATCAAGTGACTACAATGAGATAAACGACATGATGAATAGTGACTTATTACGCATTAATGACTGGCTTAAAGCCAATAAATTAAGTTTGAACGTCGCTAAAACTGAATTCTTGTTGATTGGTTCGAGACAGAGATTGGCCAGAGTAAATAATAAAATTAATATTTATATTGACAACAAGAATATTAAGAGGGTTGGGACAACAAAATATCTGGGCGTTATTTTTGACGAATGCCTCTCTTGGACGAGTCACGTCGAGTATATCGTAAAGAAAATTTCATCTGGCCTTGGTGCCCTTAAGAGAATGAAGCCCTTTGTACCAAAGGACATTCTAATAACTATTTATAAGACTATAGTTATACCTCTTTTCGAATACTGTTCGCCAGTTTGGGACATCGCAAACAAAGAAATGATTGAGAAATTACAAAAGCCACAGAATAGAGCAGCCCGAATTATTTCGGGATTGCCATTTGATACTAGCAGAGTCATTTTATTGGAGTCACTAAACTGGTTGAGTATTTCTGAATGCCATAATGAGCTAAAAGTTATTACTATGTTTAAAGTCTTGAACGGGTTACTACCAAAATACTTAGGGGCACAATTTGTTAACTTGTCAGACACCACTGAGTATAATCTCAGAGACTTGCCTGACCGGTTAGCACTGCCTGCCCCAAAAACAAATTATCTGAAAAATAACCTACGATACAAGAGTGCTTCTTTATGGAACAAATTGCCAAAAGCTACTCAACAAATTAAGTGTTTGCGGGCTTTTAAGTCCTGTCTAAGGAATGACCGTGGTAGCCTTCTGATGTCCGGTTAACCATATTTTAACCACGTTTTTATCTACTTCTATTTTATTATGGCACGGCATCCATGTAAACCAGGTGTTATACTCTGTTGGATCTCCATGGATAAATAAAGTTGTCTGTCTGTCTGTTAGTGAATGTTGCTGCTCATTTAAAGATCCAAAGTGTATTAGAAGAAAACCTACAGTAACTCTTTGGCAGGAAAAATATATTACTGGGTGATAAAAATCCCAAGGTGTTAGATGAATATATTTTGTAGTTTTGGAGCTATTGTGCAACTGAAACATGCTTGAGCTGTGGTGTGTTTTCTCAAAAGTTGTCCCGATTTATTTTCATTTTGTCCCAACATATCAGCAATTTCCATGTACATTCCCCGAGCCTACCAATTTCCTGCATTTTCCTTACATTCCCAGCACAAAACACTGCTGTTCTCCCTGGTGAGAACAGCAGCTTAAACACTGGAAATCAACTGTAATTGAGAACGTAATTGTAAATGCTAATTGGTGTTTCGAACCGGCTGCTTGACTTTATCGAAGGCCAATAGAAGAAAATTATTTGCTGCTCACCATCTTGATAACAGGAGATATCTTGCTCTTTGGAAACTGATAGCCATTATCCCCACCCCAAACTATCAAACTATATATGCTCACACTGAGTCCGATCGCCTACATGACTCCAGTGACCCATGCATGAGTCGTCAACTTATCTTGCATGATCATCAAGTTACAAAACATATTTTGTAGGTTACATGTAAACTTGCTGTTTTAGTAAACTTCACGTCAAAACACAAAACTATTAAGGAGCACTGAAGGAACTGTAGTAAAAATACAATGACGATTAGAATTAGCCTGAAGTACAGCGTACAACAAAGCACTCGCAAATATGCATAAATCGCTCTCCTCCAGATGCCAAGCTGCAAGGAATGTGAAGAACATAAACCTGTCAAAGGATTGCTCATCCCCTCCCCAATGGAGACTATTACAGTACCAGTATTCCCTGAATTAAGAAGGAAGCTGAAATGTTGAAGAATACAACCAACCATTGAAGCATATACATGTAACCTACACAGTAATAAGTCTGTCAATGACTTGCAGATCTTGCCCTTCAGTATTGCAAAAATAATCCTCCAGTGAGGAGCGCATTGTGGTTGGCCATGCAAGAGATTGTGGGAAAAACAGCAAATTAATGCAATGAACCATTGCTAGATTTTGTCCAAATTATTAATTGCTGCTCTGTTCGCTTCACTTGCTGTGTAGCAATGTTATAATGACTTGTGAAGGACAGTTTAATCAGTTTGCTACAATTTTCCTCACAAATGTTGCCTTTTGACCATGCTCAAGATTCTGTGGTAACTTTTTTTACCATCAAATTTTCGCCAGTATACCTGGGAAGTATACTCTGCTAATCTGAGTAGTTTGTCTGTTTGTCTTTCAACACTGTCAACCCTCAAATGATAAACATTTGTATGGCCCCTTTAAGATTAGGAACTGTGATATACATGTATTATGTGCATGGCATCCATGGGCCCTCACCTGTTTATGTATTCCTATGTCATTTTCTTGTGCAGCCCCTCCAGTTGTATACCAACCAAGAAAGTCAAGGTTTTTGAAAACCTGACGAACTAGAAAACAGTCCAAAACAAAATAAATAATAATCGTTTAAAAAATAATATCAACAAAGCCTTGCAGCCACGAGGCTGAATTAGATGTATGCAGCTGTAGTTTGACAAAGGAATATGCCTTATACAACATCATGATTGTATGCATTATAACTACACTACCACAACTCTTTGCATAGCAGAGTTCTCCTGAAGAACCGACGACCAACAATTTTCTCTGTGTACTCTAATTGACCACGCAGTCTACAAGTTTTCTACAATACTCTTTTTACTTACTGTAAAAGCCTGGATTAGAAATAAATGCCCCTACTCATTTATTTTCTCCCCCTACTAATTGCCTGTGTTGGGAGAACAATGCATAGCTTCTTTTGTTACTCTAATTAAGACCATTGTCCTGATATTCTCAGGAGTTCTGGTAGAGTAGGTACATTTGTACATTGTATTATCAATAATAACTTACTGGTATGTATAATGCCTATTTGCTACTAAGGGATAAAAATGACAAAATTGATACGATAATTACAGCAGTAATAATGACAACTGGTATCTACAATGTATAGTTTAGTTCTCTCGTCATAGATAGGAGTCCATGGTTAATTTACCAGGTTAATTTACCCGACCTCAGACAGGCCTGGGTGGTAGTTTGTCATTCCACGTTGTTCTAGTTTAGTTCTCTCATCGTAGATAGGAGTCCATCCATTTCACAAGAACATGTGTTTAATCTAATCAATTCATGTAACAGAATGATGAGAGAACAAAACTAGTATGTGGAATGATAAACTAGCACCCAGGTCTCTCTCTCTCTGAGGTTGGGTCAATTAACCTGTGATGCTCTACTCTGTCTTTAGTGTTCCCCATTTGTATAATGCTTGTAATCCTGAGAAGGAGAGCAGTAAAGACTGACTGATTGAGTTAACTGAATAAAACATAACAAAACAATATTATTAGTCCTGGTGTCATTAATTGTCTCAAGTGTTTAGTTATTTAAAAGGCTGTTCTGTTATAGTCCTTTTTTATTATTTCCCACAATTATATTTACAATTATATTTAAATAAGAATTTGGTCTTATTTACATGTGTTTCTTTACAATAAAACAATAGGAAAATACAATGGGAGGAGGACTAAATAAACCCTTACAGGCTTTTACAAAGTAGTTCCCCTTATATATATAAATGTTTATATTGATGTACATTGTATATATCGTATCAGATGGCAGTATTAATAATTAATTATTTGATGATAGATAATATGGATTGTATTTGGGTATATGTAAGGTGAGTACTATACATTATATAGGATTATTGAGATAGGAGAAACAATTTCATTTTACGTTTAAAACTGGTGCGAGAAAAGGAGTTCTTGATTTGTAATGGTAAAGTGTTCCATACATTGATCATTTTATTCCGTGTTGAGAAACGACCATAGTTTGTTCTGTTGAATATTTTGTGTAGGTTCTTTGATTTTCTTGTATTATGTTCATGTATTTGAATATTTTCAACAGCATAATTATCAAAATAGCAGGGTAATGTTTTATTCTTGAGATCAAAATTTAATGAGCTTATAAGGAAATCATTAATTTGATAAAATAATTTTAATATGTTAAGATTCTTAAAAAGTGATGAGGAGGGTGCAGTATATGGAGAAAAGGTTATAATTCTTAAGATTTTCTTTTGTAATTTTAAGATTTTGTTTAGTCTGGATGGGTAATTATTAGCCCAGATGATATTACCATAGTGGAGATATGGATATATCAAACTATTATACATGTATATTGTTTTTAGAGTAGATTGATTAATATAATGGCATATATTACAAAGGACCCCTGATGTCCTGACTATTTTTTTGGTGACATAGTCAATGTGGCTTTTCCATGTTAAATGTTGGTCAATCATTATACCTAGGAATTTGGTCTTATCAACTCTTTAGATTTCTTGATTATTTAAAAGTACATGTATGCTCGTTTTTAGTGGTTTGTGACGTGATTTAAATATCATATATATTTATTTTTTAACATTCAATGACAGTTGATTTTCCGTCAACCATTCATGTACATGTATCAGCTCCTGTTTAACTTTAGTCTCTAGATTTTGTATGTCTTTTCCAGAACAGAAGAGACTCATATCATCAGCAAATAGAATAAACGAAAGCTCATTAGTAGAAGTCACAATATTGTTAATGTATATAACAGAAAAAGTAGTGGACCAAGTATGGATCCTTGTGGAACTCCACATTTTATTTTCATCTCACTTGATTTTATGCCGTTGTACTTAACAATCTGTTTTCTATTTGTTAGATAATTTTTAAACCATTCGTGACAAATGTCTCTTATACCATAGAAATGTAGTTTGTCTAGGAGAATCTTGTGATTTACTGTATCAAATGCTTTTGATAAGTCAATAAATATACCTATGGTGTATTCATTATTTTCTATTGCCCTTGTTATTTTGTCTACTAATTCAATTAAGGCATAATTAGTTGAGCTTTTTCTTCAAAAACCATATTGGTTATTGTACAGTATATTGTTTTTCTCAATATAATTAATTAGTCTTTTATACATTATTTTCTTGAGAAGTTTTGATAAACACGAAAGTACAGATATTGGCTGGTAGTTTGTAAATTCATCTTTGCTGGAGGACTTGTAAACTGGTGTTACTACAGATACTTTCAAATCGTCAGGAATTTTGCCTGTTGTAAAAGTAAGATTGAAGATGTGGCATAAAGGGCTGACATATGTTATCAGCTGTATGTTTTATTACTCTCACTGCTAGTTATTCCATCAATGCCAAAACTTGTTTTGTTTTCCATGTTGTCAATTTCTTCCTTAATCTCATTAGAGGTTATTATCCTTTTGGGAGGTGATCAGCTTGTATCCCAGGCTAATTTTGCATGTGGATTTTTTTTAGATTTTAGCAAAGCTTTCGACACTGTTAATCATCAAATTCTTATTCAAAAACTTAATTATTATGGTATAAGGGGATTATCCTAATGTGGTTTAGTTCTTACCTATCTAATAGAAAACAATTTGTATCGATCGGTAATTCCACCTCTGAGCTCAGAGCTATAACCTGTGGTGTTCCACAGACTCAGTACTTGGCCCTTTGTTATTCCTAATTTATATTAATGACTTTCCCAAATGTTCCACCCTATTTGATTTTCATTTATTTGCTGATGATTCAAATTTGTTTGCCGCAGATAAAAGCTTAAGTAAACTTGAATGTTCTGTAAATAATGAGTTAATTAATATTCAGGTTTGGCTTAATACTAATAAACTCTCATTAAATATTGACAAATCTAATTTTATTATCTTTCATCCATCATAGAAAAAAACATTTCCAATTAAACTCCTGATAAATTATCAAATCTTACCCTATAAACCCTATATTAAATATCTACATGTAGGAGTCTTAATTGACGCCAACTTAAATTGGAAACATCATGTGCATGAAATATCAAAAAAGGTATCTAAAGGTAATGGAATACTTTCAAAGATCAGACATTATGTCAATACTGACATATTAGTAAATATTTACTATTCAATAATATTTCCTCATCTTACATAATATTATATTTACATGTAAATCATTGCTATAAGAGTATGAATAAAGTTGTTGTTACTGTGTAGTCGCTGTGGCTGCGAGTGTGAGGAATGGCTGAGGCTTGGATGTTTGTCGGGTCCAGTGATCATTGAGGTGGTTATATATATATGTGGTGATCTAGTGAGATGGCTTGCATAATTGTTCGTTGCAACACTCGAGTAGTTGCACAACCTTGGCTTTGCCCGTAATTTGTGTTGCCTCCACAGTCCTGCCAGCGTGTCACATGAGGAAATAGGACCATTCCTCACTTGATCCTGCAGCAGACACCATGGAGTACTGGACCCAGGCTCTCGACCTTAGCTGTTGTTGGTGCCACAGCGGCTGCCGCAGTAGTGTGTGCCTTTAGAGTGGACTGAAAGCAGTACAGCGGCGAGTTTGTCTGTAACTTCTTCCGTTTCGTATGTGCAATTCGGGAATGGGCACTTGTATTTGGACATCAATGTGTTGTTCCAGGAAGGTTGACTGCTTTAGTTGATTTTCCCAATGGAATATTGTCCAGTAAGTCAACGATGGGGTTTTGTTGTATCACGAAAACAAAGATGGCGGCCAAAGCAAAGGGTTGTTATTTGAACGATTTACCACGAAAGAGGACGCTTGGTGGTGCATCATTGAAAGATATCATAAAAATCAATAATTATTTTTACTTCGTATGCCGACAAAAAACAAATTTCACAATTTTAGTGCTTAGGAATTGCATTGTACTGCATTCAACCAATATTCAGAACCCCATGACCAATCAGAACACTGGAAATTCTATGAAATTCTATGAAATTCTATACTAAATAAATGTATTATTATGTATCTGGTATACACATGTATTATCAGGGGGGGCTGTCGGACCCCAATAATTTTGACACCACTTTGAAATTTGAATTGATTTACTTAGTTAATTAGTCTATCATTGTCTGCCTCCATTCGGAAAGTGCTCTCTGAAATTTTAACCCCCCCTCCCCCCAATCCAAAATTCGCTGTGCTGTCCCTGATACTGTATGCACATGTATAGCTCAGTCAATAACTCACAAACTTACACTGCTCCTCTTTAGTCTTGTAGTACTCCATATTGATAACAATATGTCCATCATCAAATGAGTCAAACTGCAGCTCAAATGAGTTAAATATCTCCATGTTACGGCCCTCTTGTGTACCAAGCAGAGCTCCTATCACTGCACAAAAAAAATGGCAAAATCTCAGATAAAGTACTGTAGGTAATTACCACTTATAAGCTTATGGAGAATACACACTATATTATGGGATTCCTGTGTGTTTTGTTCATCCATGGAGCCGCGGAGCCATGACCTTTGTCTCCCTAGTCCCCTGCTCTCCTACTTTGTGATGATAATAAATTCAAAATGGAGGTTGTAAGACTTAGCTAATCCTAACCCTTTGCCTAAGATTAGCTACAAAATGACTTTCAATCGCTAATACCGTTAAGTACTATTTCAGTTCCTTAAAACAACTGCGAGGGCAACTACGGAGAGAGATATTTCTAAAGAGCTTCAAGAGTACCACTGCATTCTGCAATTTAACTGCATATCGTCTTTGTGATAGCAGACCTTACATTGATGCATTTGCAGGTACGGCAATGAACTTACGTAAGATCCAAAACAAAAGGCCTACAAAATTTCAGAATTTGACAGTTCTCAGTTTCGGACAAATGTGGCTTGCCGCATAATTTTTACCTTGCGGATTTGGTTTCCCTTCTTGTGCCCTGATTCTAGTGTAATGTTCTGATATATTCATGATCACCAGTGGATGCAAAGCTACCGATACGCTTCCCGAGGCGCCAGAACTAGCCAACACTTTGTCTCTATCGCTATCCTCGATCTCGTCATCTTTCTTGCTTTGCACTTCCATCGGCATCGGGGTCGCCATCTTGGAAGGGGGTTGAGTGACGTCACGGCTGTTCAGCGCGCGACATTAGGTTTCAGTCCTCGACACGACCAAACGTAAATCGCAGGAACGCCTGTTACTTATTTCCCATAGCAACCAACTTTACCGATTCCTTAGCAACACGATCCATGGCGGAAAATTTGAAGTCTGTTGTTGTTTTGGCGTGATATTTTAATATTTATTAGTCTATATTTATTTGACAACAACATATTTCGCTTTTGCAGAGTTCGATTTAAATTTCATTCTTAGAAAGACGGGGAAAAATAGGAAAACCGGCAATGTTATTGTCGAGTTGTGGCGTGGCGACGTACAATACATGGAGTAACAAAACCCGAAATAGCTGAATCTTATAGCATTTAAATCCATCAGGTTTGTACTTTTCTTTCTTGTCTTTAACCTGCAACGTCAATTTTGTCATTTATGACGTGTGGACTATTTTTTCTCTTCTCTCTTTTTGACACACATTCGCACGTTCTTTTCAGGAAACTGAACGGACTGGCGCAGCACCAACAAATAATACGTTCGCACGCAAATGGCCTCCCAGCGGAAGGAGTTTCACTTGAAGTCACTGGAACGCTGCTGCAGAGTTTGTGGTGCTTGGCTCAACGCAAATTCTAAAGCATACAAATGCAGCGAGTACGAAAATGCAATTTCTCACTTTTTTAGCGTTGTCGTTGATACAATGTACGTCTAAAGGTGGCCTAGAGTGGTCCCCACGTAACACATGTTACAACAGTTGTTTGTCAAAAATGAAGAAGTACGCCTCTGATGAACAGTACCGTCACAATACAAAGGTTATTTTTACCTGGGCACCTCACGACAACATCAAGGGTTCTCTAGTTAAGTGTTTATCATGCACGGCACAAGTCCCACTTGAGTACTTTAATGTACATATCCAGGGTTGCGCGGCTGCAGATATTGGCCGGCAGAATATTCCGTTATCACCAACGAGCATCACAGCCGCTCAAGTCCTTGGCAAGTCTATTAATGAGCCACTATCAAAAATCGAGGAGAAGCTTGTCACGACTTTGATGCGGCGCAAGTTCTCAAGCGAAGGCAATTCAAGCGTCACGTTGGTGACGGGTGGAACGGTAGGCTATATCAGTACTTTATTACCCAAGCTCGTTCAGTTCACATGCACTCTTTCTTTTGTGTGTGTGAACTGAATAAGCCCTCGCATCCGGACCAAACAAGCTTAATAGAACCTCGCCATTATCCGGACTCCCTGGGACTCAGAAAGAGCCGAGATAAATTATTAAAACATAAATTTATTTGTGCTGTCGTTTACTACGAGGATGTACATAAGTCACTTGTCTTTGTCGTCAGCTCGCGTTTCTAAAGACAAACAGATAATAATTATACTTGTAAACTTTTGTGTGGTTTCTTGCACTTTTCACCACTCATGTTCTTGATCAGAACTCAGATATTCTTGTAAAAATTAGGACTACAGGGAAAAGTCCGGACAATAGGACGTTTGCATGATGGCATCACATACTACAACTACCAGAACTCTTTGCGCGGATTTTTTTGTTCCTTTAATTTGGACCATTGTCTTGGAATTCTCAAAGGAGTTTATAAATTTAAATAAGAAAAAAACTTGAAAAGGATTCTGGTAGTTGTAGTAAAATGACGCCATAATGAAAATGTCCTATTGAAATTAATGGATAATCGAGGTTCAACTATATGCATTTCTGTCAAATTATCTATTCCCCCTAGACAGCTTGGATCGTTTCTTTGAGGGACTCCCCTAATATAATGTATATTGAGGATAAAGCAACATTCATTATGAAGCTTGTCATTCTTGAGGGTGAGGTATGTTGCAGAACCAAATAAGGGGACTATGCTATTAAAACACCGGGGACGAAAAAATGAAACATTGTAAAAGGCCCATTCACACCTCTCCAGCTCCCCTTCTAATAAAAGACCCGACATGGGGGGGGGTTGTTATTTCTATAGCTATAATTCTTAATTACATAAACTTCACGTGATACTAAACTTCATTTGCTCTTGGGGCAAACACTACGAATTATATAAATAAAAAAAAACTTCATTGAACCCTCTGTTGATAATGTAGCAGCATGAACTAATTTCCCATCTGCAACAGTGTTGCCCAAAATGCATTTTTTGGAGCGACACACAATGAAGTGGATAAATCAGTATGAAGTGGGTCTTGGGTTCCACGGAGAACAGGGTGCAGAATCCATCCACGTGTTCAATGTGCTAGGGAGGCAATACGGAGCCATGCCGAATCCCCTTGAGAGATACTGATGCACTATGCTCGAGCATCATAGACAAGTTGCACCAGACAACATTTCTAAGACACCAGCTGTGATATCAAGAAAAGAAGAATGAATGACTGCTTATGATCCACTGAAATTATTGATAATGTACAATGTATTGGTTTGGAATAGACCGATTTAGCTTGTATCACAATGAAGAATACAGAAACTAACAAAGTAAAGTACATGTAAGACTACTGTCTCTATCAATAGACCGAGTTAGCTTGTACATTTGTTGTCCCAATTCAGAACATGTGACTGCTCTCCAGAGGATTCAGTGCTTTGTTTTCCAATTATAGAAATGTGTACATTTCCTCTTGGGATACAGAAAAAAAAAACATTACTCAAGGGATAAGTCAGTTGACCTGAATTGGGACAACATATGTATTGAAAGTAAGACAGCTGACTTCCTTGACCTGTACTAATCTCTAAAACATCAGCTAAGGTTTCACCGAACAGTGAATGGGCTAGTCAAGAAAAAAATCCATACCCCCCTGTTGAGGAACCTCGGATTGCCCTTTTTTTTACCGCTCCCCTGGAATTTCCGAAAATACTGTAAATTATGACACACCCCCATGGAATTTTCATCTTTAATAAACCCCCTCCCCTGGAATTCCACATATTTTTACTTAAAAAAGGCCTTGAATTCCAAAGAAAAGTACCCTTCTCCTGGAAATCCACCTTCAAAATCAACCCCCTCCCCTGGAAATCCATGTGAAAAATCACCCCCTCCCCTGGAAATCCAAGGTTCGTCAAGGTTCGTCAACAGGGGGGTGCGTTTTTTTTGGGACTAGCCCAATATCGAATGTTTACATGTATATGAATAAAGAACATGGCAAAAGTAAATACACTGTAAGCTTACACTTACAGCCGGTTTGGAATCTAAATGTACAAATATGTATCGAGAAACTACTTGTAACTATATGCATCAAAATAAACTCCAACAGCGTATCAAATCTGCAAATCTTTACAGAATGAAATAATTTAATGACATGCACACTGATTGATTAATCGCTAATAATATTTTAGTGCTGAAATTTTCACTAAAATGGCAAAGCTTTCGAGCTTGCTGTGGGTCAACATTCGAAATCTAAAAACGAAACTCCGAGACTGTCTGCTTTTCGAGTCTACATTCACTAATTTGTAATTACTGCATGTTCTCGCGTGAGAATAAATAATCCATGAGCTGTATGTTCCTTTTGTCACCTGGTTACGGTTCCCTGGTTACAACCCGTACAAGAAAGTGATTGCACTTGCAGATTATATTATGAAGATCGCGTAAAAAAAATAGTCCACCCCTTTATATATTAATTTCTGCACTCCTCCAAGTTTAAGTCAAATTTATATCACTTACCTTTCGAGTTTCTTTGCTCTGATGTGTGCTAAAGATCACGGCGAAGAAACAGAAAACAGCCAGTTCGTGCACGGCTTTCACATCACCAGCGACTGTTGATCAGCGAGCGAAAACCATCGTAGACACTCCTTAAGCTCCACTTTCTCTTCAGTAGCACATCGAATAGCAAGTTAAATTACATGTAAGTCCAATTTCACAGAATTGTTGATGAGATAGTGGATCAGATGTGCACTGTTGACAAATTTCAGTGCGTGATAAACCGCCCATCCATCATGGCCGAATCAACAACGTGGTCGTTCGTCAAGCTGACCGTGAGATTTGCTTACGTGTGGAGTCTGGAACCTAATTACGCCAAAATAGCGCTTTTGAACAGCCGTGTGACCTGGCCATCAACGAGGGTGCGCAATGTACTGTGGGAGTATTTTAATGCACAGGTATCCCAAGCTCACGTCAGGACGTTTTTACCGAAGCAGAATCCTCACACTTTGTGTATTTGTCACTGATATCATGTCTTTCTTTTAATCCATTATTTCTTAGCAAAGTCCCCGAAACTCACTCAAGTAACCGATTGTGAAATAGAATGCCTTTTGACTTGATTCTGCTGTTTATGCGGATTTAGTTGGTTGTTTACGCGCGCGCTCATAATACAGCACGGGCTTCTTGTGGCTAAAGTTGTTTACATACAGCTCGGGCTTATAATAATAATAATTTATTATTTTTTATAATATAGATACGATAGTACGCGCGCTCTGATTGTCTAAGAAGCCATGTTTTATCAGAGTATATAACATGGTTAGCTGTGTTATATAGTTTTCAACTGGCGGTTTCCTTTCATCGCGCGCGTAAATCTATATTATAAAACAGATAAAGAAGCCTTAAATCCATGTTTTATACTATCATAAAACACTCTGGTCATTTGAGAACACTCTAGAAATGTTGAAAGCACGCGCCTTCGGCTTGTGCTTTAACATTTCTCTCATGTTCTCAAATGCCCATCGTGTGTTATGATAGTATAAAACATGGCTAAGGCTTCTTTATTTGTTAAATATAGCGCAATAATCCCAAAGTTCTAAGTCGCTTTACAATGTATCACTAATATACAGTAATATAAAAACTCATTAAATAAATCATTAATATAAGTAATAATTGTTAAAAACCAAAAAATAAATAACAATTATTAAAAAGCACGAGTAAATAACTGAGGCTTCCTGTGGCTCATCGCTAAGTACATAAAAGTACACAAGACATGTACCGAGTCGCTTCGACTGAGATCGGTTTGTCGAGTGCAGTTTAACGTGGAATTACCGAGTCGGGAATGTGATTTTCCTTGAATCGTATAGTCCGATGAATGACTAGATTTAGTACTTTTGTTGATATTTTGCTAAGCTAGCCTGTACATAGTCTCCCTCGCAGCCGTTCTTAGTGTCGGGCTTCCTGTCCCCCCTCCCCACTAAGGGGAGGGGGGACAGGAAGCCCGACACTAAGAACGGCTGCGAGGGAGACTAGCCTGTACACAGACCTCCGTAATCCCTTCAAAGGAAGGAAAAGGTGGTCTGTACTACGGATGAGTTAATCGTGTTCCGACATAATTTTGCATAAATTACATATCGATTTCCATTGGCCGAGAAACACTAGACGGTACACATTCTATATTTCAGATTGTTCATTTCCTATTGTTAACGGCAATGCAAGGACGCGCTGGGAAGCGTGGGAAATAAAATAAATTCCCTTCTTCGATAGCCTATATACACAGACCTTCGTAATCCATTCAAAGGAAGGGATTTGGAGATCTTTCTATCCTCGAGGAAGTGGAAGATTGGATGGATTCGTGAGTTTGAGAACCACGTGAACTCGAGGCTTGAGAAGTCGCGCTCGTAAGCAACTCGCCTGACCGCCGAGGCTATTGATATTGCTTCTGGTTGATCGTCTCCCACAGCCATTCGCTTTGCAAAAAGAGCTCTTGAACATGGACTTTCTTTTCGTTTTGAATAACTAGACGATATCTGAAGAAGAATTTCGTTTGTTCCCTGCAAATTCTTTCAAACTTCCTAGCTAGGCACTTTCTGCATATATGTTGAGGCCGACTTTTTACTTGAAATTCGAGAGAAATAATTTCTTCCCAGACTTGAAATGCAGCAGTTCCAGTTTCTTATCATTTTTTTCTCGATATTAACCGAGTACTGGACACAAAATGACATAGCAATTAGTCTTAATACAATTCCAAACTAGGGTGAATCGAGATCGGATTTTCCCACGGAGCCAGAACTAAGGTCAACATAACCGCTAAGCCAATCAGCACCCGCTATGAGGCACCAGCCAATCAGCGACTGGTTACAGCATTCCTGTAACTATCCACGTGACCTAGAACACGATTAACTCATCCGTAGTACAGACCACCTTTTCCTTCATTTGAAGGGATTACGGAGGTCTGTGTACAGGCTATGCTAAGCCTGCAGTGGGATTAACACTCAACAACAACAAACATTTGCATGACTTTTTATATGTGCGTGTTTATTTTTTTTATGTATGCATTAATTATGCATTTTATTGGACCATTTGGGCCGCACTATACAGACATCTATTGTGTTTGTATCGTTCTATTGTTGTATCGTTCTATTGTTGTATTGTTGGGGTAGCGAGCCAATAACATGGCAGGTTGTTAGTCACTACGGCCCGAGGGACTCGAGCGGAGCTCCCAATAATAGACCTAGTATGCTCACCGGGAGCTCCGCATACAATGGCCATATTAATACTTATTACATAACCCGGGCAAGCGGAATTCGGTCCGTAGGAATGTGTTACGTAACCAGATGACGCTTTCCGTATATATAGAGCCTCACCTTGTTCTATCAGTCCTCTTTAGTATTGTCAATGAGACACGGAAGTCCGCTGCTACGCCCCACCCACCTCCTAGCGATACACCTCTTTACCCTCACTGGGTGCTACCCGCTCTCAACCGCCTCGGGCTGATCTCTCCCATAACTTAGTATCACCCTTGGCATTGTTTGCGGATGCTCTCGGTGAGAATATAGTACTATTGGATTCAGATGTCTCTCTCGGGAGGAACGAACCGGAGGAGACGGCTGAAATTCAGGCTAAAAAGTGCTCAGAATGAAAAAAAGTTGCTCGGAGTGAAAAAAGTTGCTCAGAATAAAAAAAGTTGCTCGAAATCCTAAATGTTGCCAAAAAGTTGCCGAGCAACTTGTGGGAAGCCTTACATGATGTCATCATGCCACCACGATGACGTCCCCGGAGAATATGCATGCTAATGTATTACAAAATCGATTGTTCTTTCATTTTCTTTCATGCGATTGAATCTTGCCTTCTCGCGATCTCTTTTAACATCAAGGGTTGTAAAATTCAGTTTCTTGTAACTCTGTTTTTATATTTCTCAAATGATGTCATGGAAACAAGCTTTATAAGGCAATCAGAACACGCGATATATTGTGGCTGTGTTATAAATAATAGATACAGAATGAGAAGCCGTGCTTTATGGGATTTACAAACTCTCGCTTCCAGCTTGACGGTTTGTAAATCCGATAAAGCACGGACACGAATTCTGTTTATAACTTATCAAACGTCTAGATGTATATATAGAGTTATGTTTTGCAGCTATTTTGGTGATACGACCTATTTCGGCCGAGAAAATCGCCAGCAAAAGTTTAGGTTTGATAACGGATTACAAACAGATAAAATGCTGCTCCGACTAATCGGCACATTAATACATACTACCAATGATATATACTACCAATGAGTATTTGTTATAGTTCTTATAATAGCCAGGGCTTATAACCACTTTGATATGATAGTTAAATCTTTAACAGACCAGTCTGCGGTTTTTTTTCCGACATTTTGAATGAGGTGCAAAAGTGTTCGACTGATAAGGTTAGGAAACATGTAGAAATTTGGATTTGTTGTACCCTCGCATTTTTATAAAATTGCTATATAATTATGAAGACCTACATTTTACAAAATACAGGTAAGCCTTGTTTTTAAACGTTCTTGTATGAACAATGGGAAAGTAATTACCCTTATTTGAGGTTGTTTGCGTAACGATTCACTAGATGCCACAGCTCCAAATTTTAGAAATTTCCACATGTTTTCCTTGTAAATCGAACTCAGTGATACCTTTGCACCTTATTCAAAATGAATTAAATTCAATAAAATATCCTTCATTGTCTATAGGTACGTATATTTGTAGCCAGCATTCTTCATGAGTCCCACATGTACACACAATGCCAGTCATACAGTACTTCTATTGTACAATACATTGCTTCTTCTTTCTTGGACGTACTGTGAAAAAAAGCCTGTCATACGGCAGATCTCCAAGAAGGTCCATACACTGCAAGGCCAAAATATGTTTTTCTTCATAAGTTATTTGAAGAGTGCTGAAGTACTGAGAGATTCGGTGCAGTTTTCTAAGAACAGAGGCCTCTTCCTCTGTCTTATCTGATTCTTCTCCGTTAAAGAGCTAGCAACGTGGAGCATCAGGCATTGTCATGTTCCTGTGTGGGAAGTCATCGTGTGCTCCGGGGAGGCTACTGCCAAGATCTTTATCGCAGATGTAGCAGAATGACTTCTGACATTCAACGCACGTGATAACATTGCAACCCCCCCTCTCTTTTGTGATAGGCAATAATTTGCACAGGGCATTAGGACAAGTCATGATAGTCGCTTCTGTTAGAAGCTCTTCGATAGCACGCCTTGGCGCATCTGCTGGACACACGTGATCGGTATATCCATATGGACCAAGCACATGTCCACACGTCACACAGATGCCTGCGTTACACTTTGGGCATTTAATAAACAGGTCTTCAAAAGGCTCGACTTCATCAGCATCCGTGAATGACTCGCCACATTTAGGGCAATACATTTTTCTGTTCTTTCTCAGTGCGGTATTCACTGCTTGTTTATCAATGTCTTCTGCTCGTATTTCTTGGACATCTTCAGCGGTTCTTTGCATTAGAAGGTCTCTCACGAAGTATGGGTCGAACTCTGACTGGCATTCTCTGTACAAATAGCACCTGTAGCTAAATGTTTCAGGGTCCGACATCTTTGCTCTGAAGCTGTTTGCTAGACACGGGATACATAATTTATGATGTCCGCTTCCGCAGCTTACAGTCTACAAGAGAGAAAAAGAGAAACACTTCATTTCCGCTGGAGAATATTATAAACTTCATCATGGCAGGATAATTATATTATAACGTATATCAGTTACGGTTAGTTTAAATTTGTTTCATTTCCCTTGTACATTTGTCAGATGCTTGTCAATGAATAACACGCAAATGTTTGCAGGTAAATCTGAAAATAATATCATCGTAACTATGTTACTTTAATATAGCAAAATGCGGGTTCCCTGTGGCGAGGAAATCGAAATGGGATCCCTGTGGCAAGAATATTCGTACACAGGAAACCCGCAACATATTTTGCAAGCTCATATATGGAGATGCTGGATCGTCATTCATCATACTTAAGACAAGAGACACCAAACTTGAATCAGATTAAGAGTATCGAAATATCTCAAATTTCAGTTTGTTGGATACAGAGAAAAAGAAAGGCTTTGTGTCTGAATAGAGGAATATCTTAGGAATTCTTACAAAAAAGCCGAGATGTGCATTAGTGTCAAGGTGATATTCAGGCTTTTCAACTGATACTTCTTCCAGCGTTTCATTTTGTTTAAATACAATTTGTGACTGAATATGGCTAATCCAATCAGTTACGATCAGCTATATTTAGAAACTCTTTTTTTGGAGAGGACAACAACAACACCATATATGGTATTTATACTTCAATGTTTATATTTCTTAAACATTATGACTACAGTAATAGTTAGTAACATTATTGACAACGAGAAGTATTTTCTTCCTTTTATCAGTCTCAGAAGAACAAAATATGAATTGCGAATGGAAAATACAGCCGAACTGATGCCAAACTGTCCTTACTAATATAATATAATATAATACAATACAATACAATAGACCAGTTCGCGGTTAATTCCGACATTTTGAAATGGTAAAAGATTAACTGATCAAAATTTGAGGGATGCCTAGATGTGCTGGGAAGCGTGCAATCGTGTTTTCAGTTTTCCATAACATTTGTCTGTAAAAACGAGTTTGTCAATATATCATCATTCAGGTCGGTTTGCAATATGCAAATGCCTCTATATGACGTCATAACGTTCACACAGCCTTTTATAGACAAGTAAAATGAATATATCTCTGCAAATTACAGATGAAAATAATTGAAACACACGTTATCGTACTGATTATGACGTTGCCATGGAAATACTGTTGTCCTCAGCCCTCTTTGACCTTGAGCATACAATTGTAATTTCTCTCTCAGTCTCAGACTGGCTTATAACGAGCGAAATCTGATTTAATTTGTAGAGTGTTCAAAACATTTTTTTAGTAAAGCAAGGCAAAATCATAATATTCAAAATTCGAATTTCTGTAATTAAGTAAAAGGGATTAAGTCTACTAATGCTATAATCTTTTCATTTTCACCATTCTCTCTGTAACTCTCCTACTCTCTGTAACTGCCCACTAATTCACTAACAATAGCAATTCGATTTAGTACTTTTTTTAATGCCAAGCCTTTTTCACCCTTTCTCGCTGATGCATGGACAATGCTTACGATGTTGACTTCCAATCCAAACTTTTCTTCATAAATAAACTCAGAAGCAATCACTTATAAATCCTTTGTTGGTGATTTTATAACAATTGGACAATTTGAATACTAGCATATTAATCAATTAATACTCACCAGCTGTTCGTTATCGTAACAGGTCAGGCATGCCTGTTCGCTCTGTTCTGCCATCTCGGGTAGGAATATCAATGAATCGTTTCTTACGCATCTGTAGTTGCCTTTACAGCAGATAAACTGAAGGGCGTGCCCGTGACCGATTAAGTAAACAAGTGCGTCAATAGAATACACTTGTTCCTACGAATTGTCCCATTACAGCAGGGGGAAAAATAGTAGCAAGTAATATTCCCCTTTAGTTACATTAGCTAAACATGTTCAACTTGCGTTTTTTCGTCTTTAGATTTTAACGACAACTTTTTATTTACAAAGGGATAAGGACCGTGCAGGAGTGGTTTCCCAATCTCCCGAGCCAGAGGTTCATGTAGAAACCCACGACATAACATAATCATAACATGAACAGAACAGCCATATTGTCAACCTTTGTTTTTATCGATCTAAATTGCGACGTCGCGTATTTTTATATGCACAACATATCCTAGAGCCCCAACAGTCTTATCAACCTTTAGTCGCAGACACACGGTTCGACTCAAGCAATGCTGTCCAGCCTTTAGTATCCCTTGAGTCAGTAACAGCCCAGTTAAATAGAATCTGTGCTGGCAAAGCGAATGGCCCAGATGATATCCCGAACTGGATCTTAAAGGAGTATTCATATATATTGACCGTACCGGTGACATCAATTATTAATTCCACCCTTAGAGAGGAAAAACTGCCCCTTTTATGGAAAAGTGCGAATATCACTCCGCTCCCGAAAGTAACACATGTTAAAGATATCACAAAAGACCTAAGGCCTATTTCGTTAACACCAACTCTATCTAAAGTGGCTGAAGATTTTGTAGTGCAGGCTCACGTAAAACCGGCGGTGCTCAAGCACATTGGTCCTGACCAGTTTGGGTGTATCCCTAACCTGTCAACCAGTCACGCCTTGATAAGCATGATACACCATTGGTCCAAAGCAACCGATGGGTCAGGGAATGATGTCAGAGTTTTTGCCTTAGATTATCGGAAAGCTTTTGACCTGATCGACCACACCCTATTAATTAATAAGCTCGCCAACTACGGTATAAACCCGCATATTCTGAACTGGATTTGCGATTTTCTATCGAATAGGCGCCAACGTGTTAAGCTTGCAAGTGATTGCTTCTCAGAGTGAGAGTCAGTGTCGGCAGGGGTAC
Organism: Actinernus sp. WN-2022; assembly: GCA_030867875.1. NCBI lineage: Eukaryota > Metazoa > Cnidaria > Anthozoa > Actiniaria > Actinernidae > Actinernus > Actinernus sp. WN-2022. Next base: position 83,381 of record JAOWCC010000621.1, read on the forward strand.
CTCAGGGTACCAAATTAGGCCCCTGGCTATTCATAGTTATGATCAATGATCTGAATGCCCCATCCGCAAATGGTATTTTCAAATATGTAGACGATACCACGATTCACGAAGTAATAAAAAAGAACGAATGCAGCCACGCACAGGAGATAATTAATCGTGTAGATCAGTGGTCTAAACAGAACAGATTTGAATTGCATCCAAAGAAATGTAAAGAACTCAAAATCTCGTTCTCTAGAACACCGAGAATTTATGACACCGTTACGGTAGGGGAGGCAACTCTTGGTGAAGTGGACGAAATAAAAATTCTAGGTGTAACATTACAGAATAATCTTAAATGGAACTCTCATATTTCGGACACCATCAAAAAAGCGTCAAAGAGACTATACTTCCTAGTTCAGCTTAAGCGCGCTAATGTTTCTGCAGACGAACTTGTCCAATTTTATACTGCCTGTATTCAATCTGTGTTGTTATATGCCAGCCCGGTATTTCATTATAGTCTCCCAGATTATCTTAGCTGTTCACTTGAACGAATACAAAAACGAGCCCTACGCATTATATATGGATACGAGCTTTCGTACTCTGACCAGCTTAACTTTTCTGGTCTATGTAGCCTTGCGGACCGTAGGTCACAACTCTGCCAGAGTTTATTTCGGAGGATACTGTCGCATCCAGAGGGAAATCTATATGGCCTCCTACCGTTTAATACAACGCGCCCAACTGTTACCTTAAGGAGTAGAAATCCTATGTGTATACCATCATGTAGAACTAATAGATATAGAAACACCTTTATAATATCGGGCGCAAATGATTACAATAACAATCGTAAGTAACTACAATCGATGTATTTAGAAATTTTTAATTGTAATATAGCATTAGTTTAATTAGAGCAGTATATAGTATATCCTTCTTAAAACTTAGTTAACTTATCTAGAACCATATTAATGTAAACCTCCGTAATTCAGTTTTTGCTGTAAGTGAGAAATATTTGTAATAAACGATCTATCTATCTATCTCATAAATGAAATACAATTGAATGTGCTTCAAGTCCAACGCCGTATAGCACAAGCGACAGCAGGCATATTGCTGCATCCGGTACAGTAACAAATTTAACTTATATATTTTAAACACAGAAAAAGTGCTGGGCGGAGGTCTATTAATGATATTAATTTTGTCACCTGAATACTAACTAATGTTTTTTTTATTCGAGTTAACTCTATAGCTACTGCAAGTTGTGTCCCTATCACGTTGTAGAACTCTTCTCAAACCAACAACAACAACATTGATTTCACTCTTAAAGTTACTTATAACCTCACGATATTTCCCACGTGAAGAGGAGGGCAATAGCTCAATTCTGACACTCGTGAGGGCCGGACAGTGTCCTTTGTACACTGGTCTAACACCAACCTTAAATGTGACCCGCCTCAGCTAAAGACTCTGCAACTATTGCACAAAAGTCACAAACGATCGGTCAAATTCTCTAATGTCAGATGTTAGCGGTTAGACCCAGACCTACCCATATAAGTCAAGTGGAGGTGAAACATTTCCTGTCTATTTATAACAATGACAGTCATAAACGCCTTGAAGACGTTCGTTTCAGTCCCCTAAGAATTTAAAAAGAAAGTAAAATTGTGACAATATCAGCAGAAAGATAGTGCTGCTTACGTATGAATAATTTTCTCGTACTCTATTCAGTACTGTAATAACGTTCTTTTCTATTTTCATGATTTCCTTTTCTGGCTTCATCTATTCTCCCCTCTTCTTCTTCTCGCCATTCCCTTCATTACGTTCATTTCATTCATTTTAGTGCTACAGTGCTTACCATTGTCAGAAATCGATCCACGCGTGCGCACTAGGCATCAAATTACGACCGTAAATAGACATTGTATTACTCAGAATTTTACAGTACTTTGTATGAAAGTTTGTAATAAACCTTCAAATGTTACGTTTGCATCGTATTTTCTTACATGTCCTTGACTGTAAAATTGCATGCATGTAATCGAGTTGAAACGAATAATTCTGGCTTCCTAGCTTAGTCGAATTAATGCACTAACCGTGTGTTTTGGCCACCATGTTCACTGTAATTTCCTTCATTTTAACCACGCTGATGGTTGCTTTGATCAACTTTGAAGAATAAGCATATAAGCGTTCCTTAATTTGTTACGATGGAATCGAGTAGCTTAAATGTAATTTTATCACACAAATATATCCAAATGTGACTTAGTATTTACCGACAGCTTCCCAGTGAGGCTAAATTTGAGCGATTTTCAGGTATACGGTACACTGCCACAGCTCGAAAGAACATCAAAACGAAACCCGTACGGCCGTCTTCTTCACTGTCTTCTTCTCCCTTCTCTGAACTTTCATCCGCCATATTGCTCTCGATTAGCCTGTAAGATCCTGGTAACTAGTTTATTTGTAACTTAGTGTGATTGGTTGAATCTGATAGCCTGAATTTCAGCCGTCTCCTCTGGTTCGTTCCTCCCAAGAGAGAGAGGAGACGGCTGAAATTCAGGCTATGAATCTGACTTTTATGTTTTGTCTTGGCTGTGGCGGGAATATAAAAAAAATGGGGGAAAATCTCGAGTGTGATCCCGGTAAATAACAGCTCTCGGTCCTCGATAAAATTGTTATTCTTTAACTAGCTAATTCCATGATGTCAGAACTTCTGCAATACTTGCCTGAATATGTAGTGAATTTTGGGAAATATTCAATACAGAACCATTTACACAATAACTTCTTCATTCATGTTTTAGAGTTTAAAATATTTATTTTACAACAATCTAGAAATCAAAAGAGTAAATCGGTACCCACAACCGTATGTTTTTAGAATTTTCAATTTTTGAGAGGAAATACTTTAAAATTCACAGTGAAAAAGAGAGACGTCATTATGACGTCATAAATGTTTGAAAACGTCTTTTAAAAATAACTATTCGAGTATTTTTCGGGTTTTAAAGAGGAAATGTTCTTACTGTATACTGAATAGCCGCAATATGGTCTTTTTATGTTTCTTCAATTTAGAAGGCATGACTGATGTCAGACCCATGACGTCAGAAAATGTGACGTCACAGGAATCTTCAGTTCTTAATAACTCAGCATATATTTATCGTAGACTTTAAAATTGCGGCAAGCATGTTGTTGTGATAACATGCTTTATTTCAAACGTATAGGTAACGCAGAATTTGACCTTAAAAGGAGTCGTTCGTTATGACGTCACAATAACGTCAATATACAAACGTGTTTGATCCTAAAGACGTTATTTCATTTTGATATTAACATACGAAAATTTCGTTAAATTTGACAGCGAATTAAACAAAATGTGCTAGTTTATATATTTTTGGCTCGCTTTGTAGTGATCGATTTTGAGGTAACTTATATGCCATGCGTGGTACCTCACGGATCAACACTGGGGCCATTACTTTTCTTGCTTTACATAAATGATATGTCCAATTGCTCTAAGAAACTTTCCTTTCGAATCTTTTCGGATGATACTAATATTTTCTATTTTCTAGTCATGGAAAGTCATGGAATTTCAAAAATAATTTTGCAGGTCTGTTAAAGTCATGGAAATTTGCAAAAATGCAAAAGTCATGAAAAAGTCATGGAATTTTATCATCAACCATTGGAATGTTTCTGTTGCTTGACTTCTAGATAGATTAGTAGGTTCTCTTTCAGCACTCTTCATCATTATCCATCTGCTACTTGATGATTTTGACTTGGTTGTTTTAAACCGGCGGAGTCCTGGGTACATGCTAAGTTAATATGTTACGTTGAAATAAGGATGTGCTCCATTGGTAGTATTCCTTCCTTTGTAAATTTTTTCAATCAATATTAAAGTGGGTGGACAGGCCCAGTTAAATGATGTTTCCTAGTTTTTCTTGTCTCCTCCAGAACCTAATTTGAGTCCTTGAATTTTTAATTTAGTCATGGAAAAGTCATGGAATTCATTATAACTTTCCTGTGTGAACCCTGTTCAAGGGACCGGATATTATTTAGCGGTTGGGGGGCTACTAGATTTGTAAGGGGGGGGGGGGGGGGGGGGGGGGGGGGGGAGTCCCGATTTGTTATGCTCCCATTTAGG
>JAOWCC010000622.1:0-39345 GCA_030867875.1 Actinernus sp. WN-2022
TTTCCAATAATTGATCTCTAGGTATTTTATGAGGGTGGTGTGGGGTGGGGAGGAGTAGTTCAAAAAATTTCGCGAAAAACCAACTTTGCCTGACGTATGGCGCAACGATTTGCTTAGTGAAAGATGTACATTTTCCACTAGGTGTGAGAAAAAAGGTGCATTTTTGGGATGAAAAGGTTGAAAAGTGAGTTACTGGCTTTTAAAAAGCCAACAAGTACGCATTAATTTACTTGTGTAACCTCAATTTCAAAGTGGCGCCATTTCTCGACCTTTTAATGGATTTCGATGCACTACACGGCAATACGACGTCTCTTCCTGTAGATCAAGTTTAATTGATGGAATTGTGCTGTATTTTCAGTAAAAATACCAGAACATGGCCTTTTCCTAACCTAACCCTAACCTCTAGCTCTCGAATAAAGAAATTATGGGATAGATCTCACACAATTAAATTATGGGATAGAAAGGCCAGAAAAGTCGTAAACTGTCAGTTGCCGTTTCAAGAAAACGGCAAAAACACGAGTTACTGGCTTATAAAGCTAAAGGCACACAAGATCTAGCATGTTTTCACAAAAGGGGGTTTTAGGTTCTAGGGCTCCTTTTGTGGAAACAGCGTAGATCTTGTGTGCCCTTTAGCTTTAAAAGCCAGTAACTCGTGTTTCTGCCGTTTCCGTGAAAGCGCAAATGACAGTTTACGACTTTTCTGGCCTTTCTTTCCAATAATTGATCTCTAGGTATTTTATGAGGGTGGTGTGGGGTGGGGAGGAGTAGTTCAAAAAATTTCGCGAAAAACCAACTTTGCCTGACGTATGGCGCAACGATTTGCTTAGTGAAAGATGTACATTTTCCACTAGGTGTGAGAAAAAAGGTGCATTTTTGGGATGAAAAGGTTGAAAAGTGAGTTACTGGCTTTTAAAAAGCCAACAAGTACGCATTAATTTACTTGTGTAACCTCAATTTCAAAGTGGCGCCATTTCTCGACCTTTTAATGGATTTCGATGCACTACACGGCAATACGACGTTCTCTTCCTGTAGATCAAGTTTAATTGATGGAATTGTGCTGTATTTTCAGTAAAAATACCAGAACATGGCCTTTTCCTAACCTAACCCTAACCTCTAGCTCTCGAATAAAGAAATTATGGGATAGATCTCACACAATTAAATTATGGGATAGAAAGGCCAGAAAAAGTCGTAAACTGTCAGTTGCCGTTTCAAGAAAACGGCAAAAACACGAGTTACTGGCTTATAAAGCTAAAGGCACACAAGATTCTTGTGTGCCCTTTAGCTTTAAAAGCCAGTAACTCGTGTTTCTGCCGTTTCCGTGAAAGCGCAAATGACAGTTTACGACTTTTCTGGCCTTTCTTTCCAATAATTGATCTCTAGGTATTTTATGAGGGTGGTGTGGGGGTGGGGAGGAGTAGTTCAAAAAATTTCGCGAAAAACCAACTTTGCCTGACGTATGGCGCAACGATTTGCTTAGTGAAAGATGTACATTTTCCACTAGGTGTGAGAAAAAAGGTGCATTTTTGGGATGAAAAGGTTGAAAAGTGAGTTACTGGCTTTTAAAAGCCAACAAGTACGCATTAATTTACTTGTGTAACCTCAATTTCAAAGTGGCGCCATTTCTCGACCTTTTAATGGATTTCGATGCACTACACGGCAATACGACGTTCTCTTCCTGTAGATCAAGTTTAATTGATGGAATTGTGCTGTATTTTCAGTAAAAATACCAGAACATGGCCTTTTCCTAACCTAACCCTAACCTCTAGCTCTCGAATAAAGAAATTATGGGATAGATCTCACACAATTAAATTATGGGATAGAAAGGCCAGAAAAGTCGTAAACTGTCAGTTGCCGTTTCAAGAAAACGGCAAAAACACGAGTTACTGGCTTATAAAGCTAAAGGCACACAAGATCTAGCATGTTTTCACAAAAGGGGGTTTTAGGTTCTAGGGCTCCTTTTGTGGAAACAGCGTAGATCTTGTGTGCCCTTTAGCTTTAAAAGCCAGTAACTCGTGTTTCTGCCGTTTCCGTGAAAGCGCAAATGACAGTTTACGACTTTTCTGGCCTTTCTTTCCAATAATTGATCTCTAGGTATTTTATGAGGGTGGTGTGGGGTGGGGAGGAGTAGTTCAAAAAATTTCGCGAAAAACCAACTTTGCCTGACGTATGGCGCAACGATTTGCTTAGTGAAAGATGTACATTTTCCACTAGGTGTGAGAAAAAAGGTGCATTTTTGGGATGAAAAGGTTGAAAAGTGAGTTACTGGCTTTTAAAAGCCAACAAGTACGCATTAATTTACTTGTGTAACCTCAATTTCAAAGTGGCGCCATTTCTCGACCTTTTAATGGATTTCGATGCACTACACGGCAATACGACGTTCTCTTCCTGTAGATCAAGTTTAATTGATGGAATTGTGCTGTATTTCAGTAAAAATACCAGAACATGGCCTTTTCCTAACCTAACCCTAACCTCTAGCTCTCGAATAAAGAAATTATGGGATAGATCTCACACAATTAAATTATGGGATAGAAAGGCCAGAAAAGTCGTAAACTGTCAGTTGCCGTTTCAAGAAAAACGGCAAAAACACGAGTTACTGGCTTATAAAGCTAAAGGCACACAAGATTCTTGTGTGCCCTTTAGCTTTAAAAGCCAGTAACTCGTGTTTCTGCCGTTTCCGTGAAAGCGCAAATGACAGTTTACGACTTTTCTGGCCTTTCTTTCCAATAATTGATCTCTAGGTATTTTATGAGGGTGGTGTGGGGTGGGGAGGAGTAGTTCAAAAAATTTCGCGAAAAACCAACTTTGCCTGACGTATGGCGCAACGATTTGCTTAGTGAAAGATGTACATTTTCCACTAGGTGTGAGAAAAAAGGTGCATTTTTGGGATGAAAAGGTTGAAAAGTGAGTTACTGGCTTTTAAAAAGCCAACAAGTACGCATTAATTTACTTGTGTAACCTCAATTTCAAAGTGGCGCCATTTCTCGACCTTTTAATGGATTTCGATGCACTACACGGCAATACGACGTTCTCTTCCTGTAGATCAAGTTTAATTGATGGAATTGTGCTGTATTTTCAGTAAAAATACCAGAACATGGCCTTTTCCTAACCTAACCCTAACCTCTAGCTCTCGAATAAAGAAATTATGGGATAGATCTCACACAATTAAATTATGGGATAGAAAGGCCAGAAAAGTCGTAAACTGTCAGTTGCCGTTTCAAGAAAACGGCAAAAACACGAGTTACTGGCTTATAAAGCTAAAGGCACACAAGATCTAGCATGTTTTCACAAAAGGGGGTTTTAGGTTCTAGGGCTCCTTTTGTGGAAACAGCGTAGATCTTGTGTGCCCTTTAGCTTTAAAAGCCAGTAACTCGTGTTTCTGCCGTTTCCGTGAAAGCGCAAATGACAGTTTACGACTTTTCTGGCCTTTCTTTCCAATAATTGATCTCTAGGTATTTTATGAGGGTGGTGTGGGGTGGGGAGGAGTAGTTCAAAAAATTTCGCGAAAAACCAACTTTGCCTGACGTATGGCGCAACGATTTGCTTAGTGAAAGATGTACATTTTCCACTAGGTGTGAGAAAAAAGGTGCATTTTTGGGATGAAAAGGTTGAAAAGTGAGTTACTGGCTTTTAAAAAGCCAACAAGTACGCATTAATTTACTTGTGTAACCTCAATTTCAAAGTGGCGCCATTTCTCGACCTTTTAATGGATTTCGATGCACTACACGGCAATACGACGTTCTCTTCCTGTAGATCAAGTTTAATTGATGGAATTGTGCTGTATTTTCAGTAAAAATACCAGAACATGGCCTTTTCCTAACCTAACCCTAACCTCTAGCTCTCGAATAAAGAAATTATGGGATAGATCTCACACAATTAAATTATGGATAGAAAGGCCAGAAAAGTCGTAAACTGTCAGTTGCCGTTTCAAGAAAACGGCAAAAACACGAGTTACTGGCTTATAAAGCTAAAGGCACACAAGATTCTTGTGTGCCCTTTAGCTTTAAAAGCCAGTAACTCGTGTTTCTGCCGTTTCCGTGAAAGCGCAAATGACAGTTTACGACTTTTCTGGCCTTTCTTTCCAATAATTGATCTCTAGGTATTTTATGAGGGTGGTGTGGGGTGGGGAGGAGTAGTTCAAAAAATTTCGCGAAAAACCAACTTTGCCTGACGTATGGCGCAACGATTTGCTTAGTGAAAGATGTACATTTTCCACTAGGTGTGAGAAAAAAGGTGCATTTTTGGGATGAAAAGGTTGAAAAGTGAGTTACTGGCTTTTAAAAAGCCAACAAGTACGCATTAATTTACTTGTGTAACCTCAATTTCAAAGTGGCGCCATTTCTCGACCTTTTAATGGATTTCGATGCACTACACGGCAATACGACGTTCTCTTCCTGTAGATCAAGTTTAATTGATGGAATTGTGCTGTATTTTCAGTAAAAATACCAGAACATGGCCTTTTCCTAACCTAACCCTAACCTCTAGCTCTCGAATAAAGAAATTATGGGATAGATCTCACACAATTAAATTATGGGATAGAAAGGCCAGAAAAGTCGTAAACTGTCAGTTGCCGTTTCAAGAAAACGGCAAAAACACGAGTTACTGGCTTATAAAGCTAAAGGCACACAAGATCTAGCATGTTTTCACAAAAGGGGGTTTTAGGTTCTAGGGCTCCTTTTGTGGAAACAGCGTAGATCTTGTGTGCCCTTTAGCTTTAAAAGCCAGTAACTCGTGTTTCTGCCGTTTCCGTGAAAGCGCAAATGACAGTTTACGACTTTTCTGGCCTTTCTTTCCAATAATTGATCTCTAGGTATTTTATGAGGGTGGTGTGGGGTGGGGAGGAGTAGTTCAAAAAATTTCGCGAAAAACCAACTTTGCCTGACGTATGGCGCAACGATTTGCTTAGTGAAAGATGTACATTTTCCACTAGGTGTGAGAAAAAAGGTGCATTTTTGGGATGAAAAGGTTGAAAAGTGAGTTACTGGCTTTTAAAAAGCCAACAAGTACGCATTAATTTACTTGTGTAACCTCAATTTCAAAGTGGCGCCATTTCTCGACCTTTTAATGGATTTCGATGCACTACACGGCAATACGACGTTCTCTTCCTGTAGATCAAGTTTAATTGATGGAATTGTGCTGTATTTTCAGTAAAAATACCAGAACATGGCCTTTTCCTAACCTAACCCTAACCTCTAGCTCTCGAATAAAGAAATTATGGGATAGATCTCACACAATTAAATTATGGGATAGAAAGGCCAGAAAAGTCGTAAACTGTCAGTTGCCGTTTCAAGAAAACGGCAAAAACACGAGTTACTGGCTTATAAAGCTAAAGGCACACAAGATCTAGCATGTTTTCACAAAAGGGGGTTTTAGGTTCTAGGGCTCCTTTTGTGGAAACAGCGTAGATCTTGTGTGCCCTTTAGCTTTAAAAGCCAGTAACTCGTGTTTCTGCCGTTTCCGTGAAAGCGCAAATGACAGTTTACGACTTTTCTGGCCTTTCTTTCCAATAATTGATCTCTAGGTATTTTATGAGGGTGGTGTGGGGTGGGGAGGAGTAGTTCAAAAAATTTCGCGAAAAACCAACTTTGCCTGACGTATGGCGCAACGATTTGCTTAGTGAAAGATGTACATTTTCCACTAGGTGTGAGAAAAAAGGTGCATTTTTGGGATGAAAAGGTTGAAAAGTGAGTTACTGGCTTTTAAAAAGCCAACAAGTACGCATTAATTTACTTGTGTAACCTCAATTTCAAAGTGGCGCCATTTCTCGACCTTTTAATGGATTTCGATGCACTACACGGCAATACGACGTTCTCTTCCTGTAGATCAAGTTTAATTGATGGAATTGTGCTGTATTTTCAGTAAAAATACCAGAACATGGCCTTTTCCTAACCTAACCCTAACCTCTAGCTCTCGAATAAAGAAATTATGGGATAGATCTCACACAATTAAATTATGGGATAGAAAGGCCAGAAAAGTCGTAAACTGTCAGTTGCCGTTTCAAGAAAACGGCAAAAACACGAGTTACTGGCTTATAAAGCTAAAGGCACACAAGATCTAGCATGTTTTCACAAAAGGGGGTTTTAGGTTCTAGGGCTCCTTTTGTGGAAACAGCGTAGATCTTGTGTGCCCTTTAGCTTTAAAAGCCAGTAACTCGTGTTTCTGCCGTTTCCGTGAAAGCGCAAATGACAGTTTACGACTTTTCTGGCCTTTCTTTCCAATAATTGATCTCTAGGTATTTTATGAGGGTGGTGTGGGGTGGGGAGGAGTAGTTCAAAAAATTTCGCGAAAAACCAACTTTGCCTGACGTATGGCGCAACGATTTGCTTAGTGAAAGATGTACATTTTCCACTAGGTGTGAGAAAAAAGGTGCATTTTTGGGATGAAAAGGTTGAAAAGTGAGTTACTGGCTTTTAAAAAGCCAACAAGTACGCATTAATTTACTTGTGTAACCTCAATTTCAAAGTGGCGCCATTTCTCGACCTTTTAATGGATTTCGATGCACTACACGGCAATACGACGTTCTCTTCCTGTAGATCAAGTTTAATTGATGGAATTGTGCTGTATTTTCAGTAAAAATACCAGAACATGGCCTTTTCCTAACCTAACCCTAACCTCTAGCTCTCGAATAAAGAAATTATGGGATAGATCTCACACAATTAAATTATGGGATAGAAAGGCCAGAAAAGTCGTAAACTGTCAGTTGCCGTTTCAAGAAAACGGCAAAAACACGAGTTACTGGCTTATAAAGCTAAAGGCACACAAGATTCTTGTGTGCCCTTTAGCTTTAAAAGCCAGTAACTCGTGTTTCTGCCGTTTCCGTGAAAGCGCAAATGACAGTTTACGACTTTTCTGGCCTTTCTTTCCAATAATTGATCTCTAGGTATTTTATGAGGGTGGTGTGGGGTGGGGAGGAGTAGTTCAAAAAATTTCGCGAAAAACCAACTTTGCCTGACGTATGGCGCAACGATTTGCTTAGTGAAAGATGTACATTTTCCACTAGGTGTGAGAAAAAAGGTGCATTTTTGGGATGAAAAGGTTGAAAAGTGAGTTACTGGCTTTTAAAAAGCCAACAAGTACGCATTAATTTACTTGTGTAACCTCAATTTCAAAGTGGCGCCATTTCTCGACCTTTTAATGGATTTCGATGCACTACACGGCAATACGACGTTCTCTTCCTGTAGATCAAGTTTAATTGATGGAATTGTGCTGTATTTTCAGTAAAAATACCAGAACATGGCCTTTTCCTAACCTAACCCTAACCTCTAGCTCTCGAATAAAGAAATTATGGGATAGATCTCACACAATTAAATTATGGGATAGAAAGGCCAGAAAAGTCGTAAACTGTCAGTTGCCGTTTCAAGAAAACGGCAAAAACACGAGTTACTGGCTTATAAAGCTAAAGGCACACAAGATTCTTGTGTGCCCTTTAGCTTTAAAAGCCAGTAACTCGTGTTTCTGCCGTTTCCGTGAAAGCGCAAATGACAGTTTACGACTTTTCTGGCCTTTCTTTCCAATAATTGATCTCTAGGTATTTTATGAGGGTGGTGTGGGGTGGGGAGGAGTAGTTCAAAAAATTTCGCGAAAAACCAACTTTGCCTGACGTATGGCGCAACGATTTGCTTAGTGAAAGATGTACATTTTCCACTAGGTGTGAGAAAAAAGGTGCATTTTTGGGATGAAAAGGTTGAAAAGTGAGTTACTGGCTTTTAAAAAGCCAACAAGTACGCATTAATTTACTTGTGTAACCTCAATTTCAAAGTGGCGCCATTTCTCGACCTTTTAATGGATTTCGATGCACTACACGGCAATACGACGTTCTCTTCCTGTAGATCAAGTTTAATTGATGGAATTGTGCTGTATTTTCAGTAAAAATACCAGAACATGGCCTTTTCCTAACCTAACCCTAACCTCTAGCTCTCGAATAAAGAAATTATGGGATAGATCTCACACAATTAAATTATGGGATAGAAAGGCCAGAAAAGTCGTAAACTGTCAGTTGCCGTTTCAAGAAAACGGCAAAAACACGAGTTACTGGCTTATAAAGCTAAAGGCACACAAGATCTAGCATGTTTTCACAAAAGGGGGTTTTAGGTTCTAGGGCTCCTTTTGTGGAAACAGCGTAGATCTTGTGTGCCCTTTAGCTTTAAAAGCCAGTAACTCGTGTTTCTGCCGTTTCCGTGAAAGCGCAAATGACAGTTTACGACTTTTCTGGCCTTTCTTTCCAATAATTGATCTCTAGGTATTTTATGAGGGTGGTGTGGGGTGGGGAGGAGTAGTTCAAAAAATTTCGCGAAAAACCAACTTTGCCTGACGTATGGCGCAACGATTTGCTTAGTGAAAGATGTACATTTTCCACTAGGTGTGAGAAAAAAGGTGCATTTTTGGGATGAAAAGGTTGAAAAGTGAGTTACTGGCTTTTAAAAAGCCAACAAGTACGCATTAATTTACTTGTGTAACCTCAATTTCAAAGTGGCGCCATTTCTCGACCTTTTAATGGATTTCGATGCACTACACGGCAATACGACGTTCTCTTCCTGTAGATCAAGTTTAATTGATGGAATTGTGCTGTATTTTCAGTAAAAATACCAGAACATGGCCTTTTCCTAACCTAACCCTAACCTCTAGCTCTCGAATAAAGAAATTATGGGATAGATCTCACACAATTAAATTATGGGATAGAAAGGCCAGAAAAGTCGTAAACTGTCAGTTGCCGTTTCAAGAAAACGGCAAAAACACGAGTTACTGGCTTATAAAGCTAAAGGCACACAAGATTCTTGTGTGCCCTTTAGCTTTAAAAGCCAGTAACTCGTGTTTCTGCCGTTTCCGTGAAAGCGCAAATGACAGTTTACGACTTTTCTGGCCTTTCTTTCCAATAATTGATCTCTAGGTATTTTATGAGGGTGGTGTGGGGTGGGGAGGAGTAGTTCAAAAAATTTCGCGAAAAACCAACTTTGCCTGACGTATGGCGCAACGATTTGCTTAGTGAAAGATGTACATTTTCCACTAGGTGTGAGAAAAAAGGTGCATTTTTGGGATGAAAAGGTTGAAAAGTGAGTTACTGGCTTTTAAAAAGCCAACAAGTACGCATTAATTTACTTGTGTAACCTCAATTTCAAAGTGGCGCCATTTCTCGACCTTTTAATGGATTTCGATGCACTACACGGCAATACGACGTTCTCTTCCTGTAGATCAAGTTTAATTGATGGAATTGTGCTGTATTTTCAGTAAAAATACCAGAACATGGCCTTTTCCTAACCTAACCCTAACCTCTAGCTCTCGAATAAAGAAATTATGGGATAGATCTCACACAATTAAATTATGGGATAGAAAGGCCAGAAAAGTCGTAAACTGTCAGTTGCCGTTTCAAGAAAACGGCAAAAACACGAGTTACTGGCTTATAAAGCTAAAGGCACACAAGATTCTTGTGTGCCCTTTAGCTTTAAAAGCCAGTAACTCGTGTTTCTGCCGTTTCCGTGAAAGCGCAAATGACAGTTTACGACTTTTCTGGCCTTTCTTTCCAATAATTGATCTCTAGGTATTTTATGAGGGTGGTGTGGGGTGGGGAGGAGTAGTTCAAAAAATTTCGCGAAAAACCAACTTTGCCTGACGTATGGCGCAACGATTTGCTTAGTGAAAGATGTACATTTTCCACTAGGTGTGAGAAAAAAGGTGCATTTTTGGGATGAAAAGGTTGAAAAGTGAGTTACTGGCTTTTAAAAAGCCAACAAGTACGCATTAATTTACTTGTGTAACCTCAATTTCAAAGTGGCGCCATTTCTCGACCTTTTAATGGATTTCGATGCACTACACGGCAATACGACGTTCTCTTCCTGTAGATCAAGTTTAATTGATGGAATTGTGCTGTATTTTCAGTAAAAATACCAGAACATGGCCTTTTCCTAACCTAACCCTAACCTCTAGCTCTCGAATAAAGAAATTATGGGATAGATCTCACACAATTAAATTATGGGATAGAAAGGCCAGAAAAGTCGTAAACTGTCAGTTGCCGTTTCAAGAAAACGGCAAAAACACGAGTTACTGGCTTATAAAGCTAAAGGCACACAAGATCTAGCATGTTTTCACAAAAGGGGGTTTTAGGTTCTAGGGCTCCTTTTGTGGAAACAGCGTAGATCTTGTGTGCCCTTTAGCTTTAAAAGCCAGTAACTCGTGTTTCTGCCGTTTCCGTGAAAGCGCAAATGACAGTTTACGACTTTTCTGGCCTTTCTTTCCAATAATTGATCTCTAGGTATTTTATGAGGGTGGTGTGGGGTGGGGAGGAGTAGTTCAAAAAATTTCGCGAAAAACCAACTTTGCCTGACGTATGGCGCAACGATTTGCTTAGTGAAAGATGTACATTTTCCACTAGGTGTGAGAAAAAAGGTGCATTTTTGGGATGAAAAGGTTGAAAAGTGAGTTACTGGCTTTTAAAAAGCCAACAAGTACGCATTAATTTACTTGTGTAACCTCAATTTCAAAGTGGCGCCATTTCTCGACCTTTTAATGGATTTCGATGCACTACACGGCAATACGACGTTCTCTTCCTGTAGATCAAGTTTAATTGATGGAATTGTGCTGTATTTTCAGTAAAAATACCAGAACATGGCCTTTTCCTAACCTAACCCTAACCTCTAGCTCTCGAATAAAGAAATTATGGGATAGATCTCACACAATTAAATTATGGGATAGAAAGGCCAGAAAAGTCGTAAACTGTCAGTTGCCGTTTCAAGAAAACGGCAAAAACACGAGTTACTGGCTTATAAAGCTAAAGGCACACAAGATTCTTGTGTGCCCTTTAGCTTTAAAAGCCAGTAACTCGTGTTTCTGCCGTTTCCGTGAAAGCGCAAATGACAGTTTACGACTTTTCTGGCCTTTCTTTCCAATAATTGATCTCTAGGTATTTTATGAGGGTGGTGTGGGGTGGGGAGGAGTAGTTCAAAAAATTTCGCGAAAAACCAACTTTGCCTGACGTATGGCGCAACGATTTGCTTAGTGAAAGATGTACATTTTCCACTAGGTGTGAGAAAAAAGGTGCATTTTTGGGATGAAAAGGTTGAAAAGTGAGTTACTGGCTTTTAAAAAGCCAACAAGTACGCATTAATTTACTTGTGTAACCTCAATTTCAAAGTGGCGCCATTTCTCGACCTTTTAATGGATTTCGATGCACTACACGGCAATACGACGTTCTCTTCCTGTAGATCAAGTTTAATTGATGGAATTGTGCTGTATTTTCAGTAAAAATACCAGAACATGGCCTTTTCCTAACCTAACCCTAACCTCTAGCTCTCGAATAAAGAAATTATGGGATAGATCTCACACAATTAAATTATGGGATAGAAAGGCCAGAAAAGTCGTAAACTGTCAGTTGCCGTTTCAAGAAAACGGCAAAAACACGAGTTACTGGCTTATAAAGCTAAAGGCACACAAGATTCTTGTGTGCCCTTTAGCTTTAAAAGCCAGTAACTCGTGTTTCTGCCGTTTCCGTGAAAGCGCAAATGACAGTTTACGACTTTTCTGGCCTTTCTTTCCAATAATTGATCTCTAGGTATTTTATGAGGGTGGTGTGGGGTGGGGAGGAGTAGTTCAAAAAATTTCGCGAAAAACCAACTTTGCCTGACGTATGGCGCAACGATTTGCTTAGTGAAAGATGTACATTTTCCACTAGGTGTGAGAAAAAAGGTGCATTTTTGGGATGAAAAGGTTGAAAAGTGAGTTACTGGCTTTTAAAAAGCCAACAAGTACGCATTAATTTACTTGTGTAACCTCAATTTCAAAGTGGCGCCATTTCTCGACCTTTTAATGGATTTCGATGCACTACACGGCAATACGACGTTCTCTTCCTGTAGATCAAGTTTAATTGATGGAATTGTGCTGTATTTTCAGTAAAAATACCAGAACATGGCCTTTTCCTAACCTAACCCTAACCTCTAGCTCTCGAATAAAGAA
The DNA here is from genome assembly GCA_030867875.1 of Actinernus sp. WN-2022. Classification (NCBI taxonomy): domain Eukaryota; kingdom Metazoa; phylum Cnidaria; class Anthozoa; order Actiniaria; family Actinernidae; genus Actinernus; species Actinernus sp. WN-2022. The sequence goes on from JAOWCC010000622.1 coordinate 11,941, forward strand.
ATTATGGGATAGATCTCACACAATTAAATTATGGGATAGAAAGGCCAGAAAAGTCGTAAACTGTCAGTTGCCGTTTCAAGAAAACGGCAAAAACACGAGTTACTGGCTTATAAAGCTAAAGGCACACAAGATTCTTGTGTGCCCTTTAGCTTTAAAAGCCAGTAACTCGTGTTTCTGCCGTTTCCGTGAAAGCGCAAATGACAGTTTACGACTTTTCTGGCCTTTCTTTCCAATAATTGATCTCTAGGTATTTTATGAGGGTGGTGTGGGGTGGGGAGGAGTAGTTCAAAAAATTTCGCGAAAAACCAACTTTGCCTGACGTATGGCGCAACGATTTGCTTAGTGAAAGATGTACATTTTCCACTAGGTGTGAGAAAAAAGGTGCATTTTTGGGATGAAAAGGTTGAAAAGTGAGTTACTGGCTTTTAAAAAGCCAACAAGTACGCATTAATTTACTTGTGTAACCTCAATTTCAAAGTGGCGCCATTTCTCGACCTTTTAATGGATTTCGATGCACTACACGGCAATACGACGTTCTCTTCCTGTAGATCAAGTTTAATTGATGGAATTGTGCTGTATTTTCAGTAAAAATACCAGAACATGGCCTTTTCCTAACCTAACCCTAACCTCTAGCTCTCGAATAAAGAAATTATGGGATAGATCTCACACAATTAAATTATGGGATAGAAAGGCCAGAAAAGTCGTAAACTGTCAGTTGCCGTTTCAAGAAAACGGCAAAAACACGAGTTACTGGCTTATAAAGCTAAAGGCACACAAGATCTAGCATGTTTTCACAAAAGGGGGTTTTAGGTTCTAGGGCTCCTTTTGTGGAAACAGCGTAGATCTTGTGTGCCCTTTAGCTTTAAAAGCCAGTAACTCGTGTTTCTGCCGTTTCCGTGAAAGCGCAAATGACAGTTTACGACTTTTCTGGCCTTTCTTTCCAATAATTGATCTCTAGGTATTTTATGAGGGTGGTGTGGGGTGGGGAGGAGTAGTTCAAAAAATTTCGCGAAAAACCAACTTTGCCTGACGTATGGCGCAACGATTTGCTTAGTGAAAGATGTACATTTTCCACTAGGTGTGAGAAAAAAGGTGCATTTTTGGGATGAAAAGGTTGAAAAGTGAGTTACTGGCTTTTAAAAAGCCAACAAGTACGCATTAATTTACTTGTGTAACCTCAATTTCAAAGTGGCGCCATTTCTCGACCTTTTAATGGATTTCGATGCACTACACGGCAATACGACGTTCTCTTCCTGTAGATCAAGTTTAATTGATGGAATTGTGCTGTATTTTCAGTAAAAATACCAGAACATGGCCTTTTCCTAACCTAACCCTAACCTCTAGCTCTCGAATAAAGAAATTATGGGATAGATCTCACACAATTAAATTATGGGATAGAAAGGCCAGAAAAGTCGTAAACTGTCAGTTGCCGTTTCAAGAAAACGGCAAAAACACGAGTTACTGGCTTATAAAGCTAAAGGCACACAAGATTCTTGTGTGCCCTTTAGCTTTAAAAGCCAGTAACTCGTGTTTCTGCCGTTTCCGTGAAAGCGCAAATGACAGTTTACGACTTTTCTGGCCTTTCTTTCCAATAATTGATCTCTAGGTATTTTATGAGGGTGGTGTGGGGTGGGGAGGAGTAGTTCAAAAAATTTCGCGAAAAACCAACTTTGCCTGACGTATGGCGCAACGATTTGCTTAGTGAAAGATGTACATTTTCCACTAGGTGTGAGAAAAAAGGTGCATTTTTGGGATGAAAAGGTTGAAAAGTGAGTTACTGGCTTTTAAAAAGCCAACAAGTACGCATTAATTTACTTGTGTAACCTCAATTTCAAAGTGGCGCCATTTCTCGACCTTTTAATGGATTTCGATGCACTACACGGCAATACGACGTTCTCTTCCTGTAGATCAAGTTTAATTGATGGAATTGTGCTGTATTTTCAGTAAAAATACCAGAACATGGCCTTTTCCTAACCTAACCCTAACCTCTAGCTCTCGAATAAAGAAATTATGGGATAGATCTCACACAATTAAATTATGGGATAGAAAGGCCAGAAAAGTCGTAAACTGTCAGTTGCCGTTTCAAGAAAACGGCAAAAACACGAGTTACTGGCTTATAAAGCTAAAGGCACACAAGATTCTTGTGTGCCCTTTAGCTTTAAAAGCCAGTAACTCGTGTTTCTGCCGTTTCCGTGAAAGCGCAAATGACAGTTTACGACTTTTCTGGCCTTTCTTTCCAATAATTGATCTCTAGGTATTTTATGAGGGTGGTGTGGGGTGGGGAGGAGTAGTTCAAAAAATTTCGCGAAAAACCAACTTTGCCTGACGTATGGCGCAACGATTTGCTTAGTGAAAGATGTACATTTTCCACTAGGTGTGAGAAAAAAGGTGCATTTTTGGGATGAAAAGGTTGAAAAGTGAGTTACTGGCTTTTAAAAAGCCAACAAGTACGCATTAATTTACTTGTGTAACCTCAATTTCAAAGTGGCGCCATTTCTCGACATTTTAATGGATTTCGATGCACTACACGGCAATACGACGTTCTCTTCCTGTAGATCAAGTTTAATTGATGGAATTGTGCTGTATTTTCAGTAAAAATACCAGAACATGGCCTTTTCCTAACCTAACCCTAACCTCTAGCTCTCGAATAAAGAAATTATGGGATAGATCTCACACAATTAAATTATGGGATAGAAAGGCCAGAAAAGTCGTAAACTGTCAGTTGCCGTTTCAAGAAAACGGCAAAAACACGAGTTACTGGCTTATAAAGCTAAAGGCACACAAGATTCTTGTGTGCCCTTTAGCTTTAAAAGCCAGTAACTCGTGTTTCTGCCGTTTCCGTGAAAGCGCAAATGACAGTTTACGACTTTTCTGGCCTTTCTTTCCAATAATTGATCTCTAGGTATTTTATGAGGGTGGTGTGGGGTGGGGAGGAGTAGTTCAAAAAATTTCGCGAAAAACCAACTTTGCCTGACGTATGGCGCAACGATTTGCTTAGTGAAAGATGTACATTTTCCACTAGGTGTGAGAAAAAAGGTGCATTTTTGGGATGAAAAGGTTGAAAAGTGAGTTACTGGCTTTTAAAAAGCCAACAAGTACGCATTAATTTACTTGTGTAACCTCAATTTCAAAGTGGCGCCATTTCTCGACCTTTTAATGGATTTCGATGCACTACACGGCAATACGACGTTCTCTTCCTGTAGATCAAGTTTAATTGATGGAATTGTGCTGTATTTTCAGTAAAAATACCAGAACATGGCCTTTTCCTAACCTAACCCTAACCTCTAGCTCTCGAATAAAGAAATTATGGGATAGATCTCACACAATTAAATTATGGGATAGAAAGGCCAGAAAAGTCGTAAACTGTCAGTTGCCGTTTCAAGAAAACGGCAAAAACACGAGTTACTGGCTTATAAAGCTAAAGGCACACAAGATTCTTGTGTGCCCTTTAGCTTTAAAAGCCAGTAACTCGTGTTTCTGCCGTTTCCGTGAAAGCGCAAATGACAGTTTACGACTTTTCTGGCCTTTCTTTCCAATAATTGATCTCTAGGTATTTTATGAGGGTGGTGTGGGGTGGGGAGGAGTAGTTCAAAAAATTTCGCGAAAAACCAACTTTGCCTGACGTATGGCGCAACGATTTGCTTAGTGAAAGATGTACATTTTCCACTAGGTGTGAGAAAAAAGGTGCATTTTTGGGATGAAAAGGTTGAAAAGTGAGTTACTGGCTTTTAAAAAGCCAACAAGTACGCATTAATTTACTTGTGTAACCTCAATTTCAAAGTGGCGCCATTTCTCGACCTTTTAATGGATTTCGATGCACTACACGGCAATACGACGTTCTCTTCCTGTAGATCAAGTTTAATTGATGGAATTGTGCTGTATTTTCAGTAAAAATACCAGAACATGGCCTTTTCCTAACCTAACCCTAACCTCTAGCTCTCGAATAAAGAAATTATGGGATAGATCTCACACAATTAAATTATGGGATAGAAAGGCCAGAAAAGTCGTAAACTGTCAGTTGCCGTTTCAAGAAAACGGCAAAAACACGAGTTACTGGCTTATAAAGCTAAAGGCACACAAGATTCTTGTGTGCCCTTTAGCTTTAAAAGCCAGTAACTCGTGTTTCTGCCGTTTCCGTGAAAGCGCAAATGACAGTTTACGACTTTTCTGGCCTTTCTTTCCAATAATTGATCTCTAGGTATTTTATGAGGGTGGTGTGGGGTGGGGAGGAGTAGTTCAAAAAATTTCGCGAAAAACCAACTTTGCCTGACGTATGGCGCAACGATTTGCTTAGTGAAAGATGTACATTTTCCACTAGGTGTGAGAAAAAAGGTGCATTTTTGGGATGAAAAGGTTGAAAAGTGAGTTACTGGCTTTTAAAAAGCCAACAAGTACGCATTAATTTACTTGTGTAACCTCAATTTCAAAGTGGCGCCATTTCTCGACCTTTTAATGGATTTCGATGCACTACACGGCAATACGACGTTCTCTTCCTGTAGATCAAGTTTAATTGATGGAATTGTGCTGTATTTTCAGTAAAAATACCAGAACATGGCCTTTTCCTAACCTAACCCTAACCTCTAGCTCTCGAATAAAGAAATTATGGGATAGATCTCACACAATTAAATTATGGGATAGAAAGGCCAGAAAAGTCGTAAACTGTCAGTTGCCGTTTCAAGAAAACGGCAAAAACACGAGTTACTGGCTTATAAAGCTAAAGGCACACAAGATCTAGCATGTTTTCACAAAAGGGGGTTTTAGGTTCTAGGGCTCCTTTTGTGGAAACAGCGTAGATCTTGTGTGCCCTTTAGCTTTAAAAGCCAGTAACTCGTGTTTCTGCCGTTTCCGTGAAAGCGCAAATGACAGTTTACGACTTTTCTGGCCTTTCTTTCCAATAATTGATCTCTAGGTATTTTATGAGGGTGGTGTGGGGTGGGGAGGAGTAGTTCAAAAAATTTCGCGAAAAACCAACTTTGCCTGACGTATGGCGCAACGATTTGCTTAGTGAAAGATGTACATTTTCCACTAGGTGTGAGAAAAAAGGTGCATTTTTGGGATGAAAAGGTTGAAAAGTGAGTTACTGGCTTTTAAAAAGCCAACAAGTACGCATTAATTTACTTGTGTAACCTCAATTTCAAAGTGGCGCCATTTCTCGACCTTTTAATGGATTTCGATGCACTACACGGCAATACGACGTTCTCTTCCTGTAGATCAAGTTTAATTGATGGAATTGTGCTGTATTTTCAGTAAAAATACCAGAACATGGCCTTTTCCTAACCTAACCCTAACCTCTAGCTCTCGAATAAAGAAATTATGGGATAGATCTCACACAATTAAATTATGGGATAGAAAGGCCAGAAAAGTCGTAAACTGTCAGTTGCCGTTTCAAGAAAACGGCAAAAACACGAGTTACTGGCTTATAAAGCTAAAGGCACACAAGATTCTTGTGTGCCCTTTAGCTTTAAAAGCCAGTAACTCGTGTTTCTGCCGTTTCCGTGAAAGCGCAAATGACAGTTTACGACTTTTCTGGCCTTTCTTTCCAATAATTGATCTCTAGGTATTTTATGAGGGTGGTGTGGGGTGGGGAGGAGTAGTTCAAAAAATTTCGCGAAAAACCAACTTTGCCTGACGTATGGCGCAACGATTTGCTTAGTGAAAGATGTACATTTTCCACTAGGTGTGAGAAAAAAGGTGCATTTTTGGGATGAAAAGGTTGAAAAGTGAGTTACTGGCTTTTAAAAAGCCAACAAGTACGCATTAATTTACTTGTGTAACCTCAATTTCAAAGTGGCGCCATTTCTCGACCTTTTAATGGATTTCGATGCACTACACGGCAATACGACGTTCTCTTCCTGTAGATCAAGTTTAATTGATGGAATTGTGCTGTATTTTCAGTAAAAATACCAGAACATGGCCTTTTCCTAACCTAACCCTAACCTCTAGCTCTCGAATAAAGAAATTATGGGATAGATCTCACACAATTAAATTATGGGATAGAAAGGCCAGAAAAGTCGTAAACTGTCAGTTGCCGTTTCAAGAAAACGGCAAAAACACGAGTTACTGGCTTATAAAGCTAAAGGCACACAAGATTCTTGTGTGCCCTTTAGCTTTAAAAGCCAGTAACTCGTGTTTCTGCCGTTTCCGTGAAAGCGCAAATGACAGTTTACGACTTTTCTGGCCTTTCTTTCCAATAATTGATCTCTAGGTATTTTATGAGGGTGGTGTGGGGTGGGGAGGAGTAGTTCAAAAAATTTCGCGAAAAACCAACTTTGCCTGACGTATGGCGCAACGATTTGCTTAGTGAAAGATGTACATTTTCCACTAGGTGTGAGAAAAAAGGTGCATTTTTGGGATGAAAAGGTTGAAAAGTGAGTTACTGGCTTTTAAAAAGCCAACAAGTACGCATTAATTTACTTGTGTAACCTCAATTTCAAAGTGGCGCCATTTCTCGACATTTTAATGGATTTCGATGCACTACACGGCAATACGACGTTCTCTTCCTGTAGATCAAGTTTAATTGATGGAATTGTGCTGTATTTTCAGTAAAAATACCAGAACATGGCCTTTTCCTAACCTAACCCTAACCTCTAGCTCTCGAATAAAGAAATTATGGGATAGATCTCACACAATTAAATTATGGGATAGAAAGGCCAGAAAAGTCGTAAACTGTCAGTTGCCGTTTCAAGAAAACGGCAAAAACACGAGTTACTGGCTTATAAAGCTAAAGGCACACAAGATTCTTGTGTGCCCTTTAGCTTTAAAAGCCAGTAACTCGTGTTTCTGCCGTTTCCGTGAAAGCGCAAATGACAGTTTACGACTTTTCTGGCCTTTCTTTCCAATAATTGATCTCTAGGTATTTTATGAGGGTGGTGTGGGGTGGGGAGGAGTAGTTCAAAAAATTTCGCGAAAAACCAACTTTGCCTGACGTATGGCGCAACGATTTGCTTAGTGAAAGATGTACATTTTCCACTAGGTGTGAGAAAAAAGGTGCATTTTTGGGATGAAAAGGTTGAAAAGTGAGTTACTGGCTTTTAAAAAGCCAACAAGTACGCATTAATTTACTTGTGTAACCTCAATTTCAAAGTGGCGCCATTTCTCGACCTTTTAATGGATTTCGATGCACTACACGGCAATACGACGTTCTCTTCCTGTAGATCAAGTTTAATTGATGGAATTGTGCTGTATTTTCAGTAAAAATACCAGAACATGGCCTTTTCCTAACCTAACCCTAACCTCTAGCTCTCGAATAAAGAAATTATGGGATAGATCTCACACAATTAAATTATGGGATAGAAAGGCCAGAAAAGTCGTAAACTGTCAGTTGCCGTTTCAAGAAAACGGCAAAAACACGAGTTACTGGCTTATAAAGCTAAAGGCACACAAGATTCTTGTGTGCCCTTTAGCTTTAAAAGCCAGTAACTCGTGTTTCTGCCGTTTCCGTGAAAGCGCAAATGACAGTTTACGACTTTTCTGGCCTTTCTTTCCAATAATTGATCTCTAGGTATTTTATGAGGGTGGTGTGGGGTGGGGAGGAGTAGTTCAAAAAATTTCGCGAAAAACCAACTTTGCCTGACGTATGGCGCAACGATTTGCTTAGTGAAAGATGTACATTTTCCACTAGGTGTGAGAAAAAAGGTGCATTTTTGGGATGAAAAGGTTGAAAAGTGAGTTACTGGCTTTTAAAAAGCCAACAAGTACGCATTAATTTACTTGTGTAACCTCAATTTCAAAGTGGCGCCATTTCTCGACCTTTTAATGGATTTCGATGCACTACACGGCAATACGACGTTCTCTTCCTGTAGATCAAGTTTAATTGATGGAATTGTGCTGTATTTTCAGTAAAAATACCAGAACATGGCCTTTTCCTAACCTAACCCTAACCTCTAGCTCTCGAATAAAGAAATTATGGGATAGATCTCACACAATTAAATTATGGGATAGAAAGGCCAGAAAAGTCGTAAACTGTCAGTTGCCGTTTCAAGAAAACGGCAAAAACACGAGTTACTGGCTTATAAAGCTAAAGGCACACAAGATTCTTGTGTGCCCTTTAGCTTTAAAAGCCAGTAACTCGTGTTTCTGCCGTTTCCGTGAAAGCGCAAATGACAGTTTACGACTTTTCTGGCCTTTCTTTCCAATAATTGATCTCTAGGTATTTTATGAGGGTGGTGTGGGGTGGGGAGGAGTAGTTCAAAAAATTTCGCGAAAAACCAACTTTGCCTGACGTATGGCGCAACGATTTGCTTAGTGAAAGATGTACATTTTCCACTAGGTGTGAGAAAAAAGGTGCATTTTTGGGATGAAAAGGTTGAAAAGTGAGTTACTGGCTTTTAAAAAGCCAACAAGTACGCATTAATTTACTTGTGTAACCTCAATTTCAAAGTGGCGCCATTTCTCGACCTTTTAATGGATTTCGATGCACTACACGGCAATACGACGTTCTCTTCCTGTAGATCAAGTTTAATTGATGGAATTGTGCTGTATTTTCAGTAAAAATACCAGAACATGGCCTTTTCCTAACCTAACCCTAACCTCTAGCTCTCGAATAAAGAAATTATGGGATAGATCTCACACAATTAAATTATGGGATAGAAAGGCCAGAAAAGTCGTAAACTGTCAGTTGCCGTTTCAAGAAAACGGCAAAAACACGAGTTACTGGCTTATAAAGCTAAAGGCACACAAGATTCTTGTGTGCCCTTTAGCTTTAAAAGCCAGTAACTCGTGTTTCTGCCGTTTCCGTGAAAGCGCAAATGACAGTTTACGACTTTTCTGGCCTTTCTTTCCAATAATTGATCTCTAGGTATTTTATGAGGGTGGTGTGGGGTGGGGAGGAGTAGTTCAAAAAATTTCGCGAAAAACCAACTTTGCCTGACGTATGGCGCAACGATTTGCTTAGTGAAAGATGTACATTTTCCACTAGGTGTGAGAAAAAAGGTGCATTTTTGGGATGAAAAGGTTGAAAAGTGAGTTACTGGCTTTTAAAAAGCCAACAAGTACGCATTAATTTACTTGTGTAACCTCAATTTCAAAGTGGCGCCATTTCTCGACCTTTTAATGGATTTCGATGCACTACACGGCAATACGACGTTCTCTTCCTGTAGATCAAGTTTAATTGATGGAATTGTGCTGTATTTTCAGTAAAAATACCAGAACATGGCCTTTTCCTAACCTAACCCTAACCTCTAGCTCTCGAATAAAGAAATTATGGGATAGATCTCACACAATTAAATTATGGGATAGAAAGGCCAGAAAAGTCGTAAACTGTCAGTTGCCGTTTCAAGAAAACGGCAAAAACACGAGTTACTGGCTTATAAAGCTAAAGGCACACAAGATTCTTGTGTGCCCTTTAGCTTTAAAAGCCAGTAACTCGTGTTTCTGCCGTTTCCGTGAAAGCGCAAATGACAGTTTACGACTTTTCTGGCCTTTCTTTCCAATAATTGATCTCTAGGTATTTTATGAGGGTGGTGTGGGGTGGGGAGGAGTAGTTCAAAAAATTTCGCGAAAAACCAACTTTGCCTGACGTATGGCGCAACGATTTGCTTAGTGAAAGATGTACATTTTCCACTAGGTGTGAGAAAAAAGGTGCATTTTTGGGATGAAAAGGTTGAAAAGTGAGTTACTGGCTTTTAAAAAGCCAACAAGTACGCATTAATTTACTTGTGTAACCTCAATTTCAAAGTGGCGCCATTTCTCGACCTTTTAATGGATTTCGATGCACTACACGGCAATACGACGTTCTCTTCCTGTAGATCAAGTTTAATTGATGGAATTGTGCTGTATTTTCAGTAAAAATACCAGAACATGGCCTTTTCCTAACCTAACCCTAACCTCTAGCTCTCGAATAAAGAAATTATGGGATAGATCTCACACAATTAAATTATGGGATAGAAAGGCCAGAAAAGTCGTAAACTGTCAGTTGCCGTTTCAAGAAAACGGCAAAAACACGAGTTACTGGCTTATAAAGCTAAAGGCACACAAGATTCTTGTGTGCCCTTTAGCTTTAAAAGCCAGTAACTCGTGTTTCTGCCGTTTCCGTGAAAGCGCAAATGACAGTTTACGACTTTTCTGGCCTTTCTTTCCAATAATTGATCTCTAGGTATTTTATGAGGGTGGTGTGGGGTGGGGAGGAGTAGTTCAAAAAATTTCGCGAAAAACCAACTTTGCCTGACGTATGGCGCAACGATTTGCTTAGTGAAAGATGTACATTTTCCACTAGGTGTGAGAAAAAAGGTGCATTTTTGGGATGAAAAGGTTGAAAAGTGAGTTACTGGCTTTTAAAAAGCCAACAAGTACGCATTAATTTACTTGTGTAACCTCAATTTCAAAGTGGCGCCATTTCTCGACCTTTTAATGGATTTCGATGCACTACACGGCAATACGACGTTCTCTTCCTGTAGATCAAGTTTAATTGATGGAATTGTGCTGTATTTTCAGTAAAAATACCAGAACATGGCCTTTTCCTAACCTAACCCTAACCTCTAGCTCTCGAATAAAGAAATTATGGGATAGATCTCACACAATTAAATTATGGGATAGAAAGGCCAGAAAAGTCGTAAACTGTCAGTTGCCGTTTCAAGAAAACGGCAAAAACACGAGTTACTGGCTTATAAAGCTAAAGGCACACAAGATCTAGCATGTTTTCACAAAAGGGGGTTTTAGGTTCTAGGGCTCCTTTTGTGGAAACAGCGTAGATCTTGTGTGCCCTTTAGCTTTAAAAGCCAGTAACTCGTGTTTCTGCCGTTTCCGTGAAAGCGCAAATGACAGTTTACGACTTTTCTGGCCTTTCTTTCCAATAATTGATCTCTAGGTATTTTATGAGGGTGGTGTGGGGTGGGGAGGAGTAGTTCAAAAAATTTCGCGAAAAACCAACTTTGCCTGACGTATGGCGCAACGATTTGCTTAGTGAAAGATGTACATTTTCCACTAGGTGTGAGAAAAAAGGTGCATTTTTGGGATGAAAAGGTTGAAAAGTGAGTTACTGGCTTTTAAAAAGCCAACAAGTACGCATTAATTTACTTGTGTAACCTCAATTTCAAAGTGGCGCCATCTCTCGACATTTTAATGGATTTCGATGCACTACACGGCAATACGACGTTCTCTTCCTGTAGATCAAGTTTAATTGATGGAATTGTGCTGTATTTTCAGTAAAAATACCAGAACATGGCCTTTTCCTAACCTAACCCTAACCTCTAGCTCTCGAATAAAGAAATTATGGGATAGATCTCACACAATTAAATTATGGGATAGAAAGGCCAGAAAAGTCGTAAACTGTCAGTTGCCGTTTCAAGAAAACGGCAAAAACACGAGTTACTGGCTTATAAAGCTAAAGGCACACAAGATTCTTGTGTGCCCTTTAGCTTTAAAAGCCAGTAACTCGTGTTTCTGCCGTTTCCGTGAAAGCGCAAATGACAGTTTACGACTTTTCTGGCCTTTCTTTCCAATAATTGATCTCTAGGTATTTTATGAGGGTGGTGTGGGGTGGGGAGGAGTAGTTCAAAAAATTTCGCGAAAAACCAACTTTGCCTGACGTATGGCGCAACGATTTGCTTAGTGAAAGATGTACATTTTCCACTAGGTGTGAGAAAAAAGGTGCATTTTTGGGATGAAAAGGTTGAAAAGTGAGTTACTGGCTTTTAAAAAGCCAACAAGTACGCATTAATTTACTTGTGTAACCTCAATTTCAAAGTGGCGCCATTTCTCGACATTTTAATGGATTTCGATGCACTACACGGCAATACGACGTTCTCTTCCTGTAGATCAAGTTTAATTGATGGAATTGTGCTGTATTTTCAGTAAAAATACCAGAACATGGCCTTTTCCTAACCTAACCCTAACCTCTAGCTCTCGAATAAAGAAATTATGGGATAGATCTCACACAATTAAATTATGGGATAGAAAGGCCAGAAAAGTCGTAAACTGTCAGTTGCCGTTTCAAGAAAACGGCAAAAACACGAGTTACTGGCTTATAAAGCTAAAGGCACACAAGATTCTTGTGTGCCCTTTAGCTTTAAAAGCCAGTAACTCGTGTTTCTGCCGTTTCCGTGAAAGCGCAAATGACAGTTTACGACTTTTCTGGCCTTTCTTTCCAATAATTGATCTCTAGGTATTTTATGAGGGTGGTGTGGGGTGGGGAGGAGTAGTTCAAAAAATTTCGCGAAAAACCAACTTTGCCTGACGTATGGCGCAACGATTTGCTTAGTGAAAGATGTACATTTTCCACTAGGTGTGAGAAAAAAGGTGCATTTTTGGGATGAAAAGGTTGAAAAGTGAGTTACTGGCTTTTAAAAAGCCAACAAGTACGCATTAATTTACTTGTGTAACCTCAATTTCAAAGTGGCGCCATTTCTCGACCTTTTAATGGATTTCGATGCACTACACGGCAATACGACGTTCTCTTCCTGTAGATCAAGTTTAATTGATGGAATTGTGCTGTATTTTCAGTAAAAATACCAGAACATGGCCTTTTCCTAACCTAACCCTAACCTCTAGCTCTCGAATAAAGAAATTATGGGATAGATCTCACACAATTAAATTATGGGATAGAAAGGCCAGAAAAGTCGTAAACTGTCAGTTGCCGTTTCAAGAAAACGGCAAAAACACGAGTTACTGGCTTATAAAGCTAAAGGCACACAAGATTCTTGTGTGCCCTTTAGCTTTAAAAGCCAGTAACTCGTGTTTCTGCCGTTTCCGTGAAAGCGCAAATGACAGTTTACGACTTTTCTGGCCTTTCTTTCCAATAATTGATCTCTAGGTATTTTATGAGGGTGGTGTGGGGTGGGGAGGAGTAGTTCAAAAAATTTCGCGAAAAACCAACTTTGCCTGACGTATGGCGCAACGATTTGCTTAGTGAAAGATGTACATTTTCCACTAGGTGTGAGAAAAAAGGTGCATTTTTGGGATGAAAAGGTTGAAAAGTGAGTTACTGGCTTTTAAAAAGCCAACAAGTACGCATTAATTTACTTGTGTAACCTCAATTTCAAAGTGGCGCCATTTCTCGACCTTTTAATGGATTTCGATGCACTACACGGCAATACGACGTTCTCTTCCTGTAGATCAAGTTTAATTGATGGAATTGTGCTGTATTTTCAGTAAAAATACCAGAACATGGCCTTTTCCTAACCTAACCCTAACCTCTAGCTCTCGAATAAAGAAATTATGGGATAGATCTCACACAATTAAATTATGGGATAGAAAGGCCAGAAAAGTCGTAAACTGTCAGTTGCCGTTTCAAGAAAACGGCAAAAACACGAGTTACTGGCTTATAAAGCTAAAGGCACACAAGATTCTTGTGTGCCCTTTAGCTTTAAAAGCCAGTAACTCGTGTTTCTGCCGTTTCCGTGAAAGCGCAAATGACAGTTTACGACTTTTCTGGCCTTTCTTTCCAATAATTGATCTCTAGGTATTTTATGAGGGTGGTGTGGGGTGGGGAGGAGTAGTTCAAAAAATTTCGCGAAAAACCAACTTTGCCTGACGTATGGCGCAACGATTTGCTTAGTGAAAGATGTACATTTTCCACTAGGTGTGAGAAAAAAGGTGCATTTTTGGGATGAAAAGGTTGAAAAGTGAGTTACTGGCTTTTAAAAAGCCAACAAGTACGCATTAATTTACTTGTGTAACCTCAATTTCAAAGTGGCGCCATTTCTCGACATTTTAATGGATTTCGATGCACTACACGGCAATACGACGTTCTCTTCCTGTAGATCAAGTTTAATTGATGGAATTGTGCTGTATTTTCAGTAAAAATACCAGAACATGGCCTTTTCCTAACCTAACCCTAACCTCTAGCTCTCGAATAAAGAAATTATGGGATAGATCTCACACAATTAAATTATGGGATAGAAAGGCCAGAAAAGTCGTAAACTGTCAGTTGCCGTTTCAAGAAAACGGCAAAAACACGAGTTACTGGCTTATAAAGCTAAAGGCACACAAGATTCTTGTGTGCCCTTTAGCTTTAAAAGCCAGTAACTCGTGTTTCTGCCGTTTCCGTGAAAGCGCAAATGACAGTTTACGACTTTTCTGGCCTTTCTTTCCAATAATTGATCTCTAGGTATTTTATGAGGGTGGTGTGGGGTGGGGAGGAGTAGTTCAAAAAATTTCGCGAAAAACCAACTTTGCCTGACGTATGGCGCAACGATTTGCTTAGTGAAAGATGTACATTTTCCACTAGGTGTGAGAAAAAAGGTGCATTTTTGGGATGAAAAGGTTGAAAAGTGAGTTACTGGCTTTTAAAAAGCCAACAAGTACGCATTAATTTACTTGTGTAACCTCAATTTCAAAGTGGCGCCATTTCTCGACCTTTTAATGGATTTCGATGCACTACACGGCAATACGACGTTCTCTTCCTGTAGATCAAGTTTAATTGATGGAATTGTGCTGTATTTTCAGTAAAAATACCAGAACATGGCCTTTTCCTAACCTAACCCTAACCTCTAGCTCTCGAATAAAGAAATTATGGGATAGATCTCACACAATTAAATTATGGGATAGAAAGGCCAGAAAAGTCGTAAACTGTCAGTTGCCGTTTCAAGAAAACGGCAAAAACACGAGTTACTGGCTTATAAAGCTAAAGGCACACAAGATTCTTGTGTGCCCTTTAGCTTTAAAAGCCAGTAACTCGTGTTTCTGCCGTTTCCGTGAAAGCGCAAATGACAGTTTACGACTTTTCTGGCCTTTCTTTCCAATAATTGATCTCTAGGTATTTTATGAGGGTGGTGTGGGGTGGGGAGGAGTAGTTCAAAAAATTTCGCGAAAAACCAACTTTGCCTGACGTATGGCGCAACGATTTGCTTAGTGAAAGATGTACATTTTCCACTAGGTGTGAGAAAAAAGGTGCATTTTTGGGATGAAAAGGTTGAAAAGTGAGTTACTGGCTTTTAAAAAGCCAACAAGTACGCATTAATTTACTTGTGTAACCTCAATTTCAAAGTGGCGCCATTTCTCGACCTTTTAATGGATTTCGATGCACTACACGGCAATACGACGTTCTCTTCCTGTAGATCAAGTTTAATTGATGGAATTGTGCTGTATTTTCAGTAAAAATACCAGAACATGGCCTTTTCCTAACCTAACCCTAACCTCTAGCTCTCGAATAAAGAAATTATGGGATAGATCTCACACAATTAAATTATGGGATAGAAAGGCCAGAAAAGTCGTAAACTGTCAGTTGCCGTTTCAAGAAAACGGCAAAAACACGAGTTACTGGCTTATAAAGCTAAAGGCACACAAGATTCTTGTGTGCCCTTTAGCTTTAAAAGCCAGTAACTCGTGTTTCTGCCGTTTCCGTGAAAGCGCAAATGACAGTTTACGACTTTTCTGGCCTTTCTTTCCAATAATTGATCTCTAGGTATTTTATGAGGGTGGTGTGGGGTGGGGAGGAGTAGTTCAAAAAATTTCGCGAAAAACCAACTTTGCCTGACGTATGGCGCAACGATTTGCTTAGTGAAAGATGTACATTTTCCACTAGGTGTGAGAAAAAAGGTGCATTTTTGGGATGAAAAGGTTGAAAAGTGAGTTACTGGCTTTTAAAAAGCCAACAAGTACGCATTAATTTACTTGTGTAACCTCAATTTCAAAGTGGCGCCATTTCTCGACCTTTTAATGGATTTCGATGCACTACACGGCAATACGACGTTCTCTTCCTGTAGATCAAGTTTAATTGATGGAATTGTGCTGTATTTTCAGTAAAAATACCAGAACATGGCCTTTTCCTAACCTAACCCTAACCTCTAGCTCTCGAATAAAGAAATTATGGGATAGATCTCACACAATTAAATTATGGGATAGAAAGGCCAGAAAAGTCGTAAACTGTCAGTTGCCGTTTCAAGAAAACGGCAAAAACACGAGTTACTGGCTTATAAAGCTAAAGGCACACAAGATTCTTGTGTGCCCTTTAGCTTTAAAAGCCAGTAACTCGTGTTTCTGCCGTTTCCGTGAAAGCGCAAATGACAGTTTACGACTTTTCTGGCCTTTCTTTCCAATAATTGATCTCTAGGTATTTTATGAGGGTGGTGTGGGGTGGGGAGGAGTAGTTCAAAAAATTTCGCGAAAAACCAACTTTGCCTGACGTATGGCGCAACGATTTGCTTAGTGAAAGATGTACATTTTCCACTAGGTGTGAGAAAAAAGGTGCATTTTTGGGATGAAAAGGTTGAAAAGTGAGTTACTGGCTTTTAAAAAGCCAACAAGTACGCATTAATTTACTTGTGTAACCTCAATTTCAAAGTGGCGCCATTTCTCGACCTTTTAATGGATTTCGATGCACTACACGGCAATACGACGTTCTCTTCCTGTAGATCAAGTTTAATTGATGGAATTGTGCTGTATTTTCAGTAAAAATACCAGAACATGGCCTTTTCCTAACCTAACCCTAACCTCTAGCTCTCGAATAAAGAAATTATGGGATAGATCTCACACAATTAAATTATGGGATAGAAAGGCCAGAAAAGTCGTAAACTGTCAGTTGCCGTTTCAAGAAAACGGCAAAAACACGAGTTACTGGCTTATAAAGCTAAAGGCACACAAGATTCTTGTGTGCCCTTTAGCTTTAAAAGCCAGTAACTCGTGTTTCTGCCGTTTCCGTGAAAGCGCAAATGACAGTTTACGACTTTTCTGGCCTTTCTTTCCAATAATTGATCTCTAGGTATTTTATGAGGGTGGTGTGGGGTGGGGAGGAGTAGTTCAAAAAATTTCGCGAAAAACCAACTTTGCCTGACGTATGGCGCAACGATTTGCTTAGTGAAAGATGTACATTTTCCACTAGGTGTGAGAAAAAAGGTGCATTTTTGGGATGAAAAGGTTGAAAAGTGAGTTACTGGCTTTTAAAAAGCCAACAAGTACGCATTAATTTACTTGTGTAACCTCAATTTCAAAGTGGCGCCATTTCTCGACCTTTTAATGGATTTCGATGCACTACACGGCAATACGACGTTCTCTTCCTGTAGATCAAGTTTAATTGATGGAATTGTGCTGTATTTTCAGTAAAAATACCAGAACATGGCCTTTTCCTAACCTAACCCTAACCTCTAGCTCTCGAATAAAGAAATTATGGGATAGATCTCACACAATTAAATTATGGGATAGAAAGGCCAGAAAAGTCGTAAACTGTCAGTTGCCGTTTCAAGAAAACGGCAAAAACACGAGTTACTGGCTTATAAAGCTAAAGGCACACAAGATTCTTGTGTGCCCTTTAGCTTTAAAAGCCAGTAACTCGTGTTTCTGCCGTTTCCGTGAAAGCGCAAATGACAGTTTACGACTTTTCTGGCCTTTCTTTCCAATAATTGATCTCTAGGTATTTTATGAGGGTGGTGTGGGGTGGGGAGGAGTAGTTCAAAAAATTTCGCGAAAAACCAACTTTGCCTGACGTATGGCGCAACGATTTGCTTAGTGAAAGATGTACATTTTCCACTAGGTGTGAGAAAAAAGGTGCATTTTTGGGATGAAAAGGTTGAAAAGTGAGTTACTGGCTTTTAAAAAGCCAACAAGTACGCATTAATTTACTTGTGTAACCTCAATTTCAAAGTGGCGCCATTTCTCGACCTTTTAATGGATTTCGATGCACTACACGGCAATACGACGTTCTCTTCCTGTAGATCAAGTTTAATTGATGGAATTGTGCTGTATTTTCAGTAAAAATACCAGAACATGGCCTTTTCCTAACCTAACCCTAACCTCTAGCTCTCGAATAAAGAAATTATGGGATAGATCTCACACAATTAAATTATGGGATAGAAAGGCCAGAAAAGTCGTAAACTGTCAGTTGCCGTTTCAAGAAAACGGCAAAAACACGAGTTACTGGCTTATAAAGCTAAAGGCACACAAGATCTAGCATGTTTTCACAAAAGGGGGTTTTAGGTTCTAGGGCTCCTTTTGTGGAAACAGCGTAGATCTTGTGTGCCCTTTAGCTTTAAAAGCCAGTAACTCGTGTTTCTGCCGTTTCCGTGAAAGCGCAAATGACAGTTTACGACTTTTCTGGCCTTTCTTTCCAATAATTGATCTCTAGGTATTTTATGAGGGTGGTGTGGGGTGGGGAGGAGTAGTTCAAAAAATTTCGCGAAAAACCAACTTTGCCTGACGTATGGCGCAACGATTTGCTTAGTGAAAGATGTACATTTTCCACTAGGTGTGAGAAAAAAGGTGCATTTTTGGGATGAAAAGGTTGAAAAGTGAGTTACTGGCTTTTAAAAAGCCAACAAGTACGCATTAATTTACTTGTGTAACCTCAATTTCAAAGTGGCGCCATCTCTCGACATTTTAATGGATTTCGATGCACTACACGGCAATACGACGTTCTCTTCCTGTAGATCAAGTTTAATTGATGGAATTGTGCTGTATTTTCAGTAAAAATACCAGAACATGGCCTTTTCCTAACCTAACCCTAACCTCTAGCTCTCGAATAAAGAAATTATGGGATAGATCTCACACAATTAAATTATG
The DNA here is from genome assembly GCA_030867875.1 of Actinernus sp. WN-2022. Lineage (NCBI taxonomy): Eukaryota > Metazoa > Cnidaria > Anthozoa > Actiniaria > Actinernidae > Actinernus > Actinernus sp. WN-2022. The sequence continues at coordinate 30,370 of JAOWCC010000622.1, forward strand.
GGATAGAAAGGCCAGAAAAGTCGTAAACTGTCAGTTGCCGTTTCAAGAAAACGGCAAAAACACGAGTTACTGGCTTATAAAGCTAAAGGCACACAAGATTCTTGTGTGCCCTTTAGCTTTAAAAGCCAGTAACTCGTGTTTCTGCCGTTTCCGTGAAAGCGCAAATGACAGTTTACGACTTTTCTGGCCTTTCTTTCCAATAATTGATCTCTAGGTATTTTATGAGGGTGGTGTGGGGTGGGGAGGAGTAGTTCAAAAAATTTCGCGAAAAACCAACTTTGCCTGACGTATGGCGCAACGATTTGCTTAGTGAAAGATGTACATTTTCCACTAGGTGTGAGAAAAAAGGTGCATTTTTGGGATGAAAAGGTTGAAAAGTGAGTTACTGGCTTTTAAAAAGCCAACAAGTACGCATTAATTTACTTGTGTAACCTCAATTTCAAAGTGGCGCCATTTCTCGACATTTTAATGGATTTCGATGCACTACACGGCAATACGACGTTCTCTTCCTGTAGATCAAGTTTAATTGATGGAATTGTGCTGTATTTTCAGTAAAAATACCAGAACATGGCCTTTTCCTAACCTAACCCTAACCTCTAGCTCTCGAATAAAGAAATTATGGGATAGATCTCACACAATTAAATTATGGGATAGAAAGGCCAGAAAAGTCGTAAACTGTCAGTTGCCGTTTCAAGAAAACGGCAAAAACACGAGTTACTGGCTTATAAAGCTAAAGGCACACAAGATTCTTGTGTGCCCTTTAGCTTTAAAAGCCAGTAACTCGTGTTTCTGCCGTTTCCGTGAAAGCGCAAATGACAGTTTACGACTTTTCTGGCCTTTCTTTCCAATAATTGATCTCTAGGTATTTTATGAGGGTGGTGTGGGGTGGGGAGGAGTAGTTCAAAAAATTTCGCGAAAAACCAACTTTGCCTGACGTATGGCGCAACGATTTGCTTAGTGAAAGATGTACATTTTCCACTAGGTGTGAGAAAAAAGGTGCATTTTTGGGATGAAAAGGTTGAAAAGTGAGTTACTGGCTTTTAAAAAGCCAACAAGTACGCATTAATTTACTTGTGTAACCTCAATTTCAAAGTGGCGCCATTTCTCGACCTTTTAATGGATTTCGATGCACTACACGGCAATACGACGTTCTCTTCCTGTAGATCAAGTTTAATTGATGGAATTGTGCTGTATTTTCAGTAAAAATACCAGAACATGGCCTTTTCCTAACCTAACCCTAACCTCTAGCTCTCGAATAAAGAAATTATGGGATAGATCTCACACAATTAAATTATGGGATAGAAAGGCCAGAAAAGTCGTAAACTGTCAGTTGCCGTTTCAAGAAAACGGCAAAAACACGAGTTACTGGCTTATAAAGCTAAAGGCACACAAGATTCTTGTGTGCCCTTTAGCTTTAAAAGCCAGTAACTCGTGTTTCTGCCGTTTCCGTGAAAGCGCAAATGACAGTTTACGACTTTTCTGGCCTTTCTTTCCAATAATTGATCTCTAGGTATTTTATGAGGGTGGTGTGGGGTGGGGAGGAGTAGTTCAAAAAATTTCGCGAAAAACCAACTTTGCCTGACGTATGGCGCAACGATTTGCTTAGTGAAAGATGTACATTTTCCACTAGGTGTGAGAAAAAAGGTGCATTTTTGGGATGAAAAGGTTGAAAAGTGAGTTACTGGCTTTTAAAAAGCCAACAAGTACGCATTAATTTACTTGTGTAACCTCAATTTCAAAGTGGCGCCATTTCTCGACCTTTTAATGGATTTCGATGCACTACACGGCAATACGACGTTCTCTTCCTGTAGATCAAGTTTAATTGATGGAATTGTGCTGTATTTTCAGTAAAAATACCAGAACATGGCCTTTTCCTAACCTAACCCTAACCTCTAGCTCTCGAATAAAGAAATTATGGGATAGATCTCACACAATTAAATTATGGGATAGAAAGGCCAGAAAAGTCGTAAACTGTCAGTTGCCGTTTCAAGAAAACGGCAAAAACACGAGTTACTGGCTTATAAAGCTAAAGGCACACAAGATTCTTGTGTGCCCTTTAGCTTTAAAAGCCAGTAACTCGTGTTTCTGCCGTTTCCGTGAAAGCGCAAATGACAGTTTACGACTTTTCTGGCCTTTCTTTCCAATAATTGATCTCTAGGTATTTTATGAGGGTGGTGTGGGGTGGGGAGGAGTAGTTCAAAAAATTTCGCGAAAAACCAACTTTGCCTGACGTATGGCGCAACGATTTGCTTAGTGAAAGATGTACATTTTCCACTAGGTGTGAGAAAAAAGGTGCATTTTTGGGATGAAAAGGTTGAAAAGTGAGTTACTGGCTTTTAAAAAGCCAACAAGTACGCATTAATTTACTTGTGTAACCTCAATTTCAAAGTGGCGCCATTTCTCGACCTTTTAATGGATTTCGATGCACTACACGGCAATACGACGTTCTCTTCCTGTAGATCAAGTTTAATTGATGGAATTGTGCTGTATTTTCAGTAAAAATACCAGAACATGGCCTTTTCCTAACCTAACCCTAACCTCTAGCTCTCGAATAAAGAAATTATGGGATAGATCTCACACAATTAAATTATGGGATAGAAAGGCCAGAAAAGTCGTAAACTGTCAGTTGCCGTTTCAAGAAAACGGCAAAAACACGAGTTACTGGCTTATAAAGCTAAAGGCACACAAGATCTAGCATGTTTTCACAAAAGGGGGTTTTAGGTTCTAGGGCTCCTTTTGTGGAAACAGCGTAGATCTTGTGTGCCCTTTAGCTTTAAAAGCCAGTAACTCGTGTTTCTGCCGTTTCCGTGAAAGCGCAAATGACAGTTTACGACTTTTCTGGCCTTTCTTTCCAATAATTGATCTCTAGGTATTTTATGAGGGTGGTGTGGGGTGGGGAGGAGTAGTTCAAAAAATTTCGCGAAAAACCAACTTTGCCTGACGTATGGCGCAACGATTTGCTTAGTGAAAGATGTACATTTTCCACTAGGTGTGAGAAAAAAGGTGCATTTTTGGGATGAAAAGGTTGAAAAGTGAGTTACTGGCTTTTAAAAAGCCAACAAGTACGCATTAATTTACTTGTGTAACCTCAATTTCAAAGTGGCGCCATCTCTCGACATTTTAATGGATTTCGATGCACTACACGGCAATACGACGTTCTCTTCCTGTAGATCAAGTTTAATTGATGGAATTGTGCTGTATTTTCAGTAAAAATACCAGAACATGGCCTTTTCCTAACCTAACCCTAACCTCTAGCTCTCGAATAAAGAAATTATGGGATAGATCTCACACAATTAAATTATGGGATAGAAAGGCCAGAAAAGTCGTAAACTGTCAGTTGCCGTTTCAAGAAAACGGCAAAAACACGAGTTACTGGCTTATAAAGCTAAAGGCACACAAGATTCTTGTGTGCCCTTTAGCTTTAAAAGCCAGTAACTCGTGTTTCTGCCGTTTCCGTGAAAGCGCAAATGACAGTTTACGACTTTTCTGGCCTTTCTTTCCAATAATTGATCTCTAGGTATTTTATGAGGGTGGTGTGGGGTGGGGAGGAGTAGTTCAAAAAATTTCGCGAAAAACCAACTTTGCCTGACGTATGGCGCAACGATTTGCTTAGTGAAAGATGTACATTTTCCACTAGGTGTGAGAAAAAAGGTGCATTTTTGGGATGAAAAGGTTGAAAAGTGAGTTACTGGCTTTTAAAAAGCCAACAAGTACGCATTAATTTACTTGTGTAACCTCAATTTCAAAGTGGCGCCATTTCTCGACCTTTTAATGGATTTCGATGCACTACACGGCAATACGACGTTCTCTTCCTGTAGATCAAGTTTAATTGATGGAATTGTGCTGTATTTTCAGTAAAAATACCAGAACATGGCCTTTTCCTAACCTAACCCTAACCTCTAGCTCTCGAATAAAGAAATTATGGGATAGATCTCACACAATTAAATTATGGGATAGAAAGGCCAGAAAAGTCGTAAACTGTCAGTTGCCGTTTCAAGAAAACGGCAAAAACACGAGTTACTGGCTTATAAAGCTAAAGGCACACAAGATTCTTGTGTGCCCTTTAGCTTTAAAAGCCAGTAACTCGTGTTTCTGCCGTTTCCGTGAAAGCGCAAATGACAGTTTACGACTTTTCTGGCCTTTCTTTCCAATAATTGATCTCTAGGTATTTTATGAGGGTGGTGTGGGGTGGGGAGGAGTAGTTCAAAAAATTTCGCGAAAAACCAACTTTGCCTGACGTATGGCGCAACGATTTGCTTAGTGAAAGATGTACATTTTCCACTAGGTGTGAGAAAAAAGGTGCATTTTTGGGATGAAAAGGTTGAAAAGTGAGTTACTGGCTTTTAAAAAGCCAACAAGTACGCATTAATTTACTTGTGTAACCTCAATTTCAAAGTGGCGCCATTTCTCGACCTTTTAATGGATTTCGATGCACTACACGGCAATACGACGTTCTCTTCCTGTAGATCAAGTTTAATTGATGGAATTGTGCTGTATTTTCAGTAAAAATACCAGAACATGGCCTTTTCCTAACCTAACCCTAACCTCTAGCTCTCGAATAAAGAAATTATGGGATAGATCTCACACAATTAAATTATGGGATAGAAAGGCCAGAAAAGTCGTAAACTGTCAGTTGCCGTTTCAAGAAAACGGCAAAAACACGAGTTACTGGCTTATAAAGCTAAAGGCACACAAGATTCTTGTGTGCCCTTTAGCTTTAAAAGCCAGTAACTCGTGTTTCTGCCGTTTCCGTGAAAGCGCAAATGACAGTTTACGACTTTTCTGGCCTTTCTTTCCAATAATTGATCTCTAGGTATTTTATGAGGGTGGTGTGGGGTGGGGAGGAGTAGTTCAAAAAATTTCGCGAAAAACCAACTTTGCCTGACGTATGGCGCAACGATTTGCTTAGTGAAAGATGTACATTTTCCACTAGGTGTGAGAAAAAAGGTGCATTTTTGGGATGAAAAGGTTGAAAAGTGAGTTACTGGCTTTTAAAAAGCCAACAAGTACGCATTAATTTACTTGTGTAACCTCAATTTCAAAGTGGCGCCATTTCTCGACCTTTTAATGGATTTCGATGCACTACACGGCAATACGACGTTCTCTTCCTGTAGATCAAGTTTAATTGATGGAATTGTGCTGTATTTTCAGTAAAAATACCAGAACATGGCCTTTTCCTAACCTAACCCTAACCTCTAGCTCTCGAATAAAGAAATTATGGGATAGATCTCACACAATTAAATTATGGGATAGAAAGGCCAGAAAAGTCGTAAACTGTCAGTTGCCGTTTCAAGAAAACGGCAAAAACACGAGTTACTGGCTTATAAAGCTAAAGGCACACAAGATCTAGCATGTTTTCACAAAAGGGGGTTTTAGGTTCTAGGGCTCCTTTTGTGGAAACAGCGTAGATCTTGTGTGCCCTTTAGCTTTAAAAGCCAGTAACTCGTGTTTCTGCCGTTTCCGTGAAAGCGCAAATGACAGTTTACGACTTTTCTGGCCTTTCTTTCCAATAATTGATCTCTAGGTATTTTATGAGGGTGGTGTGGGGTGGGGAGGAGTAGTTCAAAAAATTTCGCGAAAAACCAACTTTGCCTGACGTATGGCGCAACGATTTGCTTAGTGAAAGATGTACATTTTCCACTAGGTGTGAGAAAAAAGGTGCATTTTTGGGATGAAAAGGTTGAAAAGTGAGTTACTGGCTTTTAAAAAGCCAACAAGTACGCATTAATTTACTTGTGTAACCTCAATTTCAAAGTGGCGCCATTTCTCGACCTTTTAATGGATTTCGATGCACTACACGGCAATACGACGTTCTCTTCCTGTAGATCAAGTTTAATTGATGGAATTGTGCTGTATTTTCAGTAAAAATACCAGAACATGGCCTTTTCCTAACCTAACCCTAACCTCTAGCTCTCGAATAAAGAAATTATGGGATAGATCTCACACAATTAAATTATGGGATAGAAAGGCCAGAAAAGTCGTAAACTGTCAGTTGCCGTTTCAAGAAAACGGCAAAAACACGAGTTACTGGCTTATAAAGCTAAAGGCACACAAGATCTAGCATGTTTTCACAAAAGGGGGTTTTAGGTTCTAGGGCTCCTTTTGTGGAAACAGCGTAGATCTTGTGTGCCCTTTAGCTTTAAAAGCCAGTAACTCGTGTTTCTGCCGTTTCCGTGAAAGCGCAAATGACAGTTTACGACTTTTCTGGCCTTTCTTTCCAATAATTGATCTCTAGGTATTTTATGAGGGTGGTGTGGGGTGGGGAGGAGTAGTTCAAAAAATTTCGCGAAAAACCAACTTTGCCTGACGTATGGCGCAACGATTTGCTTAGTGAAAGATGTACATTTTCCACTAGGTGTGAGAAAAAAGGTGCATTTTTGGGATGAAAAGGTTGAAAAGTGAGTTACTGGCTTTTAAAAAGCCAACAAGTACGCATTAATTTACTTGTGTAACCTCAATTTCAAAGTGGCGCCATTTCTCGACCTTTTAATGGATTTCGATGCACTACACGGCAATACGACGTTCTCTTCCTGTAGATCAAGTTTAATTGATGGAATTGTGCTGTATTTTCAGTAAAAATACCAGAACATGGCCTTTTCCTAACCTAACCCTAACCTCTAGCTCTCGAATAAAGAAATTATGGGATAGATCTCACACAATTAAATTATGGGATAGAAAGGCCAGAAAAGTCGTAAACTGTCAGTTGCCGTTTCAAGAAAACGGCAAAAACACGAGTTACTGGCTTATAAAGCTAAAGGCACACAAGATTCTTGTGTGCCCTTTAGCTTTAAAAGCCAGTAACTCGTGTTTCTGCCGTTTCCGTGAAAGCGCAAATGACAGTTTACGACTTTTCTGGCCTTTCTTTCCAATAATTGATCTCTAGGTATTTTATGAGGGTGGTGTGGGGTGGGGAGGAGTAGTTCAAAAAATTTCGCGAAAAACCAACTTTGCCTGACGTATGGCGCAACGATTTGCTTAGTGAAAGATGTACATTTTCCACTAGGTGTGAGAAAAAAGGTGCATTTTTGGGATGAAAAGGTTGAAAAGTGAGTTACTGGCTTTTAAAAAGCCAACAAGTACGCATTAATTTACTTGTGTAACCTCAATTTCAAAGTGGCGCCATTTCTCGACCTTTTAATGGATTTCGATGCACTACACGGCAATACGACGTTCTCTTCCTGTAGATCAAGTTTAATTGATGGAATTGTGCTGTATTTTCAGTAAAAATACCAGAACATGGCCTTTTCCTAACCTAACCCTAACCTCTAGCTCTCGAATAAAGAAATTATGGGATAGATCTCACACAATTAAATTATGGGATAGAAAGGCCAGAAAAGTCGTAAACTGTCAGTTGCCGTTTCAAGAAAACGGCAAAAACACGAGTTACTGGCTTATAAAGCTAAAGGCACACAAGATCTAGCATGTTTTCACAAAAGGGGGTTTTAGGTTCTAGGGCTCCTTTTGTGGAAACAGCGTAGATCTTGTGTGCCCTTTAGCTTTAAAAGCCAGTAACTCGTGTTTCTGCCGTTTCCGTGAAAGCGCAAATGACAGTTTACGACTTTTCTGGCCTTTCTTTCCAATAATTGATCTCTAGGTATTTTATGAGGGTGGTGTGGGGTGGGGAGGAGTAGTTCAAAAAATTTCGCGAAAAACCAACTTTGCCTGACGTATGGCGCAACGATTTGCTTAGTGAAAGATGTACATTTTCCACTAGGTGTGAGAAAAAAGGTGCATTTTTGGGATGAAAAGGTTGAAAAGTGAGTTACTGGCTTTTAAAAAGCCAACAAGTACGCATTAATTTACTTGTGTAACCTCAATTTCAAAGTGGCGCCATTTCTCGACCTTTTAATGGATTTCGATGCACTACACGGCAATACGACGTTCTCTTCCTGTAGATCAAGTTTAATTGATGGAATTGTGCTGTATTTTCAGTAAAAATACCAGAACATGGCCTTTTCCTAACCTAACCCTAACCTCTAGCTCTCGAATAAAGAAATTATGGGATAGATCTCACACAATTAAATTATGGGATAGAAAGGCCAGAAAAGTCGTAAACTGTCAGTTGCCGTTTCAAGAAAACGGCAAAAACACGAGTTACTGGCTTATAAAGCTAAAGGCACACAAGATCTAGCATGTTTTCACAAAAGGGGGTTTTAGGTTCTAGGGCTCCTTTTGTGGAAACAGCGTAGATCTTGTGTGCCCTTTAGCTTTAAAAGCCAGTAACTCGTGTTTCTGCCGTTTCCGTGAAAGCGCAAATGACAGTTTACGACTTTTCTGGCCTTTCTTTCCAATAATTGATCTCTAGGTATTTTATGAGGGTGGTGTGGGGTGGGGAGGAGTAGTTCAAAAAATTTCGCGAAAAACCAACTTTGCCTGACGTATGGCGCAACGATTTGCTTAGTGAAAGATGTACATTTTCCACTAGGTGTGAGAAAAAAGGTGCATTTTTGGGATGAAAAGGTTGAAAAGTGAGTTACTGGCTTTTAAAAAGCCAACAAGTACGCATTAATTTACTTGTGTAACCTCAATTTCAAAGTGGCGCCATTTCTCGACCTTTTAATGGATTTCGATGCACTACACGGCAATACGACGTTCTCTTCCTGTAGATCAAGTTTAATTGATGGAATTGTGCTGTATTTTCAGTAAAAATACCAGAACATGGCCTTTTCCTAACCTAACCCTAACCTCTAGCTCTCGAATAAAGAAATTATGGGATAGATCTCACACAATTAAATTATGGGATAGAAAGGCCAGAAAAGTCGTAAACTGTCAGTTGCCGTTTCAAGAAAACGGCAAAAACACGAGTTACTGGCTTATAAAGCTAAAGGCACACAAGATTCTTGTGTGCCCTTTAGCTTTAAAAGCCAGTAACTCGTGTTTCTGCCGTTTCCGTGAAAGCGCAAATGACAGTTTACGACTTTTCTGGCCTTTCTTTCCAATAATTGATCTCTAGGTATTTTATGAGGGTGGTGTGGG